>JANDEH010000002.1:17570809-18076019 GCA_024610705.1 Tetragnatha versicolor | reverse complement strand
AGGTCTTGTGAGGGGGGGCGGGGGGGTTTGGGGGGGGGGAGGGCCTCGAGCGGCTCCCTGCGTGCCAGTTGGGGGAAATTCGCGCGAATTTCCCCAACTGGGCACGCAGTCCGTGATCTCTCGGCCCCTGTGCTGGCGAGGTCTTGTGAGGGCGGGTTGGGGACCTCGAGCGCTCCTGCGTGCCAGTTGGGGGAAATTCGCGCGAATTTCCCCCAACTGGCACGCAGTCGCTGATCTCTCGGCCCCTGGTGCTGGGGCCGAGGTCCTTGTGAGGGCGGGGTTGGGGACCTCGAGCGCTCCTGCGTGCCAGTTGGGGGAAATTCGCGCGAATTTCCCCCAACTGGCACGCAGTCGCTGATCTCTCGGCCCCTGGTGCTGGCGATGGTCTTGTGAGGGCGGGGTTGGGGACCTCGAGCGCTCCTGCGTGCCAGTTGGGGGAAATTCGCGCGAATTTCCCCCCAACTGGCACGCAGTCGCTGATCTCTCGGCCCCTGGTGCTGGCGAGGTCTTGTGAGGGGCGGGGTTGGGGACCTCGAGCGCTCCTGCGTGCCAGTTGGGGGAAATTCGCGCGAATTTCCCCCAACTGGCACGCAGTCGCTGATCTCTCGGCCCCTGGTGCTGGCGAGGTCTTGTGAGGGCGGGGGTTGGGGACCTCGAGCGCTCCTGCGTGCCAGTTGGGGGAAATTCGCGCGAATTTCCCCCAACTGGCACGCAGTCGCTGATCTCTCGGCCCCTGGTGCTGGCGAGGTCTTGTGAGGGCGGGGGTTGGGGACCTCGAGCGCTCCTGCGTGCCAGTTGGGGGAAATTCGCGCGAATTTCCCCCAACTGGCACGCAGTCGCTGATCTCTCGGCCCCCTGGTGCTGGCGAGGTCTTGTGAGGGCGGGGTTGGGGACCTCGAGCGCTCCTGCGTGCCAGTTGGGGGAAATTCGCGCGAATTTCCCCCAACTGGCACGCAGTCGCTGATCTCTCGGCCCCTGGTGCTGGCGAGGTCTTGTGAGGGCGGGGTTGGGGACCTCGAGCGCTCCTGCGTGCCAGTTGGGGGAAATTCGCGCGAATTTCCCCCAACTGGCACGCAGTCGCTGATCTCTCGGCCCCTGGTGCTGGCGAGGTCTTGTGAGGGCGGGGTTGGGGACCTCGAGCGCTCCTGCGTGCCAGTTGGGGGAAATTCGCGCGAATTTCCCCCAACTGGCACGCAGTCGCTGATCTCTCGGCCCCTGGTGCTGGCGAGGTCTTGTGAGGGCGGGGTTGGGGACCTCGAGCGCTCCTGCGTGCCAGTTGGGGGAAATTCGCGCGAATTTCCCCCAACTGGCACGCAGTCGCTGATCTCTCGGCCCCTGGTGCTGGCGAGGTCTTGTGAGGGCGGGGTTGGGGACCTCGAGCGCTCCTGCGTGCCAGTTGGGGGAAATTCGCGCGAATTTCCCCCAACTGGCACGCAGTCGCTGATCTCTCGGCCCCTGGTGCTGGCGAGGTCTTGTGAGGGCGGGGTTGGGGACCTCGAGCGCTCCTGCGTGCCAGTTGGGGGAAATTCGCGCGAATTTCCCCCAACTGGCACGCAGTCGCTGATCTCTCGGCCCCTGGTGCTGGCGAGGTCTTGTGAGGGCGGGGTTGGGGACCTCGAGCGCTCCTGCGTGCCAGTTGGGGGAAATTCGCGCGAATTTCCCCCAACTGGCACGCAGTCGCTGATCTCTCGGCCCCTGGTGCTGGCGAGGTCTTGTGAGGGCGGGGGGTTGGGGACCTCGAGCGCTCCTGCGTGCCAGTTGGGGGAAATTCGCGCGAATTTCCCCCAACTGGCACGCAGTCGCTGATCTCTCGGCCCCTGGTGCTGGCGAGGTCTTGTGAGGGCGGGGTTGGGGACCTCGAGCGCTCCTGCGTGCCAGTTGGGGGAAATTCGCGCGAATTTCCCCCAACTGGCACGCAGTCGCTGATCTCTCGGCCCCTGGTGCTGGCGAGGTCTTGTGAGGGCGGGGTTGGGGACCTCGAGCGCTCCTGCGTGCCAGTTGGGGGAAATTCGCGCGAATTTCCCCCAACTGGCACGCAGTCGCTGATCTCTCGGCCCCTGGTGCTGGCGAGGTCTTGTGAGGGCGGGGTTGGGGACCTCGAGCGCTCCTGCGTGCCAGTTGGGGGAAATTCGCGCGAATTTCCCCCAACTGGCACGCAGTCGCTGATCTCTCGGCCCCTGGTGCTGGCGAGGTCTTGTGAGGGCGGGGGTTGGGGACCTCGAGCGCTCCTGCGTGCCAGTTGGGGAAATTCGCGCGAATTTCCCCCAACTGGCACGCAGTCGCTGATCTCTCGGCCCCTGGTGCTGGCGAGGTCTTGTGAGGGCGGGGTTGGGGACCTCGAGCGCTCCTGCGTGCCAGTTGGGGGAAATTCGCGCGAATTTCCCCCAACTGGCACGCAGTCGCTGATCTCTCGGCCCCTGGTGCTGGCGAGGTCTTGTGAGGGCGGGGTTGGGGACCTCGAGCGCTCCTGCGTGCCAGTTGGGGGAAATTCGCGCGAATTTCCCCCAACTGGCACGCAGTCGCTGATCTCTCGGCCCCTGGTGCTGGCGAGGTCTTGTGAGGGCGGGGTTGGGGACCTCGAGCGCTCCTGCGTGCCAGTTGGGGGAAATTCGCGCGAATTTCCCCCAACTGGCACGCAGTCGCTGATCTCTCGGCCCCTGGTGCTGGCGAGGTCTTGTGAGGGCGGGGGTTGGGGACCTCGAGCGCTCCTGCGTGCCAGTTGGGGGAAATTCGCGCGAATTTCCCCCAACTGGCACGCAGTCGCTGATCTCTCGGCCCCTGGTGCTGGCGAGGTCTTGTGAGGGCGGGGTTGGGGACCTCGAGCGCTCCTGCGTGCCAGTTGGGGGAAATTCGCGCGAATTTCCCCCAACTGGCACGCAGTCGCTGATCTCTCGGCCCCTGGTGCTGGCGAGGTCTTGTGAGGGCGGGGTTGGGGACCTCGAGCGCTCCTGCGTGCCAGTTGGGGGAAATTCGCGCGAATTTCCCCCAACTGGCACGCAGTCGCTGATCTCTCGGCCCCTGGTGCTGGCGAGGTCTTGTGAGGGCGGGGTTGGGGACCTCGAGCGCTCCTGCGTGCCAGTTGGGGGAAATTCGCGCGAATTTCCCCCAACTGGCACGCAGTCGCTGATCTCTCGGCCCCTGGTGCTGGCGAGGTCTTGTGAGGGCGGGGTTGGGGACCTCGAGCGCTCCTGCGTGCCAGTTGGGGGAAATTCGCGCGAATTTCCCCCAACTGGCACGCAGTCGCTGATCTCTCGGCCCCTGGTGCTGGCGAGGTCTTGTGAGGGCGGGGTTGGGGACCTCGAGCGCTCCTGCGTGCCAGTTGGGGGAAATTCGCGCGAATTTCCCCCAACTGGCACGCAGTCGCTGATCTCTCGGCCCCTGGTGCTGGCGAGGTCTTGTGAGGGCGGGGTTGGGGACCTCGAGCGCTCCTGCGTGCCAGTTGGGGGAAATTCGCGCGAATTTCCCCCAACTGGCACGCAGTCGCTGATCTCTCGGCCCCTGGTGCTGGCGAGGTCTTGTGAGGGCGGGGGTTGGGGACCTCGAGCGCTCCTGCGTGCCAGTTGGGGGAAATTCGCGCGAATTTCCCCCAACTGGCACGCAGTCGCTGATCTCTCGGCCCCTGGTGCTGGCGAGGTCTTGTGAGGGCGGGGTTGGGGACCTCGAGCGCTCCTGCGTGCCAGTTGGGGGAAATTCGCGCGAATTTCCCCCAACTGGCACGCAGTCGCTGATCTCTCGGCCCCTGGTGCTGGCGAGGTCTTGTGAGGGCGGGGTTGGGGACCTCGAGCGCTCCTGCGTGCCAGTTGGGGGAAATTCGCGCGAATTTCCCCCAACTGGCACGCAGTCGCTGATCTCTCGGCCCCTGGTGCTGGCGAGGTCTTGTGAGGGCGGGGTTGGGGACCTCGAGCGCTCCTGCGTGCCAGTTGGGGGAAATTCGCGCGAATTTCCCCCAACTGGCACGCAGTCGCTGATCTCTCGGCCCCTGGTGCTGGCGAGGTCTTGTGAGGGCGGGGTTGGGGACCTCGAGCGCTCCTGCGTGCCAGTTGGGGGAAATTCGCGCGAATTTCCCCCAACTGGCACGCAGTCGCTGATCTCTCGGCCCCTGGTGCTGGCGAGGTCTTGTGAGGGCGGGGTTGGGGACCTCGAGCGCTCCTGCGTGCCAGTTGGGGGAAATTCGCGCGAATTTCCCCCAACTGGCACGCAGTCGCTGATCTCTCGGCCCCTGGTGCTGGCGAGGTCTTGTGAGGGCGGGGTTGGGGACCTCGAGCGCTCCTGCGTGCCAGTTGGGGGAAATTCGCGCGAATTTCCCCCAACTGGCACGCAGTCGCTGATCTCTCGGCCCCTGGTGCTGGCGAGGTCTTGTGAGGGCGGGGTTGGGGACCTCGAGCGCTCCTGCGTGCCAGTTGGGGGAAATTCGCGCGAATTTCCCCCAACTGGCACGCAGTCGCTGATCTCTCGGCCCCTGGTGCTGGCGAGGTCTTGTGAGGGCGGGGTTGGGGACCTCGAGCGCTCCTGCGTGCCAGTTGGGGGAAATTCGCGCGAATTTCCCCCAACTGGCACGCAGTCGCTGATCTCTCGGCCCCTGGTGCTGGCGAGGTCTTGTGAGGGCGGGGTTGGGGACCTCGAGCGCTCCTGCGTGCCAGTTGGGGGAAATTCGCGCGAATTTCCCCCAACTGGCACGCAGTCGCTGATCTCTCGGCCCCTGGTGCTGGCGAGGTCTTGTGAGGGCGGGGTTGGGGACCTCGAGCGCTCCTGCGTGCCAGTTGGGGGAAATTCGCGCGAATTTCCCCCAACTGGCACGCAGTCGCTGATCTCTCGGCCCCTGGTGCTGGCGAGGTCTTGTGAGGGCGGGGTTGGGGACCTCGAGCGCTCCTGCGTGCCAGTTGGGGGAAATTCGCGCGAATTTCCCCCAACTGGCACGCAGTCGCTGATCTCTCGGCCCCTGGTGCTGGCGAGGTCTTGTGAGGGCGGGGTTGGGGACCTCGAGCGCTCCTGCGTGCCAGTTGGGGGAAATTCGCGCGAATTTCCCCCAACTGGCACGCAGTCGCTGATCTCTCGGCCCCTGGTGCTGGCGAGGTCTTGTGAGGGCGGGGTTGGGGACCTCGAGCGCTCCTGCGTGCCAGTTGGGGGAAATTCGCGCGAATTTCCCCCAACTGGCACGCAGTCGCTGATCTCTCGGCCCCTGGTGCTGGCGAGGTCTTGTGAGGGCGGGGTTGGGGACCTCGAGCGCTCCTGCGTGCCAGTTGGGGGAAATTCGCGCGAATTTCCCCCAACTGGCACGCAGTCGCTGATCTCTCGGCCCCTGGTGCTGGCGAGGTCTTGTGAGGGCGGGGTTGGGGACCTCGAGCGCTCCTGCGTGCCAGTTGGGGGAAATTCGCGCGAATTTCCCCCAACTGGCACGCAGTCGCTGATCTCTCGGCCCCTGGTGCTGGCGAGGTCTTGTGAGGGCGGGGTTGGGGACCTCGAGCGCTCCTGCGTGCCAGTTGGGGGAAATTCGCGCGAATTTCCCCCAACTGGCACGCAGTCGCTGATCTCTCGGCCCCTGGTGCTGGCGAGGTCTTGTGAGGGCGGGGTTGGGGACCTCGAGCGCTCCTGCGTGCCAGTTGGGGGAAATTCGCGCGAATTTCCCCCAACTGGCACGCAGTCGCTGATCTCTCGGCCCCTGGTGCTGGCGAGGTCTTGTGAGGGCGGGGTTGGGGACCTCGAGCGCTCCTGCGTGCCAGTTGGGGGAAATTCGCGCGAATTTCCCCCAACTGGCACGCAGTCGCTGATCTCTCGGCCCCTGGTGCTGGCGAGGTCTTGTGAGGGCGGGGTTGGGGACCTCGAGCGCTCCTGCGTGCCAGTTGGGGGAAATTCGCGCGAATTTCCCCCAACTGGCACGCAGTCGCTGATCTCTCGGCCCCTGGTGCTGGCGAGGTCTTGTGAGGGCGGGGTTGGGGACCTCGAGCGCTCCTGCGTGCCAGTTGGGGGAAATTCGCGCGAATTTCCCCCAACTGGCACGCAGTCGCTGATCTCTCGGCCCCTGGTGCTGGCGAGGTCTTGTGAGGGCGGGGTTGGGGACCTCGAGCGCTCCTGCGTGCCAGTTGGGGGAAATTCGCGCGAATTTCCCCCAACTGGCACGCAGTCGCTGATCTCTCGGCCCCTGGTGCTGGCGAGGTCTTGTGAGGGCGGGGTTGGGGACCTCGAGCGCTCCTGCGTGCCAGTTGGGGGAAATTCGCGCGAATTTCCCCCAACTGGCACGCAGTCGCTGATCTCTCGGCCCCTGGTGCTGGCGAGGTCTTGTGAGGGCGGGGTTGGGGACCTCGAGCGCTCCTGCGTGCCAGTTGGGGGAAATTCGCGCGAATTTCCCCCAACTGGCACGCAGTCGCTGATCTCTCGGCCCCTGGTGCTGGCGAGGTCTTGTGAGGGCGGGGTTGGGGACCTCGAGCGCTCCTGCGTGCCAGTTGGGGGAAATTCGCGCGAATTTCCCCCAACTGGCACGCAGTCGCTGATCTCTCGGCCCCTGGTGCTGGCGAGGTCTTGTGAGGGCGGGGTTGGGGACCTCGAGCGCTCCTGCGTGCCAGTTGGGGGAAATTCGCGCGAATTTCCCCCAACTGGCACGCAGTCGCTGATCTCTCGGCCCCTGGTGCTGGCGAGGTCTTGTGAGGGCGGGGTTGGGGACCTCGAGCGCTCCTGCGTGCCAGATCGCGCGAATTTCCCCCAACTGGCACGCAGTCGCTGATCTCTCGGCCCCTGGTGCTGGCGAGGTCTTGTGAGGGCGGGGTTGGGGACCTCGAGCGCTCCTGCGTGCCAGTCGCGCGAATTTCCCCCAACTGGCACGCAGTCGCTGATCTCTCGGCCCCTGGTGCTGGCGAGGTCTTGTGAGGGCGGGGTTGGGGACCTCGAGCGCTCCTGCGTGCCAGTCGCGCGAATTTCCCCCAACTGGCACGCAGTCGCTGATCTCTCGGCCCCTGGTGCTGGCGAGGTCTTGTGAGGGCGGGGTTGGGGACCTCGAGCGCTCCTGCGTGCCAGTCGCGCGAATTTCCCCCAACTGGCACGCAGTCGCTGATCTCTCGGCCCCTGGTGCTGGCGAGGTCTTGTGAGGGCGGGGTTGGGGACCTCGAGCGCTCCTGCGTGCCAGTCGCGCGAATTTCCCCCAACTGGCACGCAGTCGCTGATCTCTCGGCCCCTGGTGCTGGCGAGGTCTTGTGAGGGCGGGGTTGGGGACCTCGAGCGCTCCTGCGTGCCAGTCGCGCGAATTTCCCCCAACTGGCACGCAGTCGCTGATCTCTCGGCCCCTGGTGCTGGCGAGGTCTTGTGAGGGCGGGGTTGGGGACCTCGAGCGCTCCTGCGTGCCAGTCGCGCGAATTTCCCCCAACTGGCACGCAGTCGCTGATCTCTCGGCCCCTGGTGCTGGCGAGGTCTTGTGAGGGCGGGGTTGGGGACCTCGAGCGCTCCTGCGTGCCAGTCGCGCGAATTTCCCCCAACTGGCACGCAGTCGCTGATCTCTCGGCCCCTGGTGCTGGCGAGGTCTTGTGAGGGCGGGGTTGGGGACCTCGAGCGCTCCTGCGTGCCAGTCGCGCGAATTTCCCCCAACTGGCACGCAGTCGCTGATCTCTCGGCCCCTGGTGCTGGCGAGGTCTTGTGAGGGCGGGGTTGGGGACCTCGAGCGCTCCTGCGTGCCAGTCGGGCGAATTTCCCCCAACTGGCACGCAGTCGCTGATCTCTCGGCCCCTGGTGCTGGCGAGGTCTTGTGAGGGCGGGGTTGGGGACCTCGAGCGCTCCTGCGTGCCAGTCGGGCGAATTTCCCCCAACTGGCACGCAGTCGCTGATCTCTCGGCCCCTGGTGCTGGCGAGGTCTTGTGAGGGCGGGGTTGGGGACCTCGAGCGCTCCTGCGTGCCAGTCGGGGGAATTTCCCCCAACTGGCACGCAGTCGCTGATCTCTCGGCCCCTGGTGCTGGCGAGGTCTTGTGAGGGCGGGGTTGGGGACCTCGAGCGCTCCTGCGTGCCAGTTGGGGGAATTTCCCCCAATTCGCGCGAATTTCCACACCAGCACCAGGGGCCGAGAGATCAGCGACTGCGAATTTCCGGTCTTGTGAGGGCGGGGTTGGGCGCGCGAATTTCCGGGTGGTGGGTGTCTCCTAGATGTCTTAGGAGGGTGCGGGAAAACTAGTTGAGGGTCTCAAGTCGGTTTTGAGGGTATCAAGAGATTCAAAATCCCCCCTATTGTGCGCAACCGAGTATATCCCAACTGCTCTGGATAATATTAACTAGACCCCTACCCATGTTCTGCTGATGCCTCCAGCAGACCCGCCCTGCATGGCCCTAACTTGGACCCCAAATATGAAGAAAATGAGGTAAGCAAAAGCACACATGGCGCCAGATGGTTATTACAGAAAGAAAATATCTGGAGACTGAGCTGGGGGATTGTGGACTCCAGAACTTCTGGAGTAGCTGTGGGGGCCTTATGTGCCATATAAGCATTAAGAGACTAACTCATTCAAGTCGAATATATCTTCCCTCAAAACTTCAATATCCTGTCTAAAATTTTTTTCTGGTTACAGCAATGGCTTTAATATTTTGCAGCAGCAGGAAATTTGAGCTTTTAATCTTCATCTTCCAAGTAATTGTTAGACTCCCGAGCATAATAAACCAAAAAACATTTTAAATTGATGCCACATTACATGAAGTGGTCACCAAAGAAAAATATTTTTTAGTCTTGTGAGCAGAACATCAAAGATGACTGTATTTTAGCATCTATCTTCACAATTTATTGATTTTTCTCTGCTTTTTTCATGATTGAAATCATCTAAAGTAAATTCATAATCATCTAAAGTACAGCCTTGTCTGCTTAATGAGATCACTGATAATGTTATCGAAATCAACAGGTCCTGATTCTTTCTGTTTAATTTATTGTAATATACATTGTTTATTGTGTGATCACCCATGGATCAACAAGCAGCTTAATTTTATCAAAATTTTTCCATATCCCGTAAAGAAACCCGCTTTCGAGTTTTGTTTTGAAGGTCAATTTTTTTTTCTGAAACTTGATATAAGTTCTAGTGGCTTAGTTTCTTTGCTTTGATTGTTAAAATAAAAATAAATCATTATATGCTCTCCGACCTCATTCATTGAAAGAAAAGGGTATAACGGTTAAAGGGGGGGATGATTTCTGATATGAGGTTTTTGTTTTTTTCTTTCTTAGTTGATTTTTAGTGGTTATTTCTGTTTCTGAGCATTTAATATTAAAGCAAACAACATTAAAGTATTTAAAACTTTTCAAAAAATTTTGTAGCTGTTATACATTTCAAATGATGGTCAAATGAGCTATATTTCATAATTATTAGCCCCTAAAAATTTTTTTGATTCAATGCACAATTAGGGGAAAGTAGGTTTTTCTATTTACATTTTAGTAGATTATTATTCACTAATATTTAAGGAGTTCGAGAGTTTTAGTCCTACAAAGCATTTAGCCCCCTGCATGTTTGTAGAATTAATTTGCACTTTAAAGAATCCAGTAAGCTTTAGCCCCCTACATAACATCCCATTTAATGATCTTTAGCCCCCTTCGAAATATTAGGCCATTTCATGATCTTAAGCCCCTACAAAACTTGAGCTTAATTCATAATCTTTGGGGACATCCATAAATTACGTGAGGCATTTTTTCCAATATCTGGACCCCCCTCCTCCCTTAGTGAGATTTTGCATGACCCCCCCTCCCCCCAACTACTTTTTGAAAATATTTTGCAGACCAGGGCGTTTAGCAGCTTGGTACTTAAAAAAAAGGGACTTAGGGACCAAAATTTAAAAAAAAAGGGACTTTAGGGACCAACTTTTAAGTATGAGAAAGGAATACACAGACACACATATAAGACATGATCTTGTGTGTCTGTGTATTCCTTTCTCATACTTAAAAAAAGAAAATCATATAATTTCTAACTTATAAAGTTGACGTGAGATTATAATCGACCCCCCTTCCCCCTTGGTGAGATTTTTTTGGAGAGACCCCCTCTTTGACCTCACGTAATTTAAGGATGTCCCCTTTAGCCCCTGCAAAAACATTTTTTGGCACCTGCGTTTTTGTATATGAAATTGAGAATTTTGAGGCCAATGAGCTTTAGCCCACCCTACAAAGCATTAGTCCTCTTGCATTTTTATATATTTGGTTTGGTTTACATCAATTTGGATGAGCTTTTAACCCCCTCCAAGATAGATGAGCTTTAGCCCTTGCTCTTTTATAAAGATGGAATTCATAACTTCAAAAAAAATGTTGTAATGAGCTTTTTAACCTACTACAAATCTTTAGCCCCCCAACATTTTTGCAGATTCGATTCCTTATTTAAATGGAACAATGAGCTTTAGCCTTCTTGTGTTTTCAAGTAAAAAGCTTTAGCCCTATAGCCCCCTACTTTAGTTTTTGCAGATTCGATTCACAATTTAAAGGGGCCTCTCTCTATTTTTTTTTACTGTTCTGATACTCTTTTTGGTAGACCAATCAAGGACGGATTAAGGGGAGGGGCGGTGGGGGCGATCGCCCCCCCCCCTTGGTCTGGAACCAAAAAAAAAAATTTATTGCCCCCTCTAAGTCTCGAGTAATTTTTACTTTACTTTTAGTTAAAACTAGTATTCGATACCAAAGTATTCGATACCTAAAATTATCGATTTTGCCCATCACTAGTTTTAACTAGTGATGGGCAAAATCGATAATTTTAGGTATCGAATACTTTGGTATCGAATCCTTTTAGGTATCGAATACTTTGGTATCGAATACTTATAGGTATCGAGTACTTTTAGGTATCGTACTTTTTTTCAATGTCGGGAAATGAACCTGAAGGGACAATTTTTTTAGGGCCTATCCATAATCAGACTAATATTCAAAAAACTGAAAGCGATCCATCAAAAAGCCCCGTAGCTACGGGCCTGGAGGTGGATAGAGGCGAAGGATTTGGCGGGGGAAAAACCTAGCCGCGTCAAATTTCTCTCGCGGATGATAACGACTTGGGTTTGAGCGTTGCAAAATGAAAACGGAAACAGGCTGCGTTTGATCTACAGTAGGTATTATAAAGATTACTTCATTGAAAAATTTAAAACGAAATATGTCAATAAAGTATCGATACTTTTGTGGGTATCGAATACACTCGATACCTATAGGTATCGAGTACTTAAGTATTTGGTATCGATACCTGCCCATCACTAGTTAAAACCCAGTTTTTTAGGGGTAAATTTTAAAAAAATTTCTGGGGGAGGGGCCCCAGGCCCCCCTTTAGTATTTACACCAGGCATGGCCAACCCGCGGCCCTCCGGGTCGGGTATTTTGTGCGGCCCGCGAAGCTTTCTGAAAACTCTCCAAAAAGCAGCTTCAAAACACTTTTTAGCACTAAAATTCAAAATTTTTTCGGGGGAGAACCCCCGACCCCCCATATACCTCTTAGATCAGGCTTTGCCAACCCACAGCCCGCATGCGGCCCGTTTTGAAATAATTTTGTGGTCTGCAAGATTTTTTTAGTCAAAAGTTAAAGTTTTAGGGTAAGTTAAGGCCCCCAAATTCGGACAAAGTGTACCAAAACACGTTAAAGTCTGTTAATTAGGGTCGTATTTCCAAAAATTTTTCTGGGGGAGGACCCCCAGATCCCCCTTTAGAACTAGGAACTCTATTGTTCACAACTTTTTTAGGATATTAGTTCAGTCAGGTGCAAATCCTAACTAAAAATATATTTTAATTTATGCATTGAACCAATTAAATATGCACAGAAATGAGAGGAAGATTTGGGAGTACTTTTTCCCGATGCAAAAACCTAGCTGCAATTTTTAGAGAAAATTTGGGTCCTCCCGAAATAAATTTCTATAAGCGCCACAGGCTCCTCATAGTTTTGAGTGATTCCAAGTGTTTTTAACGGCACCTGTTTAGTTCCTATGGATATACTACAGAAGGTATTCTTGGGGTTGCTCCTTAAGGTAAATTTAAATGATCATTTTATTTAGGAATCTGTCAAACTAAGCAAAGGATCCTAAGAAACACCCTAATTTATATTCCTAATTCATTCAAATAACTTCACTGTTATTCTGTGCACCTTAATATCCTAAAATTTTATATGCTGCTCACGATAGTATTCTGGTCTTCCAAAGTGGCCCTTTACAACAATTGGGTTGGCCACCCCTGATTTACACCATTGCACTTTTTTTTCCAATAAAATCTAAATTCTACCTAAAAATGTATGTCCAGATTTGGGTTTACGTGTACAAAAAAACGTTTAAAATCATGTTCTTGGAGTCAAAGTTCCAAAAATTTTCTGGGGGAGGTCCCCCATACCCCCCTTTGAAACTTGAACCTTAATTAATAAAAACTTTTCTTATATAAATTTTTCTTGAATGCAAATTCTACCTAATAAAGTGTTAAAAGGCTACATTAATCCTATTAATACGAATGAATCGGGCTGAAAAATATTTTTAGGCCCCTGCCAAAATAAATTTCCACTTATTTAAAATAAAAAATAAGAGCTTCCTCCCGTGGCTGTATCAAAGGGGGGTAGGGAGTTGACTCCCATTTCAAAATTATTATGTCTATAATGTTGCTTCTAGCCTTGAAAATTTAAAGGTTATACAAGGATCGATCCACCTCAAGTGCAACCTAAATGGTCCCCAATTTCCAAAAAGTTATCACAAAACTTCTTTTCAGTGTCAAATTACACAAACTTTTATTTCAAACATAAAAACCCTCACTGCTTCCATGCTACCCATAAAACTTTTAAATTAATTTCCCTTAAGGTCAAAAACCCTTCTCTAAACATTACTGTGGCTACGGCCCTCTTTCATGGGGCTTCAAAATTGGTCTCCACAAACATAAAAAATTGACCCTTAAAAAAATCAGACCGCCCCCCGTTGAAATGTTCCTTAATCCGTGCCTGAGACCAATATAGGATAACAACGATGTTAGGATACTTTTTGTATGTGCAGTTTGGCTGTTGTAATAGGTATATACTAGTGCACATTTGTTGGTTGTCGAATACTTTCTGGACTGACTCTAGGCAACTAACACAAAAGAATTGAACGAATAAAATTAACTAGTATATAATGAGGTGTGAACACGGAAATATTTTAACCATGGGCGTAGCCAGGGGGGGGCAGGGAGGGGCAGCTGCCCCCCCTAATTCCTGAGGAATTTACTTTTACTTTACTATAAGTTAAGTTAAAAACCAGTTTTTTAGGGTCAAATTTTCAAAATTTTTCTGGGGGAGGGCCCCCAGGCCCCCCCTTTAGTACTTAAACCTTTATTATTCACATAATTTTGTTGTAAGTTCATTAAAATCAAAATTCTACCGAAAATGTATGTCCAAATTGGGGTTGACGTGTACCAAAAAACAGTTTGAAACCCTGTTCTTAAGGTCAAATTTTCAAACATTTTCTGGGGGAGGGCAGCCAGGCCCCCTTTTAGTATATAAACCTTTCATACTTTTTTGTAATAAGTTCATTAAAACAATATTCTACCTAAAAATGTATGTCCAAATTAGGGTTTACGTGTACCAATAAGCAGTTTAAAACCCTGTTCTTAGGGTCAAATTTCCAAAAAATTTCTGGGGGGGACCCCCAGACCCCCCCCTTTGAACCTTTATTACTAAAAATTTCTATAATTTCAATTTTTCTTAGACGAAAATTCTACCTAAAAATGTGTTCAAAAGCTACATTAAACCTATTTGGATAAAAGGAGCTGAAAAATATTTTTAGGTCCTACCCGAAATAAATTTCTATATTCACCAGCACTGATTCAAAATTAAAAATAAGAGCTAAGAACAAAAAAATACTTTTTAGTGTCAGATTACAAAAACTTTTACCTGAAAAACAAAACCCTCATTGTTTCCACGCTACCCACAAAACTTTTACATTAATTGCACTTAAGGTCAAAAAACCCCTCTCGAAACAATACTGTGGCTACGGTCCTCTCTCAGAGGGCTTTAAAATTGTTTTCCACAAACATAAAAAAAGTCGACCCTGCTTGCCCCCCCCTGAGCTGAACCCTGGCTCCTGGCTACGCCCATGATTTTAACATTAACGAACTAATCACTTACCCTGCAAAAAGCTTATCCGTGGAAGAGCACCATCAAATCAAGTGATTGAAAGGAATTATATTAAATAAGCTCATAATTTAAGAAAATTAGGTCTATATAATCTAATTAAAGTTCGAATTAATTCAAAAAGAAAGGCGGGTACAAAGGCAAAACGGAAAACTCGTAAAACATAATGCTAGATGCACAATGCACTTGCGCAAGCAAAAAATCACGCGCGCGCAACTAGCCGGCAGCGCAGCTGGCTGGGGACTGCGGCAGCCTAGACACTTCCAAAAAAGTTGACAAACCAGAGAAAACCGGTCGAGGGAATATCGGATCCAGCAAAGTTTGTCTGACGTCACGGACCGGAAACAGCACATCGTGGCGCCCCTACCGTGTAAACATTCTGTGTTTCGCTTTATTTTTGTATTTTGTTGACATTTACGAAGATGGCGTCTTTAGTCAGAATTTTATAAGCTTTTTTGTACTTCTGGTAATCTTTTGGAAGTATAATATTTTCACTTGGCCTATTTATTAGTTTTTCCGATGTTCTTGTGCTACTGTTGAATGATTAAACCTAACCGCAAATTGGTAACTTCCTTTTTTCGAGTAACGAAAGTTATAAGTCTATTGAGTATTTAATTTGTTTTAGGTATCTATGAAGAACGTCTTCTGGCCCAAAAAATGTCACTGAGGTAATGCTGGTGGTTTTAACTTCACATTTCTCAGTGACACTTCTTAGGCTTTATTGTTCAACGTAATAAATCCCATCAGTTGGCCGATGTCTTCCTTTATCTACATAACTATGTGATCAACACTTCTGGTATGTTATAACACAAATATTTATCAATTTATCATATGCATTTCCATGAGTAATATAGGAAAATCTTGTAGTATATAAGCTTTTTAGTATTTATGTAAGTATGTTTTAAATGAGTTTGAGTCCTGATATCAATAGTTTATGCATAACAGTAGAACACTAATACTTTGATAAAATATGCAATTATATAGTAAGGGGGACAGCATAACTGCGATTTGCATGAATAACATAATTATTGTACTTTTGAAGTATGTCTTATAAGTACTACAGGTGTTTTTTTAACCTTAATTTTTTTAAAGAAACATTTAATAGTACATATACAGGGTAATTCTGAATTCATCATCAATATTTGGTGGGGAGGAAACCTAGGCAAGCTTATTTCCAATAGGAATGGGGAGACGCAGATACCCCCCGTTAAAGAGCTAGGACCTAATGTAGAATGAGAGCGTTACGAAGGGACATTTTGCCAGGCACGTTTAACGAAACAAAACATAATAAAATGAAAAAATTTATTGCATAATTAACAGCAGTATCCGTACTACTTACACCATAAATTTGATAGAAATTGGACAACTTGCTAAACTGTGGGGCAAGTTTTAGAACGTGTAATATAATATTAATCTTTTAGCCAAAGAAGGGAGTTCCAAGTGTAATCGTATTTAGAAAAATTATCATTGGGGAAGGAATTTTAAATGATCATACATTGATCATTGAAACTGTATGATCGAATAAAAGTATCCCTAAAAACATTTACAGGTAAAAAAACTTTTCTTTAAAGTATTACCTTTAATTTATTAAAAATTATACTTAAGTACTCATAACAACAAATGTTTTATCATCTTATGGAAACCTTACCTTTAAAAATTATTTCTTTAAGATAATTAAATCTTTCATTACCATATAATTTACATCATTTTACCAGATTTGTGTTTATTTACGTGTGATTTTGTTATAAAGTAGAACCTATTTAACAACACATCCCCTTGATAAAGTGTGCCCTGCATCATGACTATTAGTAATAAAGTACTAATTGTTTTATAACAGTGACAATTATATTAGTTAAAACCAGTGGCG
Source organism: Tetragnatha versicolor (assembly GCA_024610705.1). Classification (NCBI taxonomy): domain Eukaryota; kingdom Metazoa; phylum Arthropoda; class Arachnida; order Araneae; family Tetragnathidae; genus Tetragnatha; species Tetragnatha versicolor. The sequence goes on along the minus strand of JANDEH010000002.1, from coordinate 18,060,106 downwards.
TAGCCAGAAAAAAATTTCGGAGGGGGATGTTGATATTTCGGGAGGGGATATGGGGTATTTTTAGTGGTTTTCTATGGTTAAAAAGGAAATTTTCTGAGTTTCGGGGGGGATATATCCCCAAATCCTCCCCTCTGGCTACGCCCCTGGTTAAAACAACTATTTTTTGGTCTCGGAAGGGGTGGCACTATGTAAGTTCTACTGTATTTATTTAGAAAAAGCATAGTTAGAATGTTTCAAAATAGATTTATTTTGATCTTGAATGCAGCGTCAATTTGTACAATTTCTTAAATTTCCATTTTTAACTTGTTACGATGATTTTTCTTGCCTTTCTCATTGCATGGACTTTCATTCCTATTCTCCCTGCTTATCCCTTTTTAGCAAAGGTTTTGAGCTTTCCATACTGCTTCTGACTTTTATTTGAACCTGGATGTGTTATCGATGCTGGACAATCCAATTTCTTGGTAGTTTGGGTCAAATTGTACGTGTTTTGAAAACAGTGGTCACCTTTTGCCGAACCAAAGGAAATTAGAAAGGAATATAATTCATACAGATTGATATTGAACCTAAGTTAAATATTCATAATTACAGTGCTCTGCTTTTCATATCTATTAATTTGATTCTAAAAAAATTATTGGATTGCATGTAGATTAAGAACATAACCCATCTATCATATAATGTGATATTTAAATCCTAAAATAGTCCTAAAATTTTAGCTTGGGCCTGTTCCAGGTATGATTAAGTACATAACTTTTGGAAGTAAACAATGACGATTGTTTTTTCCCATATTTTGCATTGTAAAAAATTATAAGACCATTTCACAAACTTAACTCCTATCTGTTTGGATAGAATCATTAAATACACTTTGGTATGATGCTAATACAGAAATATGTATATTCTCATAGTATTAAATGCGAATAAAAGCAATCTAAAACGGGACTCATCAGTGGCAGCCCGATGAAACAATGTTGTGTGTGGTGAACCATGAGGTTCGTCATCAAAATTCAAATAAATACGACTGCAACACAGAGCACGGCCTGCCCTTTTAACTGCTGGTAACTATATCATCATCTTTTGTGATTGTTTAAAAATTTAGTTTTGTTTAAGATAAGGAAATAAAGGTTTAGTGTTTTTTAATAAAATGTTATTATTTTGTGGGACTATTTCATTGGTGACCCAGACATTCGGACCATGAAGTTTGTCATCTATGTTAATGTTGTATACTGTTAAAATATTATTATCAAAATAAATGTCAAGTAAACATATATAACGCAACTAGCATCAGTCTAATTTCTACCTGCTCTTGCTTTGTTTTCATGTATTTCCGCTTTTTCCCATGATTTTTATATTTCCCTTGATAAGTGTAAATTCTTTACTCTAAATGAAAATTAGGGAGTCCATCTTTCCAGTGGATCTTCATAACTGCAGAAATTTTACCTAGATATGGAGGTGATGAATATGGGAACAGGGTAAGATTTACACGAGATGAAATAAATTTTCAAGATTGCAATAAGAAATCTATACAATGTAATTATATATGTAATAAAAGAATATTTTGTGGGCTTATTGCTCTTTATTAAGAGGTGATTTCATGGTTGAAAAGTTATGCTCAGGGGTCTGAACTTATGTCTTCAAATTTATCATTAAAAATTTTTATTTCATATATAGATAAAATTCCCTTTAACCTCCACATAAAATAAAAATTTGTTGTTCATAAAAAAATTTTAGGAAGTTAAATCATATAATTGGAAATTTTTAAGTAAATGTGATTCTTTCTCAATCCTTTCTAATAAGCTAAAATTTTAATACTGAGAAACTACTCTCGTTTTTCATCCAAAAATCCTTTTACGTCACACGAACTTTGCTGGATCCGATATTCCTTCCACCACATTCTACACTCGGCTCGGAATGAAAATAAGGCACTGTATATTTGGACGGCTTTTTTCAACTAAACTCTACTCTAATTTCCACGGCTAGGCTACAGCTCGGCGTTTCATTGGTTCAATCACTAAGCACCGAGACTGCTACGTCATCACGAGACCTACAGCGCATGCGCCACTAGCCGTTTTGGCCGTCCAAATATACACTTCGTGAAAAATAAAGTCTGTTTTGTGTTGAAGAATCCTGAAATTGTTGAATGTGTGGCAACATTCCGTTTATTTTGTTTCGAAGAAGTAGAAGTTTGTTCGTCTCGGGGTCGTTTTGTTGACGGTCGTGGTACCTGAGAAAACAATCATGACTCTCAGCTGTTTACCGAGGGTTCTTAACTCAGAATTTAGGCGATGTGGTTTCATTCTATCATCAACTCCTAGGATTTTTACTATTCAAGTAGCTACCATTACTAGCAAGGAGCTGAGAGACCCCAACATCAAGAAACCTGCTCCGTGGCCGTACCTTACAAAGAAGTATAATTACTTACAGGCTTATTACGACACCACTACGAAACGTTTTGATGAAAACTCGAAGATTATTCTTGTGGATGGAACCATCGGGGCTGGGAAAGGGGAATTTGCGAAACAATTGGCAGATGCCTTCGATATGAAATATATACCTGAGCCATCATTGGATCTCGAATTCATTACCGAGTATGGTTATGATTTGAGAGAGTTAGACTCGATAGTCCCAGCTTCTTTCCAATCTTGCGACCTGAACACCTTTTACAAAAACCCACATCATCAAAACGTTGCTAAAATGCAATTTACTATCTACAGAAGCAGATTGGAAGATTACATAGATGCACTGTGCCATGTTCTTAATACTGGTAGCGTTCTTGTTTATAAATCTTAACTCTTATTCATTGTTTACCTTTCTACCCTGTTGAAAGCCAAATTATCTTTGGAAAAGCTTTAGAATACGTCCGCTTTTGGCGACCTTGGCTCCGACCGCCGTATTTGATACCCGGACGCCATATTTACCTACGATTTCACGGCCTGTCGGCCATGAAATACCGCAAACTTGGCGACCGTTCAAAAAGCGGACTTATTCTAAAGCTGTACCTTATCTTTTTAAATCATTAAGTATGGGAAAGTTGGGATCCTATCAGATCCTTGGGCTGGAATGGCAAAGGCAGACTTGATAACTCGCCGGATTTTGGCGGGAGACTCCGAATTTTCGCTCTTTCTCCCACCCTCCAGATTTTCTCCAAAAATCTCCCGCTTTCTCGGTTTTCTACCGCTTTTCTTTGGAATTCTTCGTTTATCAAAATTCTGCCCCAACCTGCAGAGGCAAGAGATCAAAAGTTACTTCAGTTAAGTAGAAAGCATTCCAAGTCTTTAGAAGTTTTTTTAAATGAAATGAAATGACTTCAATATATATTCTTATTAAGATTAAAGTGCAATGGAAGAAAGTAAAGTGTTTCAGTAAAAGCCACTTAGCTATAGACACATATTTAGTGTTTATAGCTAAGTGGTAAAAGCAGGAACCAGTGTCCTGGGAATCGGGAAAATAGCGAATTGGTAAAATCCCATTTCATGGGTACGCCTTGGCGCGTTTTTTGGCGCTAAGTTTTTTTTGTCGCCAAAATCGAAAGGCGCCAAATCCCAAGCTGCAGACAGCTAAAAACATAGTCTAAACTACTTAAACGTAATAAGGAAACAATTTATACATATTATAACATAATTTAAAGTATCTATCACTTGATTGACGAATTTTCAAGACTTAAATATACTATGATGCAATATTAATCTAACTATGACGTCTTGTTTCTCGTCCGATAAATTAAGAAATGACATATAATTTCAAAGATTAATTACCCTTATAAGATACGCATAATTACGCATGTATTTCAATACGCTTTACTGAATATTAAGGTTCCGGCGAATATTCTTAATATAGTAAAATACTTATACAAATATCCTAATTCAACTTAATAACTCTTCATTAATGCATTTTAAGTAATAAAAAACACAAATAACATACCATATTCCCGTACTGAAAACTTACACTTCTCTGACTTCCAAAACAAAAGAACTGTTTTGAAATGCGCAGAGATATCGTAATATTTGAAATCCGCGCATATTCAACGCGATTGCCACAACTAAGTTCTTAATATTTTCTGAAGGAATCGATTCCGGAATCGAACCCTTGAAGGAATCGATTCCAGCAGAAATTGAATCTTAGGAATCGTACTTAACAAATTTGCTAATAATTATCTGTATTAATTTAGATATAATAATATATTATAATTATATATTTTTCCATCATATATTTATATATTTTTATTATTATATTACTATTTCATATTATTATTATTATTATTATTTTATATTTATACATTATTATTATATTACTATTTTATATTATTATTATTATTACTATTTTAATTTATATTATTATATTACTATTTATATTTATATTATTATGATTATTATTATATTACTATTATATATTTATAATATTATTATATATTATTCTTATCTCTTATAATATCCGTATTTTTTAGTATAATATCCGTATTAACTAATTATCCTTGATTTTACTAATTATCCTTCCTACTTTTTCGATACTGGCCCTAAGGAATCGATTCTAGGTTGGAATCAAGCCTCAGGAATCAATTCCGGAATCGAATGAAACGATTTTTAGATCCCTAAGCACAACATGACAGCTGATTGGTTTTCCGAGTCATTTGCGTCATCACTCTTCAATTGGCCATTTCGGAATGTTACAATACAACGCAGAACACAAGAGCGCATTCTTACGTCAATTTGGATGAATCGCGCACAGCATTCGTCATTCAACTCGCGATTGCCAGACTTGGCAATCTATCTCTGACTACGTCATCTATCGCCAACCCGTACCCATCAACTAGGCTCGATCCTAGCGAATTTTCTCGAAATTTTCGGGGATTTTTTTCGGAGTGTTATGTTCTTCCCGCGACTTTCTTGGACTGCCGCGAGTGCCGCTTCAAGATGGCTTTTTCTTGAGTCATTATTGCAATGTTGAAAAAACAACTTAACCGTGGTCAGAAGTCCACAAGTTATTATTTTTACACCTTTATTTTTATAATAACTAAATAAAAAGAATTTTAAATAGTTAAATTTTTATTTGGAGGCCATGGGAATGTTTTATCTTTTTATAATTGGTTTGCAAAGGGCTGTACGTCGATAAAAATTTCTCCTGAATTTTGACTTTCAGAAGTTGGCAAGTCTGCAAAGGGATGATTTGAAGTTGTTTGTTCGCCTTCGCGTTATATTATAAGCAGTTGACAAGTTGGTGCTATTTCACAGCCAATAGGTGGGTTAGTTTTGACAGTCACCTTGGAAGACTATTGCCAGCGGCCTATCCACAGTCTTTTTGTGAAAAAGTCCTGCTTTCAGCCGTCTGTTTAACAAGAAATTTGGATCTATTTATGGACCTGGATTTTAATCCACAGGTCTCCAAACTTTTCAGCCCAAGAGCTACATTAACTTTTAAACAGCAGTTCGGGGGCCGAGACTACATACTTAAGTTTCACATGATAAAGAATCAAAACCAGTGGGGGCTTGGGGGTAGTTTAAATGAGGGTTCACAATTATCTTAGAGAACAAGTTACAAATCATTTTGAGACTTTTGCAGACTATTTGTTAGTCGCTTCATCTTAGAGAACAATTAAGTAACACCTTACAATTAGTAATTATTAAGTATAATTATTGACAAAAGACATAAAAGTGCATTTAAGACTATTTAAAATATTGACATTTGTAGACAGTGAAAATATAAATCAACTTTAAAATAGCAATCAGAAACCAGTATCCAGGATCTCAGTGGAGGAGGGTTCCAACGGTCTACTACTATTCGGCGCGGCCGTTTGGGCGCGGGCCGATTTGGCGCTGGCCGTTTCGGCGCCAGAAATAAAATGAAAGTAAATAGAACTCTTTCATAATCCTTCTAAAAATTCGAAGAAAAAAATTTTGTCTCGCGCCGAAACGGGCCGGCGCCCAAACGGCCGCGCCGAATCGTCCCATTCCCGGGTTCCAAGTATCCCAAGAAAATAAAGCTAATAATATCAGGCCTAAAGCTAAAATTCCCTCTAAGTCCCCTTATGCATATATCTTTATTAAGTACAATTTAGGTAGGATTCTCATTTTGATCAACTTAAAATGAATATAATTGATTGGGTTCAAAAAGGAGGGTCTGTGGGGGGTGTCCTCCCCCACAAAACTTATGGAAATTTGACCCTAAAAACAGGATTTAGCTCATTATATGTACTCTTAGTTTGAATCTTTACAGGGGTCTTTGATCTTTTATTTGAGTACAATGTGCTATTTTTTGTAAGTAGGTAGAAAGTATCTGCAGGCCAGATGAGAGGGCCTTGCTGGCTGTAATTTTTAGGGCTTCCCTGCTTTGAACAGACTCTATTTTTTACAATACTTCAAAATGGGGCCCTTATTTTCACAAAAACAGGACCTTAGCTGAAAATAATAAATTAACACTAACTTCAAATTCACAAAATTATGATTCACAGTCGACGGCATAATACGTAAGAACCGACCCTGTTTTTAGAAAAACAATATGGCGTACTAAACTGTCGACTGTGTCACTGAATCGATTACCAAACTTTATAGATTGTGGGTGATGAAGCTGATGGTCGATGGAATAATACCAAATATATTTTGTGAAGGGTCCTTAAATAGAATCGTTTATACAAACTCCTGCTTACCTAAGCTGTGCTGAAATATTAAACCTCATCAGCTGTGAATTTTCAGTTTAGATTCTAGTGTTCAAAATCATGCTGTAAATTTAATTATTGAAAGTTAAATGGAATGACAGCTTTCAACATTTTGGATTTGGTATGCCATAGAAATGCGTTTGCTGTACCTGTTCAACTCATTTAAACAAATTTTTTTTAATAAAAGTGTCAGTGAATGAATTAAATAAAAATGCTTAAGTATAGAATTTAGAAAATATATAGATTTCAGTTTTAATAGATAAGTAAAAGGTTATTCAGGGTATAAAGGTTATTTAAATTTTGAATGACTTCTTACCTTCAATTTTTTTCTGGAATAATTATTCAAATATATTTTCTAGGACAAGGTGTTGTTTTGGAAAGAAGTGTGTACAGTGATTTTGTGTTCACTGAGGCAATGTACAAAGCTGGCCTTTTCAGAAAAGAAAGTAAGATTACTTAAATTACATTGAACTTTTAAGCTACCTTATCTGTAAGCTCCTGATTTTCACAAAATCTCTAAAATACTGCTCAGCAGACCTGGAAAAAGTTGAAACCTTCCCCCGAACCTAATAGAATTTCCCCAAACCGTATGTATTGCTCCTATGGAGCTGGCAGGGGCTACCCCCGAACCAGGTTCGTAGGTTCGGGCACTTTTTCCATGTCTGCTGCTCAGTAAAAATTACTAAATTGAACTTTATAACCTACTATACCAGTTCTGCTGTAATGGATATAATGGCCTGTTTGTTCAATGAGACACAATACTAACAATGCAGAACATATTAGCAGGTCTCCCATCTTATCCTATAGTAGAGCATGCAATACCAAAAGGTTGAAAATAAGTTTTTTGCCTCTCATTAAACTCTTTTATTCTACTTGCTTTTGGCGGCGTTTTACGGGAGGAATTTTAAAACTCGATTTTCGGGCACTTCCCGATATGTTAGGGCCCCGAAACTTTGCACATTAGGGTGTATCGAAAAAAACTTTTTTTTGATTTTGATGACGCCTTAGTGCGGAAAAGTTGTCTAAGGTGTCAGAGAGTACCTGTGAATTTTTTCAGAATTTTCGGATAATATCTTGAGGTGCCGCCAAGGCCCTGAAGGTCCCTATGTTAATCCAATGGAGCGCGCAAGCCAAATTGGTTTTTCGCCCCTCATTTCTACCATAATCACACGACAAATGTCTTCACTCGAGTTATGGACCCTATATGATCCAGGCTATCCGAAAAACTTGAATAATAGCCTAAATCTCTATATTATGTTGATTGTGGGCTCTGATTTGAACGAGAAAATACGAGAAATTGGAGCATACAAAAAAACGTAATATAGAGATTTAGGCTATTATTTAAGTTTTGTCGGATAGCCTAGATCATATAGGGTCCATAACTCGAGTGAAGACATTCGTCGTGTGATTAGGGTAGAAATGAGGGGCGAAAAACCAATTTTCGGCCTTCTTGGCTTGCGCGCTCCATTGGATTAACATAGGGACCTTCAGGGCCTTGGCGGCACCTCAAGATATTATCCGAAAATTCTGAAAAAATTCACAGGTACTCTCTGACACCTTAAACAACTTTTCCGCACTAAGGCGTCATCAAAATAAAAAAAAAGTTTTTTTCGATACACCCTATTGCACATAGGTGTAACCCTCATGACACTCCAATATCCAACCATTCTCTAGTCAAACAACCAAAGGATTAAGTTAATTAACGAGTATTTTTAATTAACAGAAAAACCAGAATTTGAGACCTTTCCCAAGGGGCTATTCTCCCTAAACCTTGCACAATTGTTTATAAGGCATAACTTCATCATATTCAAAAGTCAAAACGAGAATTGCCCAGTAATTACGATAATTATAGAGGATTAATCTCTTTTTTCTTTCCGTATTCTCGTACATAAAATTTCAAGCACTTCCAAACGATATAAAGTTCTGAAACTTTGCACCGTGGTGGAAACTCGATGACAATGCAATATTCAATCATCAACTAGTCAAAACCTCCGTAATTTAGGTAATTAACGAGTGTTTTTAGTTATCCTTTTAATTCATATTTGAGACACTTCCGTGAAGCCAATGGCTCCCAAAACCTGTAAGATAATATACTAGGTATACAACTACAATATTTAATCTTCAAAACGTGATTTTTTACCTTCCAATTAACAATTTAGATAATTAGCGATTTAAGATAATAACCGCGAGAAAGAAATCGCCAGAAGAGCGAGAAATCGCCGAAAATTGGTGCCCATCCCGAGGAATCGGGAGAGAAGAAAATATGCTACTTTTATAATTTATGGACTACTGAAAAGCCTGAATGGGATGCTTTTTCTTTTTTTTCTTGTGAATCTTTTTGATATGGACGGATTTTATCGGCGAGTGTTATATTTCACCATCATATTGTGGAAAACTTAAATTCCATTCTAACATCAGATTAAATATGGTTGAAATAAATACATTTTTTCTTGTGAGTTTTTGTTAAAAAAAATACCATGACTAAAAAGTAGAAAATAAAAATAGTAAAAAAAAGATTTTTTAAAAAACGCTTTTATTGAAGTGTTCTAAAAGGTCAAAAATAATTAATTCGGTTTGACAAATAATTTATTGGGAAGTAGAAAATAACTTTTTGGTAAGTAAATAATAACTGATTTTCTAATCACTAAAAATAAAAGCGTGGGCACTAGTAATTCTTTATTCACTATTTATTCTAACTTGTTTATTCTATGTTCTATGTAAAATTATACAAAAATACCGACGTAATGGCCTAGTGGTTAGAGCATCTGACTGCAAAGCTGTACGTCTGGGGTTCGAACCCTCGTTCCGCATAGATGTTAGTGTTACTAAACTTGAATTACATATACGGGTCCATACCTTCAGGTGAATTTGTACAAATTAAAAAAAATAAAAAAATTTAAATTAAAAAAATATATAAATTACTAGCGCCCACGCTTTTATTTTTTGTGATTAGAAAATCAGTTATTATTTACTTACCAAAAAGCTATTTTCTACTTCCCAATAAATTATTTGTCAAACCGAATTAATTATTTTTGACCTTTTAGAACACTTCAATAAAAGCGTTTTTTAAAAAATCTTTTTTTTACTTTTTTTATTTTTACTCTAATCACACATCGAATGTCTTCACTCAAGTTATGGGTCTTATATAGTTTATGCTACCTACTACCTGGCTAAACTTGAATAACAGCCTAAATCTCAATATTGTGTTGATTGCGGGCTCAAATTCTGAGGAAAGATGCAATTATCTTAGACCGATGGGATAAGCAGAAATTGTTAGTTCAGCTAGCTCTCTAGTTAAGATTTAAAATAACCCAGATCCTGTCTGAGTAAGAAAATTGCGTCTTTCCTCATTCAAATTTGAGCCCACAATCAACATAATATAGAGATTTCGACTGTTAATCAAGTTATGTCTGGTATAGAGATGGGAATGGCCGGAAAAAACCCGGAAACTTTGGGGAAAAAACCGGGTTTTTTCCAGGTTTTTTCCGAAGGGTTTATTTCTTTCCGGAAAAATTGAAAATGTTAATTTAAATACTTTATTTAGAATTCATATAACCGATATCAATTAAAATATTATTTAGATGATATTCTTATACAATAAAGTACTTTAGAATGAAGTTTTAACCATATAATAAGCATTTTTTTCCCAAAAATGTTGGATTCCACTCGGGAAGTTTGTATGCATTAAAAAATTTTCTACATTCACATTCTAATGTTTTCTCATTTTATATTTTTTATACTCAATATTTCACATGAAAGCACAAATTTGGAAAAAGTAAGCTGCAAGATAAATTATTTTAACATCCTAGTGTTATTTATTTTACTCTCTAAAAACAAAAATAATTATGCAATGCAAATTAATAACAATAATACCAATTAGAACTAGAAGAAATTTAAATTTGATATTCTTATATATTAATTATAAAACGCAGCACTTTAAAAATATTTTAACCATTGAATCAGATTGTCTAACAATCATAAGCATATGTTACTTCTTCCAGTTTCTCTGCTTTATCTGAATTTAAAAAAAGTCTAGATCAGATTTCAAAGTTTGAGATTCTTGGAGGCTTTTTACGGGGTTGCTTAAAAATATATTTATGGTGTATGAGTATTTATTGAACACTGAACACATTAATATCATGAACATTAAATTATAAGTTCCAAAAATATTTAAACAAAACAATGAACGATTTTTTAATTTTTTTTATATAATGACTTCAACATTTTTTTTAAATTGACATAATGTAATTAAAACTTCTCCACCTTTCTAAGAAAACATGATTGCAATGATTATGTGCAAAAGGTTAGGATCAATTATGTTTATGTTGATGTTAAATATTATAGCAAAAATCTGTTATTTGTTATTGGATCATGTTGTATACAAAATTAATTAATAAAAAGTACTTTATGTTTAATAAATAAATATTAAATTATGGTATTTATTACAATCACATGCTTTATATTTATATTGCATATATTATTTTATAGTTATAGAACCTGCAGTTTTTTTTGTTTTAAAATCACTCGTAAAATGCTGCATATTTTTGTTTCGGAAGAATTATTTTTAATGATTTAATACCTTATAATAAATAATGACTAATTATTTTTATGCAAAGAATGATTATTTAGCTTCTAAATGAATATGTATTCAACAACCGCTCTTTTCTATGCAAAAAAGTCAATTTTTCCGACTTTTCCGGGAAAAAAAACGGTTTTTTTCCTGTTTTTTTTCAGCCTTCCCAAAATTTCCGGAAATTTTCCCATATCTAGTCTGGTAGCATACACAGTGGCGAATCCAGTAAGGGGGCTGTGGGGCTGCAGCCCCCCCCAGGAATAAGACTTTCAAGTTTTAGTAATAGCAATAAAGCCAAAAAAAGAAAATTAACACGTTGCGGACATTCGGGGATGTTACCCAAAGGGTCTCAAAATGAATCGGAACCCTACTTTTAAGGGTAAAAATTTCAAAAATTTTCTGGGGGAAGACCCCAAACCCCCTTGAAATTTTGGAATCTAATAAGTACGGTTTTTCTTGAACTTTAGGGATTACAAGGAGTGATCCTCTTTGATGTAACCTCTAAAGTGTCTCAACATGAGTTAAAATGCCACTTTTAGGGGGCAAAATTCAAAAAATTTTCTGGAATAGGAACCCCTTTACCCCCTAGAAATTTCAGAAACTCGTTTTATTGGTCTCTAATTTTAAATGTGGGAATTCAAATTAAGTGACAAGTGGTCAAACAACATGAAACTAAGATAGAATTCCCAGATGTAAAATTAGGGACCGAAATGAGTTATGTCAGGATTTCGAACCAGACGCTTAAAATATAACTTAAAATTAAATCGATAAACCAGGTTTTGCTATTAAAGGTGATTGATCGTCAAATTCAAATCTTACCAAAAAAAGTAAACCAGATTCAATCAACAATCTATCACCAAAGATAGAGCCAATAATAGGCGGTCGGCTTAAATCCTGCCGATTTGTTGAACTGTTAATCCCTATTTTCCAGTATGTTTTGGTCAAAAGGGGTTCCTCAAGGTTCACGTCTTGGACACTATTATTTAATTTATACATAGATAATTTCTGCAGATTGAAGCTATTGGGTAAGGTTATAATAACATTTGCCAATGACACAATAATGTTATACTCAGATAACTCAATTGATTTAATAGAAAGTAAGATAAACCAGGATCAACAATTTGTTTCAAAGTAACGGATTGAAAATAAATGTCTTGAAAACTAGCTATATTGTCTTTAGTTTGATGAATAATTTTGAATCAAATTTGAAATTGTACTTTCGTGACTGCACATAGGCGCCGACTTTTATCAAATATTGGGGGGGCCCAGTACTAGACAATGAAGATATTAGTTATTTCATATAACACAGCGGTCCTTAAACTTTCGATCGTCACTAATGCTAGACATCTCCACCCCCCCCCAAGATTTTGAATACCCAAAGGCTTATTCGTAAAGTACCCCTAAGGAGTTACTCAAATTATATTTCACATTATGTTAAAATTTTACAATTACTCGAAGTATAAAAGGGGGTCGGGGGAATTCTCCCACAAAAAATTTGAAAATTTGCCTCAAAAAGTAGTGTTACAGCTTATTTTGAGAAATTTTTGGTTCCACCATAACATAGCAGTTCCTTGTAAAACAAAATTTTTCTATTTAAACTAGTGTTATTTATTTTGAAACTCTCAAAAGGTAACTCGTGCACCCCCTAGGAAGGTGCTGGGGACCCTCGGAGGTCTGCGGACCACTGCTATAAAAAATTCGAATAAAAAGCAGCACAATATTTTTTAAAAATTTTTTATAGAACACAAAATATTAAATACCTATCGCGAAGAATGAAAGTGGCCTTTAAATACCGCCTTTAAAATCAACGGCATAGAGCCGTAACTACACTTTAGTTTAGGGAGGGATTTTGACTAAATATTTTTTCTGAGGTACCTACTTACGAGTACTTTTTTACTTCAAGTGTTAGATGACTTGCACATTTGAGATTAATTTTGTTGAAATTAATTTCAAAATTTTATAAACATTGAAAATTCCAAGCGAAGCTATATTTGAGGGTCCTCCCCCCCCCCAAATTTGAAAATTTCCACCACAAAATAGCGATTTATCTCCTTTTGAAGCCTATTGGATTACACCCTTAGAGCAGGGCTCATTTAAAGAAGCAGAATTTGAAGGGGGTTTAGGGGTTCTACTTCAAAAAAATTTTGGAAGTTTGTCCCTAAAAGTAGTGTTTAAATTCATTTTGTAGACTCTTTCTTCTTATTTTACACAAAAGGAGGATCACACCTCAAAAATCACGGAGTTTCAGGGGAAAACGGTACAAAATAGATTTTAAAATTTGAGGGGGGCTTAGGGGTCCTCCCCCAATTTTTTTTGAAATTTTTACCCTTGAAAGTAGTGCTTTAAGTCATTTTGAGACCTTTGAGAAGACCAAGTGAACGGCGACCAAAGAACCAAAAGAACGACATTGCCTTCTTTAGTTCATGAAAGAAAATAGGTAGATCTTTACTAAAAATATTGGGGGGGCTTAGCCCCCCTTCTTCCAACATTGGGGGGGCTCAAGCCCCCTCAAACCCTATGGAGTCGGCGCCTATGTGACTGCAAAATCAAATTATGTGATCATCATATTGAACATACATCCTCCTTGAAAAATTTGGGTATTTTATTCAACCAAAACTGGAAATTTAAAGACCATATAAATTTAGTTTGCCATAATCTCAGGTTTATTTTATATAAATTTTATCACCTAAAGAATATATAAATCTTGAATTGCTCTTAAAACTCTACTTTGCTTGGGTTAAATCGCGTATTGAATATGGATTAATAATTTGGGGTTGGGATTATTTGAGCAATATAAAACCACTAATTAATCTACAAAAAAAATTTATGATTTTTTCCTGTCAAAGCTCTTTTAAATGTGAGTCAGTTGTTTGTATTTAATACCCTGGTCTTCATAAAGAGATTCCTGCCTCAAGACACAGTCACACAGTCAGTTCTATTGATTCATTTGATTTCCAAAAGCATGAGTTTTACTGTGTACCTGCCCCGCATTAAGAAATATTTAAGAAACATTTCAAATACTTCTCTGTGATCTTATTCAATAAACTACCAAATGAAATCCAATCGGAATCTAATATCCGTTATTTTAAAAAACTTTGCATTTTCTTTATTATTTATAATATTAATACAGAGGAAATATTTTAAATCAGTCAGGTTAATACCAAACTCAAATTAATATATACTTTTACTAAATAAACTCCTTAGCAAGCCAAGTCCCCCTTTCCTTTTCTTTTTTTAACAACTCACTAAAATTGGAAATCCGTGAACTCATGGACGAGCTATGGGTCCTTTGGGATGTATTTGCAATTGTCTTTTTTCTTTTCTTTTCTGTATAAACTTTTGTGAATCTGTTTTTAAATTTTGTAAATTTTTGTTTTTGTTAATAAATTGATTGATATTTAAAATGAACTGATCCTGTTGCTATATAGCAACCTGCAATAAACTAGACACCTTGACAGGAGCTCAACTTGAGGCAGACAAAACAACAAACAGCCAGATTATTGTTTCTGTAGTTTAATTTTACCTCATTTTTTCTCTACAACATTGTTTAACCAAGTCTTAATTTCACTATTTATACATCGGTTACTAAATAAATTTTTAATGATGGCTGTCTTTTTCAGTTAAAGAGCACTATGACCTTGTACTTGCAAACACCCTGGATGAATTGATGAAGCCTCATCTTATCATATATCTGGATGTATCATCTGAAGTTGCTTTGCAGCGTATAAAAGCAAAAAATGTATGCATTATATTGAACTGTATATACAAAATTGCTTTCCTAACCACATCATACCTACTAATGTTCAGGATTTTGCTTTGTTGATTATGTGTTTTTAAAATTAGATTTTTATTGTGATTCCCGTTGTTCCAATTTTGAACATTTTCTAGGGTGTTGAAGCAAAGTCCCCCATTTTGACTAAAGAATATTTGGACAATATCGAATACTTTTATAAACAAGAATTTTTGAGAAAGATGGAGTGAGTATTTAATTCGACCTGTTGTGTATGATTTGGTTTCTGAATAAGTTGGCATACAGTGATGTTTGAGTTCTAGTTCTCATAACTCTTCTTGGAAATGGAAACAGCTGCAGGTTTTCTGGGTTTTTTTTGTGATCACCCAACAAGCATTATATAAAATTTATGAAAGGACTGGTCTTGGAATAGGTTTCTGTCCTCAAAAAAATTTGGAGGGCAGATTTGAGCTCCTGAGTCATTTCTGGTGGATAGTCACAAACAGCCAATTCTATTTTTGTAGCTTTCACACATTCTTGATTGTTTAATATCAGGGATGCTCCTAGATGAAATGAAATTTTTTGGGACAGTTGCTTGCTGATGAACAGCTGCTTCGTCCTCTGTTTTCTTATGCCATTTCAGATGGAGTCATAAAAGGAGTTCTGGAAGCTCTTAAAATTTAATTATTTCTTTCAATATTTTGACTTACATCAGCGGTTCTTAAACTGTGGTCTGTGGAAACCCCTGGGGTCCACAAAGCATCTAGGGGGTCCGCGAGTAACCTTGGGGAACCAGGGGTGCATCTAGAAAGAAATTGGGGCCGAAAGCGGCCCCTTCACAAAATTCCGACTCTCAAAAACGGCGCCTTCACTAAATTCCGATTCTCAAAAACAGCCCCTTCACAAAATTCTGGTTCCCAAAAGCGGACTTTAATCAAGCTATATGCACTCGCTAAGTGTAATTTTATTTAAAAAATAATATATTTACAGAAATAGGACCTTATTTTAGAATGAAAAATTATTTTCACAAAATTCAATTCCGTTTTTCACAAAATTCAACTCTTGTTTTTCACAAAATTCAATACCGTTTTTCACAAGATTCAATCCCATTTTTCACAAAAATTCCCAAAAATGGCCCCTGGCAAAAAATCCTGGATGCACCCCTGGGAACACTCAAGTTACCTTTGAGTGTTTCCTAAAAATTCTCAAAATGAGAAAAATCCTAGTTGAAAAATCATTGAAAATCCATATGACATATAAGGGGTGTTGAAATGGCTCATAAGTATGGCACAGTTTCAAAAGAGAAACAGTTGTTCTTAAAATTCGAGAGAGAATAACATTTTTAATGTTTATAGACCAATTCATCTTTGAAAAACAAATATCTGATAAACTTACCATTTGCTTAAGATAAGTTTTTAAGAACAAATTTCCTTGGAAATTGAACTAATCTTATGAGCCATTTTAACAGCCCATATAAGACAGATGTTTACTAATATCTTCAATCTTGTAGCAGTATTCTTGCCTCTTTCTTTTAGAAAACCAATGGGTTCAGATTTTCTCTTTATGAATGACAAATCTGTGCAAAATCACTAGTTAAGTAATATTCAGGATCCCTCAAGACCTTAATACAGTCAAGCACGCATGAAAACTGCTCAAAACACTGTTGGCAGCCTGAAGAATGATCTAGAAGAAGCTAAAATATCTCAATAACGCATACAAAAAAACATATTCTAAAGTACCACACATGGTTTAAAGCATACATTTCATTAAGAATTGATCAAATTCTTTACTAATAATGTGTAAATTTTTATTAAACTATCAGGAAAACTTTGAGAGTTGTGAATCACCATTCGAAATGTGTGTAGAACTTGATCATCAATAGAAAT
Organism: Tetragnatha versicolor; assembly: GCA_024610705.1. Classification (NCBI taxonomy): domain Eukaryota; kingdom Metazoa; phylum Arthropoda; class Arachnida; order Araneae; family Tetragnathidae; genus Tetragnatha; species Tetragnatha versicolor. The sequence goes on along the minus strand of JANDEH010000002.1, from coordinate 18,043,274 downwards.
TCCCTTATTTTGAAAAATATTTTTACCCTTAATTTTTTCTCACTATGGTGTATTTGCATTTTGTGTTCTATAATTAAAAATAACTCCATTCTTCCAAACCCCTTTTTTATGTTATTACAAAAGAAATTCTAACTTATTTGGTCTGTTTAAGCTAGGTATTTCATAGTTTGATACTCATTCTTCATTGATATCCTATGAATTGAAGGTTAATGGTGTATTAGTGGTGATCATATCCGTATAATATACACCAACGCGCAAACATTGTTCTCAGAAAGTTTTGTCCTTTGTTCTGCAGTCCTCAGAAGAACTCCAAATATGCCCTTTGCATAACCCCTAATAATAATTACTGAAAATTAATCAGTTGGGGACTCTGCTAAAAAGATTTAGAATTCCATAAATCAGGTGAATAAACCTCCATAAATCAGGTGAAACAAATAAAAATTATAGATTTAGTATTTTAAAGCATCATTCTTAAACTGTATATATCCTTTGAGACAAAAAAAGGTTAAAAAATTAAAGAAAATAAGAAATAACTAATTTTTACATGTTATGAAAATCCCCTCAAAAACTATACCCCAAACGCTGATGTTCCCATTTGAGAACATATACGTTAAATTGGCAATTACTCCCCAAAATTGCAATATGAAGCTATTCTGTCAAGCCAATTGAGAAGATGTGTACTTAAGCTACCTAAACACAGCAAAATTATTTAAAACTAAATTTATTTAAATTTATCATAAATTGAAACTTGTGCAACTTTTGAAAGATCCAAATATCTGTAATTTTGATATCAATTTCATAAAAAGAATTAAATTAAATGTGAAAAACTTTTGCATGTAAAATAACTTCATATCTTTGAGTTGCTTACCACCAAGTATCAAATTCCTGCATAAAAAATTAAGTGGTGAAAAAATTCCCTAAATATATCCCATTTGGGAACATCGGCTGGTAAAAGGTTAAAATTCACTAAAATAAAGCCCAGTTAAATTAAAACTTTTAAAAATTATTTGTTTCAAACTGAAAAAAAATTATATTATAATTAAGCTCATAGGCTTTTTCCTCTTTTTTTCATGTTTGGACTAACTCATCCCTGGTACAGGCTTTCCATTTACGCAACTGCAAGGCGATTATCGGATCTTCAGAATATGTGTATCACAGTTATTATGCTAAAAATTACTTACATTTTAAAATAAGGGGACATTTTATTAAATAAAAAGTGCATTTAAGAAAGAAATGTCATTGTGTAAGAAAGAAATGTGTAAATTCTTGCAGAAATTTTTTTGAAAAATTTAAATTCACAGAAAGGTTTTTATTTTATGAGTATGGTGGTGATTAGAGAGGCTAGCATGTACATATCTATTAACTTTAATTAATTTTATTTTTTTTCTTTACAGGACACATTCTGAAATCCTCATTTATGATTGGAATAATTATGGTGATGTTGAAGTTGTAAGTATTTAAGTATCAACAGCCCTTATTAGACCTGGAAAATTTTTTATCTTTCCCCATAATATACATTTGAATACTATTAAATTTTGGATTGTCTTCCTGTAAACCAGGCCTGGGCACTTTTTTAGTTCCAATCATTATTTCTAAAAGGTTTACACCTGCAAACAAAATTCATGGTCTATGATGGGATAGGTTAATAAAAGGCTTATTGAACTTTTAAAAATTAGAAAAAAGAACTAATGCTTTTTGTGTATTTGTCTAATTGGATTTTCAAATTTAAAAATTCAAAGGTAAGCATAAGGGTAATTTCAGGTGAGCTGAACCACCTTTTTGTTCATCATTTATTAACTATACAAAAATGTACCATCAGGTATCTAACATTTGTAGTCTTTCAAAATTTCTAAAAATATTCTCTGAAAAAACTTATTGAACCTCAAAATTTATTGTTTTTTACCTCTTGCACTACTGCGGGAAAGATAAAGGTGTGCAGTGTATCTAGGTTTGTCCTACCCCTCCTAGAACTTCTGAAATATTTATCTCAAACACCCTGTGTGAACCAGTGGCATGTAGATATTTTAGTCTGACTTGTGCTTTTGAACTTTCCCAATGCAACTTAAAAACCCTGAATTGTCAGGAAATGTGACGTCCCAGAAAAAAGGAAGGTCCTTTCCAGATTCAGCATCCCAAAAAAACAAAGATTAAGTAGAATAACCCAAACAGCTTTCGGGAAGTTTTTTTCAGATTTGTGTAAAGTTGCGATATATAAAATTTCGTAATCTTAATTTTACTTCCTGAACTTTTCTTACAGGTGGTTGAGGATATTGAAAGAATAGATTTTGACAGATTTACAAAGTATGAAGATAAACTCAATGACTGGAGGAAAATAGATGAATGGGAATGGTGCATGGCGAGAAGACGGTGAGCCTTAGTTCCGTTCACTATCTAATTTTTTTATTTTAAAACTATGTTGAAATCATTTGTTTGTCTGAAATTTATTTTTGACTCTTTATTACAGTCGACTTTGCTTAATGTGATCACACTGGTCCAAGATAACAATATCCAATTGATAATAAGTGTTTGGACTATAAAATGTGACAAACAGTGTAAAACAAGTTAAAATACCCACTGTGTAGTCGTAATTTACGGAATTTGAAACAGTTTTTAGTGTGTATTTTGCAACTTTTACATTCTTAAAGAAAATTGAGAGTGGAATATAACACTAATAAATTTAGGACTCATTTTGTATGATTATATATTAAAATTCGCTTTCAAATAGGAAAGAAGTTTTTTAGGGGATTCAACCAGACTTTTGTAAAATTAAGTGATTTGTATGATCACATAAAATGATGTATTTTGCGTTACTTTAAATAGGAATGATTGGGACCAGTAAATTTTGACAACATTAACAGTGTTCACGTTAAGCAGAGTTAACTGTATATGTAAATATAATCAAATATTCCAATTTTTAGAACCTAAAAGGGTAGATATGGCTGGGCAAATTGTGTCCATTTTCAATTTTGATGCTTTATCTACAAAAACAGTGTTTGAGTGAAGTTGAAATGAAATAACAAACAACAATGAGTGAAATAACAATTTTCATTTAGTTAACTACTGTTTTAAATTTTTTTCTTCAGTTCTTTCTTATAAAACTTCCCTACCATTTTATTTATGCCCTATTTAATTGAAAAAGTGTTATTCTGAAAATAAAAATGAATACTTAAAATGTGTTTTAAACAAAGAAACAATGTGGTTATTCACTTCCTTGGTCCCTCTTACAGGTACACTATGGACAAAGAACCAATTATGAACTACATGCTTATCGTTGAACCTGAACTTACTGAACTTTACCCTATTACTGAAGATGTATTAGCATACAAGGAAATCATGGCAAAGGTGAATATAAAAGCACTAGTGCAGTTTTTTTATTGCTTAAGAAATTTATATTTTCTTTGGAAATGTCTTTTCCTTGTACTAAAAAAACCTCTAGAGTGGTTATGGTGACTTACAGGTTATCATTTAATCATATTAAAAGTTAAAAAGCAAGGGAAAATAAGAAAAAAAAATACTTTGTGAAGGGTCCGTTTTTAAGGTAAAATACTTTGTGAAAGGTCCGTTTTCACAATGAAACATTTTGTGAAGGGTCCGAAAACGGACCCAAATTTCTTCTAAACAGACCCCTGTTAATAATTGGTATAAAATAAATTCACGAGAAAGAACCACAAATCTTGATGTTTTTTTCAGAAACTTTTAATGCTTTCTATAGCAGTGGATCCTTTTCAATTATTTTTTTGGACTTAAAACAATTTTTTTAGTGCAAATAGTCAAAATAGCTACTGACACCAAATGGAAAAACTAGAATTATTTAATTTACCATGGGTGCCACTCTTTATAGGCTGGGGACAGAATTCTGTTTTCTTTTAACACGTTCGCTGCCACCACTTTTATTAAAAACAGAGGGCAGTACTATCGTACAGTTCTTTGACGTTTTGGATCGTCTGTGTACATTATATCTTTCTTGATACTTTTCAATTACCCCCAGGACCTTTCCAAACACATAAAACAAACTGGAATGACAACCTGATAGTTATTACCCTGCCGTGGAAATAAAAACAATATTAAGCCCATCATGCAGATCAGAATTTTATATAGGCCTTTAATGATAGCGTTGCTAGTTTGATGAAAACTACATAATCCTAGCCGCTAATTTGAGTATGAGTAAAATTATCTCTAATTTCAATAAAATAGTATCATAAGAATAGTAATTGAATAAAATGTTATACCTATTTTAAATTTATTATAAGAAATAAAGATTTTTTTGTAAAAAATGCCGGAATCGAACGATTTTGCTGATTTTTATTCCAATCTTAAAGCATAAATTACTAGATGGCATGGTGTGAAACGAGATTTTATAAATCGTAGAAATTAGGAAAAGTCTTAAGTAAAATATCGCCAAAAGACACCAGCTTGGCAGTAGATTGAAGTTGTAGTACATGTTGCCTGCGTGAAATGGAAGAGTACGGATTAATACATTAAATACAGAGGGTCACAAAAAGTGATAAAATTTTACAGTTGACATCAGCGCTCTTTTCTCCAGGACGCGCCAGCGCGTCCACGGCAGCGAACGTCCTGGGTTTAATATGAAATGTGAAATCAGCCAACCGTTTGGCAGAGATTGCAGTTCTTACACTGCACATTTTGCCAAGAAATAAGCCTGTTTTTCAGTTTTAGCTTTGAACTTAAGGACCATATTTAACTTTTCATATGCTATTTTATGGGTTTTTCTGTGATTTAAGAAAAATATACAGGCACCGCAGCGCTCCTGTTTTTCCTATTTTTTTCACATTAGCTCCTTTTTTCCTATTTTTACGATCCATTTTATTTTTCCTCCTTTTTTCAGCTTTTTTCTCCTTTTTTTCCTATTTTTTTAACCCTTGGGATCGACTTTCTTGGTTTATGTTTTGTTGTGGGTAGGGATTGATGTCAATACTATCGGTCCGTTGTCAACGCTTGTGCATACGAAATGGAGTGATTTGTTTCCTTCCAGCGGGACGCGACGTGGCCGCCGCGGAGCGTCCTCTCCCGTTGAGGCAAAGCTGTCCTCCGTTGCTTTTAGCCCAGGAAAACGGTAGTTTTTCAAAAATTTCGACGATTTTATATGTTTTTGAGAGCGCTGATTACGAATTTGAAGTTTGCTCTCACGTGGGGGGTCGGCTTCTTATCTAAAATTGCAAAAAAATTTATAATTTCTTGCTCTTTTTTTCGATTCTTCGCTTATATTTAAAAAACTATAAATTTCTCGAAGATAATTTCAATCACAAGTAAAGTAAAAGTTAAAGTAAACAAAAATTCCTACAAAATGCACTCATCAACTTTGACAAGTGGTTTTGCCGCTAGAGTGCACTGAAAAACATCGATTTTTTGGCCTATCCGCAAAAAAAAAGGAAAACGCGTGCTTCTACCCTCTACAAAATGAAAACTATTCAAGTTATCAACAAAAATTTTATACCAAGTGAAAGAGCATTTAATTTTCTATTATTAACATGCTTTCTAGCATCATTGTTTGAGAAGGGGAGAGGGAGTGAAGCAAAGATCGACAATAAAACTGTTGCGGCTCGCAGACCAGACGGACTTTTGCATTTGTTAATCTGCAATCTGCGCTTTATTTCCGGTAAATTCCTATATTAAATTATGGGAGTGTTTTAATAAACGAATTTATGTTTTTTGCATCGCTAAATCCGAATTTCAAGTTTATTTTAATTTTGAAAGTCATCTTCACATCAAAAATTGCAAAAAATCTCAAATTTTTACTCGTTTTTTAGGTTTTTCATCGATTTTCTAAACAAGTATTCATTTTACGAAAAATAGCATGAAACCAAATAAAATTACGTAAAATTTCCTATAAGATGCACTTGTTCATTTTTATTTTGCGAGGAGCGGTGTACGTTTTATAGCATTTTGAAGAAAAGCAATTTTCATGTTTTTGTGTAAAGTCAGGAAACACCTCTATATAACTCAGCGCGCTCTAGCGTCAATACATCTCATTATAAAATTAAAATCAAGCAGTGCATTTTGTGGGAAATTAAATGTTCTTTCATTTGGTATAAACTATTTGTCGGTAACTAGAATTTATTTAGAGCTGTAGTGGAGGAAATCGTTCATCACTTTTTTGTAGAAAAGCAAAAAAATATCTTCATTTCAAAACGTACAGCTCTCCTTGCAAAATAAAAATGAACCAGGAAATTTTACGTACTTAAATTTGGTTTCATGCTATTTTTCGAAAAGTTAATATTGTTTTAGAAAATCGATGAAAAACCGAAAAAAAAACCTAAAATGTGAGATTTTTTGCAATTTTTTATGTGAAGATTACTTTCAAAATTAAAATAAACTTGAAATTTGGATTTAGCGATGCAGAAAACATATAAATTAGTTCATTAAAACACTCCCATAATTTAATATGGTAATTTAAAAAATTTATTTTTAAATTTATGCATGCGTAGTCATCAATTCATCCAAAACAACCCATTTTATTGGTAATATACCGGAAATAAAGCGCAGATTAACAACCGCATAAGTCCGTTTGGTCTGCGAGCCGCAACAGTTTTATTATAGATCTTTGCTTCACTCTCCCTTCTCAAAAATGATAATGGAAAGCACGTTATTTATATAAAATTAAATTATCTTTAACGCGGTATAAATTTTTTGTTAATAACTTGAATAGTTTTCATTTTGTAGAGGGTAGAAGTGCGCGTTTTCCTTTTTTTGCGGAAAGGCAAAAAAAATCGATGTTTTTCAGCGCGCTCTAGCGTCAAAACCACTCTTCAGAAAATCAAAGTTGAATAGCGCATTTTGTAGGAAATTTGGTTTACTTCAACTTTGTAATTAAAATTATCTTCGAGAAATTCATAGTTTTCGAAATATAAGCGAAGAATCGAAAAAAGAGCAAAAAATTATCGATTTTTCGCGGCATCGCGGGAGCACTCGATACGAATGGGCTTCGCCACAGGTTGGTATCCCTGTTGTGCTATTTTAACGCTAATTTAAGAAAAATATTCCTTTTTTCTCCTATTTTTTAAAAAAAATTTCCTTGTTTCTCCTATTTTTTTTAGAAAAATAATCCTTTTTTTCTCCTATTTTTTCTTTACTTCTCCTGTTTTTCCTATTTTTTTACGAAAAATCGGCTGCGGTGCCTGAATATATGTTACGGGCAAAGTGATAAATTTGATTGATAAATGCCATTGAATTTATCACATTGCCTGTAACATATATACTAAGCCAGGGGAAATGTTTAAAAAAGTTAGTTCAAATTTCAAAATAAATTTAAAAAAAACCCTTTTTCTGTTAAATGAAGTATAGTATAAAATGTATTGTGAATATAAGAATATTTTCAGGGGTCGATCTAGATGAAAATTGGGTCCCTTTTGTGTGCTGCCCCTTCGAAAATTCACCCTCCTGAAATCTGCTCCTTCACAAAATTCAAATTAGCTATAATGATTATTTGCAAGAAAACAATATTCACAAAATTCAAATTAGCTATATAATGATTATTTGCAAGAAAACATATTTCACAAAATATTATAATTTTTCATGATTTTCTTGGTTTGTAAGTCAATTTTACTTTTACACACTGATCTGCTTACTATGACTGCTTCAATTTTTCACCAAAACAACTTCTTTTTCACAAAAATGGGCCCAAAAAATAAAACCTTAATCTACCCCTGTATCATTTCAGTACAAAATCATTGTAAATGAACCAACTTATTGCCTACTGTTGTTTAATCATTTTCTATCATAGGTCCCTGGAGAGAAGTGGGCCCCTGGATTCAATGTAGAATTAGGAGAAAGTGCCATGTTTAGGTTTAAACTACCTGGTGGTTACCGGAAAATGTTTCATGACCGTACATAAAACTGTATTGTAAAACAATAATCAATGTAAACAAAAATTATAGTTAACTAATGGTTTTATGAGTGGACCAAAGTCCCATTATTAAAGCAAAGTGATAAAAATAATTGAGTTATCAGCAACTGTAATGCTCTGAAAATTAGGAATAAACCTTATCTAATAATTTTGTTTTTGTACTAATTGTCATAATCTTACATAAATAGTGTAAAACTCTGGTCATTCTGGAAAGAGTTTTGTACTCTACCAAAAATACCTGTATCATAAAATTCTATCTCTTTTCCTTTGGTTACTTTTTTAAATAATTAAAAATTTAAATGCTTTGAAAAGTTTGTAAGGAAAGAAATTTTAATAATTTAATGAGTCTTAAGCAGGGGTATCCAAAGTATGGCCATAGACCAAAACTGCCCCTCAATCCCCTAAAATCTGGCCCACCACCACGGGACAACTTTTTTGGCCTGCTCTGATGTATTTTAGAGGGAAGTTGTAACTTTTTTTTGTTGTGTTGGACTTTTGGAAAGAAAGAAATTGATTCCAGCTATGTAATCCCCTAATGACACCCTCATTTAAAAAACTAGTTAGGGATCAGAAAAGTTCTTAGTAGAATTGTTATTAAGCTAATAAAATAGCACCAATGTTTTTCTACTTGTTTCTAAAAAATAAAGCACATAATTTAAGAATATTTTAATGTAATTTATAAACAGGCAGGTAGTTAATGAAATGAAATAATGTTTTTAGTAATTTTATTTTTATTCTGGTAATATAATGAAACAGGGGAATACATGTGGCAATACTTAGGTCATTAGACCTTTTAACTTCAGTAAAACCAGCCTAATTGGGTGTCATCTTTATGCACTTAAGTATAACAAGATCAAAATCTTCAATAAAAAACTGATTTGATCAGTGCCTTACCCATGGATTCTACATGTTTTACCTGAAAAAAAATTTACTTTGTAGCATAAATGAATAGATGAAATTAAAAACTTCTAAGGTAAATAATTCCAAGTACATTTTACAAATGTGGCTTGTATTGCAAATTATTTGTTATTCCTGTTATAGCTACAGAAGTATAATTAAAAATATTGACTATTTAATAAATGCTAGTTAAACATCAGGGTTTTTATTGAATAGGTAGGTACAAACTCAAATTACATCTATAGACAAGTGATTTGTAAAATTTATCCATACAACTATTTGCTATTATTCATTTAAAAAATAAATTCACAGAAATGTTACAGCATGAGGTAAAAAGGATCATACATCTTATATTAGTAGACCATAATTGATACAAAACAAAGTTCCTCTTATTGCCAGATTTCTAGTGATAGAATTATCTCAGAATGAGTATATCCTGGAAATGATAGGGGAATATGATACTCCATGCTTAGAGTATTGAGAAGAATTATGAATATTTTGATTCATTGTCTGTCTAATTCGTTTTATGATATTTAGAGTATCACATTGAAATTCCAGCTTTTGATCATCATTGAAATCTTTAATTAAGGGATGCAGGCTCTTTAAAAAATCCATATTTGAATCAGTTTCAGAAGCAAAACTTTTAGTACTATCCACTGCAGGTTCAATATCTACAGCTTCAAACATTTCACTTGAATTATGATAAGAGGAATCATCCTGCTCTGTTTTGATTTCACTAACAGTTACTGATAGTGGTGTCTCTGAGATTCTGGCTTCATTCGGCTCCTTTATATCAAAATCTATGGGTAACACTTTGTCATCGAAACTTGATCGTGCTTTAGATATTGACTGTGAGAGAGATAGAAAACTCAAGTTCTTGAAATAAATAAATAGCTTTCCTGATGAAATATTTTTAAAATAGGTTTTCCTACCAACAAGATAAGCATAGCAATCTTTAATGTTTTTCCATTTTTCCATAACTACTTGACCTGAAAATGGAATATTTAGAGTTAGTGGAATGTTTAATGATTTTTTACGAAAATTTTTAGCAGCTTCAAAACATGGATAATTCACAGCTTTCTATATTTTTTGTTAACATAACCTTATCAAAACAAAATTTTTAATAAATAGTGAATCCTTTTAAGATTTTTTAGTCTTTATTGGTATTACTTACTTTTTCTATTTCAAAGTTTTAGAAAATTTAGTTTTTTTTTCCATATAAATTTTCCAAGATGCATTACACATTAGGGACAGTGTTGCCAGACAGTTTGATGAAAAAGTCGCGGATCAAAGCTCTAAAAGTAGCGGATTTGAAATTTTTGGAGCCCAAATTTTATTTCAGTGGTAATTTTGAAGTTAAACACACTTTTAACATTGTTAATGAATATTATTAAATGCTCTAGAACTTGATTTCAATTAGATAGATACATTGTTAATCTAAAAACGAAATAGTTGAAAGTAATTCATCTATTGCTATTCGAAAAGGAACTCTTGCATAACATAAATATTTCATTATACTAAAAACCTTATCAGGATATGATCAAAACTCGTTTCATAAATCGCATATCGGAAAATTCTTGCCCTTATCTCTACCCTACCCTCTTTCTTCTCTTCCAACTCCCTTATTTGTCCCTATAAAATGTTCAGGGCTTCGAGGCGGGGATTGAAAAGGAGTTGGAAGAGTATTATTTATGAAGATGAATTACTTATGACTCACCTTTCTGCACTAGAAGTGTGCATTTGTAATTATTATGTCCATTTTTTTTCAAAACACAAAAGTCGCAGATTAAAAAATGCTGTAGCCCAGATTTAATTTTTAAGTAGCCTGTCGCCCAAAACGAAAATTTTGTCGCAAAGGACCAACAAAAGGAGCCCAATCCGCTACTTATAGCCCAATCTGGCAACACTGATTAGGGAACGTACCCATACTACGTGACCCTTTCAGGGGAGGGAGGGGGGTCTTCAAAATACCACGCTCGGTCGGAGGGGGGGCTCATGGTTTCGTCACGTAGCCAATTTCCTCTAGTCAAAACAACAAAATTAAGCCAAATTAATTATTGAAATTTGCCGAATTAAGATAAATTAAGCCAAATTAATTATTAAAATTAGACAAATTAAGCCAAATTATTATTTTTAAAATTTCTGTTTGCAAAAAATGATTGAAAACCGTATTTATGAATTACTACGTGAAAACTAGAGGGGGAGGGGGGTCTTGGCATATACTACGGATGGTCACCAAGGGGGGGAGGGGGTCAAAAATGGGTCAGGTAGTATGGGTACGTTCCCTTATATACAATAGGGTGGGTCAAAAATATTTTTTTCACATGTTCCCAAGGGCACAGTGACAAAAGGGTGCCAAATGGTCTCAAACTAACATGTGTAAAATATTATTCGATTATAATAACTCTTTTTGCCTCCGGATTGGCCTCAAAGTTTTGATTAATATAGTAAATTCATGTAAAAATGGACGAACGAAAATCAAGCTTTTACCTCGATTGCACAAATCCGTCATGATTATAAATGTGCACAATAATATAAAAATCATCATTGAAGATTATAAAATAAACCAGAATTGAAATACTTGAGTTGTAATACAACATATTTTGAAATATCTCAATGGTTAGAACTGGCAATCAAAAATTTCTTGCTGGAATCATTAAAATGTGCGAAACCTTTATTGTCGGTTGAGTAGGATGGTAAAAAAGGTAAATTTTTAATAAAAATGGATATGTCAGAAGGTGGGTACCTTTTTTGGGTTATAGATTTCAACCCCAAGGAAAACATTTGGATAATAGTTTTAAAGTTGGGATTTTCTTGAAATTCCTTGGCATATTAGGAATAGTCCATCCCAAGTGTCCCCATATGATTCCCTATGTCCCCATATGATGTCCAAAAATAAATTAAAACCACATTTTAACAGTCAAATTTTGAAATATTTTCTTAAGAAGAGCGGTAGATCCCAGTTTTCAGCTTAAAGCTCAGTCCTCTAAGTTTTTAAATAAGTTACATTACTTTTCAAAACTTACTTGTAATTATCCTTTACAGTTAAATTTGCGATATTTTAACTTTTATGAACGCATAAGGGAATGCTAAGAAGCTATTTTGTGTCAATCCTCAAAGAACAAAGAAGTATAATTCCATGGGCCTGGATTTCAGTCTATTGCTAGCAAAAAATTAGGTAAATCATGACTGAGCGAATCATAACTGATATTGCCTATGAACGAACTATCCATTCGACAATGGGCAATACCACTATTTTTTTTATTCGATAGAGGTATATATACCCTAGAGCGGAATATACATGCAAAATTTTTTTAATTACGATCATTATTGATTTTTTTTATGTAATTTCAAAGTTCGACTTTAAAAAGGGCGTTAAATCGTCCAATTTCCTAACATATGACGTACTTATCCCCTATACATTGATTTTAAACAATGCTTTTAATTGTTTAAACAAAGCAAAGTCATTGTTGCGTTTCTCGTTAAAGTCTGTATGAGTCAGTTGTGACGTACTTATACCCTGTACAAAGACAAATGGCTTGGCGATTTTAATTTTAAATATTTAAGTAACTAAATTTTTTTGAAACTTTTCATGTGGATTTTTGGATTTAGATCTATTTCCTTTAATGGAAAAATGCATTTTTTTCTGTTTTCAAAAAATGATGGTATTGCCCATTGTTTCAACATATTTTTGTGATCATATTTGGATCCCAAGACCATCAGCCAGTGCAATAACTGTCCGCTGAATTTCGAAAGCGCGGTCATATTTATGAAAAATACAACTGTTTTTCTATTTTGAAAAATTAAAAATACCGTTTTATACTGATCAAACTTGAGGGAGAATGTATATGAACTACCAATATTTAAAATTTGTACCACTGACAATCCACTGTTTGTTGGCAAAAAAGAGATTCATATTCTACGGCTCTTGTTAATATGATAGCATATTATATTGCCACTTTGGCAGTTGTTTTTGTATTAATAATGCATGAAGGCGACAAATGTGATTAAAATTGCTTTTAAATACCCTTATTTGTGAACTTTAAAGAGCCATTGACAAAAAAATTTAATTTTTAAAAATATGAAAAATTACATTTTTTTGTTCTATTTGAGGCCAATCCGGAGGCAAAAAGTTATTATAATGGAATGATATTTTACACATGTTAGTTTGAGATTATTTGGCACCCTTTTCTTGCTGTGCCCGATAGAATTTGTAAAATTTTTTTTTCGCCATAGGAAAATGACCCACCCTAATATACAAGGAGCCTGCTACGAAATCACAACATTTTTAGTATGGGAGCTAGCGTTAAATTTCAAAAATTCATCTACCCGTACACAATTTTAATATGACAGGATAGTGTTACACAGTTATTCTGTTCCACGCTGCAACCCTTAAACCGACCCAAACTCACTCTTGTTTTAGCTTTTGCTGTTCTGTGCTGCGAGTTTTGCCTCCCCTGAGAGTTGTACCCACTGTTCGTTGGTGAGTTTGGATGCAAATCCATGGATTTTGATTGGCGAGAAGCATGCTTTATTTAAAATGCAACAAGAAGTGATTTTGTACACCAAATAATGCATTAGTTGTCATTATTAAGGTTTTTATGCACTTTACCGCATGATTAATGACTTAATTTGACGTATTATGAGTTTTTCTTACCCCAGACCCAGGCCACCAGTAACGGGTTTGCTTACTCATAGGTTTAGCGTGTTGCACAGAATAACCGTGTTAGTGGTGCTAATCACGGAATGGAGCATCAGCTGGTCAGGTAGCAGTGGGTTGAGCGAGGGGAGGGGGCTCAAAGTTGCAAAATAAATTCATCTGCCCATGGATGAAACTTGGTGGAGATGGTAGTTTAGTCCTTCCTGATTACAAAAATCACCATCAGCTGGCTGGGTGGGAGTGGAATGACCATCTGCTGGTCACATGAACTTGCAAACAAAAAATTTATCTGACAATGCATGAAACTTGGTAGGGTTGTCAATCTCTGTTACATAAAGTAAATAATCTGCCTCTACATAACTAAGTGGGCATGTTAGGGGTCTAGCTCTGAAGCCTTTATTGTATGGACACATATTCGACACATGCACACACTTCAGTTTCCAATGGAGTATTTCTGATTTTTTGAACCCTCTCGTCATTGTTTTGTATTGTTTGCTAAAATATATGAAGCAATATGAGTGGTTCTAAGTTCAGAATCTATTATACAGTATCAGTTGTTGAAGTCAAGAATTACAAGGACTTTCGAGGCTTCATATTTATAAAGTGATTAGTATATATGTAGGAGATGAGGAGTGTAATGAGGAGAAAAATTAAGAATTTAGTTTTAATTATAAAAGACATTTATTTGACAGAGACATAGCATACATCTTCACTCAATCGGAACTATGGTTGGTCATTTTTTATACATATTTACAGTCACCTACATGGACCAAGAGATCCCAGGTGGCTATGCAAACTTGTAATTGTGTTCTTTTTTTTATTTGTGGTTCAAAAAAAACTTGAATGCCTGCAGCCAAAAAGAACATAAACAAAAACACAACGGCCGCCGGAAGTAAATAAAAACATACCCATGTGCTTTAGCACAAAAAGGAAGCAGAGGGAAAGGAAAAATATGCATCGACTCCAACAATATATTTTACAATATTAATTTTTCTTAGTAAAAAAACTATATTTATTTTAAATAGTGAGAAAATATGTTGTGCAATATCAGTTGTTTGTGTTGAGAAATAAATGTAAGTAAGGTATTTCAAGGCAATTTCAAAGTTTCACTTTTCTTAAACCACCCAGATATCACTCATGAAATTTTTACTACTTGTTTATATTTATTGGAATACTATCCTGTAAAAATTTAATAATTTTCCAATCAGCCCCATTTTAGGTATTGAACTTTGATTTTGGCATTTTTAAGCTGATATGCCAAGTTTGACTAATTTTTTTTAAAAGGACAGTCTCGTGAATTGTTTCATTTTTCTTCTGAGAATTGCTCAATGAGGGAAAATATTTGCAAAGGTGAGTTTTAGTTTTTTCCTATAAAATGTTTATGTTAAAAATAGAATTTTTACTCTAAAAATAAAATTTTTAAACATGTATTAAAAAATGTTTTAAACCATTATCATTAAAATACTTATCTCATTAAATTAGTTCATTCTTTACTAAATAAAATGGCTTTGAAATCATTTATATATGTTGGAAAGAAAAATGTTATAAGGGTTTCCCTATAGTGTGTTTTTCACCGAAAACTGTTTTCGACCTGACAAAAAATGGCTGCCAAAAAATTAGAAAGGTTTAAAAAAATTTTAACACTTGTTGTAGTATCTCTAAAGCAGAGGTGTCAAGTTTCAAGAACAGCTTTCAGTAACCAGAGCTGATGTAATCAGTAACCTTCACCAGTGACTCACGGTCCTCAGGATGTAACTGCATTACAAATTTATGATTGCAATTTGGGTGATTCTTTTGTGTGTGTTACAAAAATAATATCACAATTTTTGAAAAAAAAACATTTTAATTTATTGAACTCTTATTTATCTGGAGTAAACAGTAATAATGTATGTCATTGTGAATGATCATTTAAAAAGAAAAACATTTTAATTCTTTGCATAATTGCAGGGCGTTTAGCAGCTTGGTACTTAAAAAAAAGGGACTTAGGGACCAAAATTTTTAAAAAAAGGGACTTTAGGGACCAACTTTTCAAAGCTGTTTTCTTTTGATAAAACTAAATAATGAACAGTGAATTTCAATTTTTAGCAGCAAAAATTTGATGACTGGAAACTTTTTCTATAATTTAAATGTGATAAATATGCTGGCTGGTTTAAAATCTCAGTTGGCTAGTTTAATATATTGCAAATATTGGTAACACAAAAATCAAATCTAAAAAGTATTTAAAAACTTAAAAAATACATACACATATTAGAACAGTATTTTAATTTGAAACCAATGTTTTACACCCACTTAACACAACAAAATTTCCATATATCAAGGTTAAATCTATAATGGAATTTTAAAGAACTAGTATATTTAAAACATCTACAGAATGATAATGTTCTGATTAATTATTATAAATTTTACTTTACATTTTATTCAAAGTTTATAAAAATACTTGATGGATATTTGATTAATATAAAACTGAAATAATTTTGTAATGAATTAAAGGAACATTATAGTGGAAAAAATTGTAATTTCCAAGAATAATTTTCATGGTGAAATTTTTTGAACTAAATAGCTTGACCGAATTAATTGTACATCATTTTATACATTTTGTTCAAAAGACAATATTTTAATCTCTTTAAGCAAAGTTAATAGAATTCTACAGGTTGGTTCATAAAATGCATATAGCACTAGTATAGTTGGCTCATAAATGCATACAGCACTACTGATTGATGATAGTTTTAAACTATCATCCAAGTGCCGAATAACAAAATTATTAAGTGAAAATTAGTTATTTTCGTCAGTTTTTATGCATTTTCCCCATAAGATTAACATTGGCAGACCAACTTTCTTCATGTTGTGACGTAACGAAATTTTGAGCCAACCTTTAGCACTCTATTAACCTTGCACTTTAAGAACAAAATTTTTCAATATCCTTTCTGCATAGCTTTTTAAAGAAAAACCAAAATTTTGGTTTAAACTATGCCAACTCTGATAGAAACCTTCAAAATGTTAAGAAATTAAAAAACAAAATAGTATGTTTAAAAATTTCTTTAGATTAAAAAATTAAATTGTTTTAAACAAATAAAAAAGTTATAGTTCAGCCTTTTTTAAAGTAAGAAGTAATATCTTTTGATTTTTTTTCAATAGTTTTAGCAATAGAAGATACTTCCTTGGAAGTTTCGGCTTCCGAAGATCTCAACTTTTTTACACCATGCAGCATTCCTTGTGCTAGAGTCATTTGTAGATCATTGGCGATAGAGTCATTGGCGAAATGGTCATTGCTCTACTCATAAGAAAGAAAAGATCTTTCTTTAGAGTGAGAAAACAAAACTACTATTTTACTAAGAAATGAAAGAAATCCTTTCTTAAATGAAAGAATCCAAGAAACATAATAAATATTGAAGGTTTTTAAGGCATAGGTTTAAAAAAAGGCACAGAGTTGGCGGATATTCTCGAAGCGTAGTGGGCTACTTCCGATTCATTCCCTTTCTACCTTCCAGGAAAAATGTCTAAAAACTAAATGCTTTTTACATACTCCAATACTGCACACTAAAACATAATTTATTATGTGCATAAAATTTAAGTTTATTTCAAAACGGACTCAAAACCTCGAAAATTCTGAGGTCCAAGATGAAATGGACCCCGATTTGCCGAATAAACGATCCGGTATTGGGATTGCAAAATTCCGTTTATAGTACCGTATCGCTTAGTACGACGCTTTTATTATCCCCTTGTACGGCGTACTAACGGGAATAATTGTTATTTGAAAACCAGAAATACAAAGTTAGTTTAAACACTTACCGGTGCGAGCACGAGGAACGAGCACGAGGAACACTTTAAGTTTAAATTTGAGAAAAAAGGGACTTTAGGGACCAAAAGCTAAAAAAAGGGACTTTTAGGGACCTAAAAAAGTTTTAGGGACTTTTAGGGACTTAGGGACCAACGCTAAACGCCCTGTAATTGAAATAGCTCACTTAGTTAAAACAATCATCCTTGCATAATCTTAGATATTTCCCTTATTAAACAAATTGATACCCCTAAAATGCTTATTAAAACAAATTACTAATTAAAATTAAAAAATCCACATATAATCTTTAATATTTAAGTCTTTGATGCATACTGAGCAAAAACATATTCTGCTGATAACTTTGATTGTACTAGACACGGCCATTCTTTCGAATATTCTGAGCGATATTTTTGAGCTTTCTTTGTTTTCTTCGCTGGTGGCGGTAATGTTCGGCACTAGTTAACTAAAAGTAGTTAACTACTAGTTGCAACTACTAGTTAACTAGTAGTTCAACTAATTTTGGTTTAGAGTAGTTGAACTAGTAGTTTAACTACTTTTTTCACCAACTACTAGTTCCAACTACTTTCAAAAAGTTCAACTGCTTCAAAAAATATTGAAAGATCAAAATTTTAAAAAATACATAGTTACATCTTCTAACAATGCCATTTTTCGTGATACATTTTCATATTTAGCAACCTTGAAATATATTTCATCCCAGTAATTGACATATAAATGCAACCCTTTAAGTTGTGGTTTCCTTTTAATTTTTTATCTTGTGCTCTGTTTAAGTAAATCATAGCATCAATGCATCATATCATAGAGGGAGGAGAGGAAAAATTTTCCAATTAACACGTGCAGTTTTTTTCAAATATCGGGTGGGTAGAACCTGAAGAAAAGGATAAATATGAACGGATAGATGCCAACATTTTGAGTAAACTTTACAGCTCAGTGTAAATTTAAAAGGAAAGCATTAAGAGCGCCAAAATTAACGGTTTTAAAAGAGCTTTAAAAATTGGCGAATCTTTAGCCATAATGATATTTTTGCTATAGGTAAAATAAAGTAATCAAAAATTTGGAGAAAAATATCTTATGAAATTAAATAGACCAGTTAATTAGTAGTTAACTACTTTGGGAAATAATCAACTACTAGTTACAACTACTTCCTATTAGTAAGTTTTTTTGACATCCCTATTAGTAAGTACTGGGTTTTTTCCTTGAAAATTAGGTGACTCGTATACAAGGAGCTGTCCTTTTGGGGTGTAACCCTAAGCCCTAAGGGTTCAAAAATGAGTCAAAGCACTACTTTTCGGGGTTACAATTTCAAAATGTTAGGGTGGTCCATCTCCAGAAAAAAGTGCTTACGTCAGATTTCCTAATTATATTTTTGTTACATTTATTTTTGGTTGAATTTTGAAATTAGTTATGCAAGAAACAAGAGATTTTCGAAAATGCACCATCTTACGTAAGCATCACTCATACCCCCCCTCCCCCCTTGTCAGCAAAAATAAGCAAAGAGCAAACCCCCTCCCCCCTTGGGTGCTTATGTAATATTTGAACGGCCCCATTATATATAATAAATATATTT
Source organism: Tetragnatha versicolor (assembly GCA_024610705.1). Lineage (NCBI taxonomy): Eukaryota > Metazoa > Arthropoda > Arachnida > Araneae > Tetragnathidae > Tetragnatha > Tetragnatha versicolor. Next base: position 18,024,493 of record JANDEH010000002.1, on the reverse strand, counting down.
GTATTTATGAAAAAAAAAACAATATATTAAGAGACAATATTTTAATAAATAAATTATTTTATTAAACCCAAAAGTTTTTCTTAAAAAAAATTGCCGATTTTCTGGAAAAAAAACAAAATAACCATTTTGGTGGGTTTTTTTAAAAAAACCATTTGGTTTAAACCATGCCAACCCTGGACGAAACCATGGGAAATCGTATTTCGCATAGAAAAAATGAAACCAAATATAGTTTTTAAAGCGCGAAAATTTTCGAGAATTCAAAAACCCGTAATTTTTAATCGAAGTCCGTAACACCGTGATTTTCTATCGACTCCGCAACTATTACGGACAAATCGTAATACTTGGCACCTCTGCTAAAGTAAAGTTAACAAACTGGCAAAGAATGAAAAAAAAAATGTCGAGCAACAATTTTCTTTTTCTGGACGATTTCACATGGATTGCCCCCCATGGGCGGATTTAAGGGGGTGCAACGCACCCCCAACTTTTGGAGAAAATTCCATTTTTATAGGGGAAAATCATGCCCCCCCTTAGAATTGAAAATTACAAAAAAAAAACTGTTCAAGAAATATCCATTGCTTTTTGAAAATATTATTAATTCAATGAAGCTTAAAATAAATTTATAAATGATGGATACTTACAAATTTCAGCCTTTTCTTCAGAGTTCTTCTCATCAAATCCTATAATAGAATGACAAACACTAATCCATGCTTCTTTTCTTCTTTGTTCATCATAATATAAGTCACAATTACTATTCCATAATTCTGGAAGATGTTCAATTTTGTCTATCAGCATTACAGTTGATTCATAGTCACCTCCAAATTCCTCTAATGATCTATAAGTTTTAAGATAAGCAAAAAAGAATGTTCATACATATTATTTTGAGGTAAAAAGTAAAAGAAATTCCTCATTGCTGTTTCAAAATATTTTCACTTAACTCTGTTCCACCCTAAGTTGGCACTGTTAGGAAAGGCGGAGGTTGTAGCAATCTGCCCAAAAAAATAGTACTAGCTAGCCAGGGGTCAATCCAGGCGAAAATTGGGGCCGTTTTGCGGCCCCTTCACAAAAATTAGCTTCGATAAAACGACCCCTTCACAAAAATAAACTTCCGAAGAACGGCCCCTTCACAAAAATAAACTTCGGAAGAACGGCCCCTTCACAAAAATAAACTTCGTAAAATCGGCCCTTTCACAAAATTTCTAGTGACAAAAAATTACCACTTCCAAATTTCAAACGAAACTCTTCAAATTCTCCCAAACGAACGCGATTCTCGGTTGAGAAAGAACTATGGAAAGCAATCATACAATCCATAGATCGACGAAAACAGCAGTTTGCGTTTTCAATCCGGCAACCTATAATGCTCTCGGATTGTCTGCAAAATTTGTGGATTTCAGCTAAGTTTTACGGATCAATTCTAAATTTTTACGGAATCCACGTTTTTTCCCATTTATCCTTCTCAGAAACGTATACAAATCTAAAAAATCATGATTTTTTGCGAAAGTTTCCATTTTTTTTTCGCGGAATGTTCTGTTTTTTCCGCAACCCATTCCTTGTAGAACCACGGGCGTCAAGAGATGTCGGCTTTTCTCGTGTCCGTATTGTAATGAAAGAAAAACCCCAATGTTAACATAGTCAAAAGCCAACATGTCCGATGTTCAGCAGAATCTCTATCTATCTTGAAAGCTAAAAAGTTGCGATTCTTCGTGGAAGTCCTGTTTTTTCCGCGACTGCTTCCATCGGGCCTCGGCGCCTAATAATTCGCGAAGTAATTGGAACTAATCACATGCGTTATCGCGATATTAGTCTGTATTTCAACTTATGAGGATTTTCTAGAGTAAAGTACTAGAGTACTAAAAATTTTTCTGGTATTATATAAATCGATTTAAAGAATGTAAAGTTAAAATAGTGAATCAAAAATTCTAGGTTTCACGTAAAAAATATATTTTTCACAAAAAAAATTCTATTTTCACAAAAATAATTTAATTTTCACAAAAAATAATTTAATTTTCACAAAAAATAATTTCTTTTTCACAAAAAATAATTTCATTTTCACAAAAAACAATTTCATTTTCACAAAAATTAAAAAAACAGGCCCCAAAAATTAAAACCTGTATCGACCCCTGCTAGCATTGTAATTTAAAATAAAGAATGTACAGACACATATTTAAAAATGTAACATACATTATAATTTATTGTGATTTTTATCATAATACTCAATTTAATCATATTTTAAAAGTCTTTAAACTGAAGCGAATGAATATAGTACGTAGGGTTGATCCGGCTAGAACAGCGTTGAACGGGCGACCTATTCCGGCTGATTGGCTGGAAACTGGTTTCCTGGCTGTAATTCGGTCACCATATCCTTTTTTCAGAGCCAACTTCTAAATTCATGTTCAAGTTCATTCATTCATATTCAAATTTCTATAATTATTTATTAAAAAATAACTTAACTAAATCTATAAATTTTGCAGTGTGTTGAAAGAGTACTTATATTAGTATAGTTTCCAATTTAAATGAAGAAAATCCATGGATTTTTTCCTAGTCTAATTTTAGTTTTTCAAAAATAAGTGGGTACAGGGATGAATGGGACAAGAGTTGCGGGGATGAATGGGACAGTTCCATCATCACTTTATTTCCTGTTTCCAAAACTTTCCATCAATAGCTTGCTATATTCAACTAATTTAAGTAATTTCTGATAAAGTTTACTAAAATAGGGAGCAAAAATTTATGTTTAAACTTGTGTGTTATGTTTCAAACTCATGTGTGAATATGCAAAGTCTGAATGAGCAAATAGTTGTAACTGTCATCTGAAATATGTTATGGTTAAACAATTATTCAAACAAGTTATGTTTTTATGCTCTATTTTTATGAACAGTGCCTTCAAAATGGCTGGGAAAAGGTTAGTGCAGAAGAGGAATGGCGTTTTTAGGTTGGGTCCAGACATCAAAAATTATCTATTTGCTTAAGTACAAACCCATAAACAGCGAGTAGCATTAATAGAAATAACACCAGCTTCAACCAATGAGCTGAAAGAACAAAAGGATTTGCTTCAGTTTATGTGTTAATTTTACTCGTTATGAAGTCGAATAAATGTAGGCTGTTTTTTGCCCTTTAAATGCCTTTTTAATTTTTTTCTTTGGAAAATAGAAGTGTGTTGTTCCTTTAAAAAGCTAAATGTTGTGCAATATTTAAAATAACTTTGTTATTTTGTAAATTTTTTAACTTTATATAACTGTCCCATTCATCCCCACTCGGTGTCCCATCCATCCCCACCACAGGGATGAATGGGACAAAATACATGCGTTCATAAAAACTTTTCTTGGAGTTTAAATAATGGGTAATTGATTGAATACACGCATTTATAATGTAACCAAGAGTTCAATTATAGGTTTTAAACTTGTTACAGGATTGAAAAATGTATATTTTTTTCAAAATTAGCAAAAATGTGAAATTTGTCCCATTCATCCCCGCTCTCCCCTATAGCATGCATCAAAAACCCCAAAACTATTGTATAGAAAATTAAGAATATGTGTGCAGAATAGTGGCATATATAGAAATATATTTTGAGAGGGAGCCAAAATTATTTCTTAGCCCCTCCCTCTTATCTTATGTATATTTAATAAGTCTAATAAAGCTTTTCAGAACATTTTTAGGTAAAATTTGCATGCTAAAGAATTAAGTTATGAGTAATTACCAAGGGGGATCCTATTCCAACAAATTTTCGAAAATTTGACTCTAGGAATCGGGTTTTAACTAGTTCGGTACCCCTAGTTGGGAAATTTCGGATATAAATTTTTAGGTAAGATTTGCATATTGATGAACCTATGTAAAAAAGTTTCAAATTTAAGCGCTCTAAAAACAAAGAGATCTTGGGTCATCCCCAAGAAAAGGTTTAGAAATTAGACTGTAAAAACAGGGTTTCAACTTGGTTTTGTTACATACTGGTCCAGATTTCAGACATACATTGATAGGATAATAGGATCAGATTTTGATAAACTTCTTTTTAAAAAGTTTTTTTAATTTTCCCCTGGATTGGCCCCATCTGGGGGGCAATTTGGTTGAAAATTTTCAAATTGCCCCCTAGAAAATAATACTGCGCCCCACTTTGGGAAACACTGTTTTAGACCCATTTTAAGTCAATGTTGAAGTTTTCACTGCATAATCAGGTCCTTTGAAAGCTTCATTAGTCTATTTAATAAAGAAACTTACTTCTCCAATTGGGGATATTTTTCTACTGCATGACGTTTCCGCTGAGCTTTCGATCTTTTACCTCGAGCTCTCCTACGATTTTTATTACGAGATTCTTTCCTATCATACTGTTTCTTCTTACTACAAAACAATGAATTTCCAAAAATTTAACAAAACAGTGAGTAAAAACATGCAAACTTTGGTTCTTACATAATATGCCGTCGACCAGGCCGCTGAATCCGAAAACGTTTAAAATCCCATTGATTGTTCTACGGCTGTACCACTGAATTTAATGGCTGCTGAATTTAATGGTCGACGGTACAATACGTAAATACCCAAATTTTAAACACCGTAAATACAAAAATATGGTTCTTGGCTTTTATTACTTTGACTGTACGGCTGAATCCGAAATTGTAATCAGGTGCCATTGATTTTCTATAGCTGTGCCACTGAGTTTGATGTTTGCTAAACTATCAATAAGATAACACACAAGCAGGGGTACTACTTCTCTGTCTGGGGTAGACCTGAAAATGTTTTTAACAGTACAAAGAAGTACCTGGAGTCTCGTTTCTTTCCTGAAAATCTAGAGCTTCATTAGAAAACACAAAATAAGATCGAATAAGGGCTGCAAACTTAACATTTTTTACAAAGAATCCATTCCCACCATCGGTTCTAAGCACATTATAAGTACAAGGTTATTATTAGTAATAGACAAGTTAGTTTGTGTTTACTCATTTAATATGGCAAATATATATATATTAGGGTGGTCCTTATTTGTATGGTAAAATTTTTTTGGGGGAATTCCATTGGTGACGCCCCTAGTTTTGTGTCACTATAGAAATAATAATGTATGCAAAATTTAAGCTTATTCAGATAATAATAACACGTGCCGCAAAAGCCTTGAAGTTTCATAAGAACACTGATTTTTTCACAAAACATAAAAATAACAAAGATTAAACACTCCCATCTTCTTCTTGATTTTTTTATGAGAATCTAATATAGTTATAGTTATAATGCTCCAGATTCCATTCTTCTATCACCCCTTTTTCGGTGGTAAAAATTTTTTGAAGTAAAAATAACTCTTGTAAAGTTGTTTTTCCTGCATTTTAAAACAGCTAATAACTCTAGAACTATACAACTTAAAAACCTTAAATTAGTGCCATTTTGTTTGTAATTTTATTATCTTTGTTTTGATGTGCAATATAACTGCCTATCTTAAAAATATTTTTAAAATTTAAAAAAATGTAAAAAAAAATTCTGAGCAAAAATTTTATTAAGTATATTTAAAAATTTTCAACCCCCAAAATAAACTCTGCCAAATTTCAAGTTAAAAATAAAATTTTATCATGTAGAAAAAAATTTTGAAATTTTGGCAAGTCCCTAAACATTCCATGTAATTTAACAAAAAAAGTGATTCAATCATGTTGAATTCAGAACTCCCTTCAGGGTGTTCAATGTTCATACGATTTGTACCATGCAAAAAAATTCACTTAAACTTCAGAAAATACAACTATTAGCCGATTCGGTACAAAATCTTACAAGGAAAGAAGTGTTTGTGAAGGTAAAAAAATAAAATAAAATCATAAATTACGTAAAAACTTAATTCTAAGGAAAATTCAGGTGAAATTAGGCACAGTGAATTATGTTGGAAACTAGCTCTGTAAGATTTTTTTACCGAATCGGCTAATAGTTGTATTTTCTGAAATTTAAGTGAATTTCTTTGCATGGTACAAATCGTATGAACACCCTCAAGGGAGTTTTTGAATTCCCCATGAGTGAATCACTTTTTTAAATTACATGGAATGTTTAGGGACTAGCCAAAATTTCAAAATTTTTTTCTACATGATAAAATTTTATTTTTAACTTGAAATTTGGCAGAAATGTTTATTTTGGGGGTTGAAAAACTTTAAATTTACTTAATAAAATTTTTTTCAGAATTTTTTTCACATTTTTTTAAATTTTGAAAAAATATTTTTAAGAAAGGCAGTTATGTTGCACATCAAAACAAAGATAATAAATTACAAACAAAATGGCACTAATTTAAGGTTTTTAAGTTGTATAGTTCTAGAGTTATTAGCTGTTTTAAAATGTAGGAAAAACAACTTTACAAGAGTTATTTTTACTTCAAAAAATTTTTACTACCGAAAGAGGGGTAATAGAAGAATGGAATCTGGAACATTATAACTATAACTATATTGGATTCTCATAAAAAAATCAAGAAGAAGATGGGAGTGTTTAATCTTTGTTTTTTTATGTTTTGTGAAAAAATCAGTATTTTATTGAAACTTTAAGGCTTTTGCGGCACGGGTTAAAATTTTTTGATAGAGCTAAAATTTTGCAAAAATCATTTATTTGTATGATGGAACAATTTGGAGGGCGTCGCATAAAGATTTCCAAACTTTAAAAATAAGGACCACCCTAATATATACAGGGTGATTCAGAAATAATCGTCAATAATTGGGGGGGAGGTAGAGAGGCCCTAGACAAGTATATTTCGAATAGGGATGGTGGGGCGCAGCCATACCGTTAAAGAGCTAGGATCTAATGTAGTGCGAGCGGGTTTTAAAAGGCCATTTTTAAAAGGCCCGTGTGACGAAACAAAACATAATAAAATGAAAAAATCTATTGCATGAGGTAAGGAAGTATCCCTACTACTTACACCATGAATTCGATAGAATTTAAGTCACTTTCTAAACCATGGAGTTAGTTTCAAAAGTGCAATATTAATCTTTTAGTCAAAGAATGGAGTTCCCTTAATGGTATTTAGAAAAATGATGATCGGGGAAGGAATTTTCAATGATCTTAACATTGATCATTGAAACTGTTTGATCATTGAAAATTCCTTCTCCTTTCATCATTTTTCTAAATACCATTAAGGGAACTCCATTGTTTGACTAAGAGATTAATATTGCACGTTTTAAAACTCACCCCACGGTTTAGCAAGTGGTCCAATTTCTATCACATTGAGGATTTAAGTAGTACGGATATCTTGTACCTCATGCAATAATGTTTTTCATTTTATTATGTTTTGTTTCGTCACATGGGCCTTCTAAAAACGGCCTTTTGAAACGCGCTCGCACTACATTAGGTCCTAGCTCTTTAACGGTAAGCCTGCGCCCCACCATCCCTATTCGAAATATGCTTGTCTAGGGCCCCTCTACCTCCCCCCCAATTATTGATGATTATTTCTGAATCACCCTGTATATTAGGGTGTATCGAAAAAAACTATTTTTTCGATTTTGATGACGCATTAGTGCGGAAAATTTGTCTAAGGTGCCAGAGAGTACCTGTGAATTTTTTCAGAATTTTTGGATAATTTTTTAAGGTGCCACATTGGCCCTGAAGTCCCCCATGTTAATCCTATGAGGCGCGCAGCCAAAAAGGCCGAAAATTCGTTTTTCGCCCCACATTTCTGCCCTAATCAACCGAGGAATGTCTTCCCTCGTGTTATGGACTCTATATGATGTTTGCTACCCGAAAAAGCTTGAATAATAGCCTAAATATCTATATTACGTTTTTTTGTATGCTCAAATTTCGTCGAAAATCGCGTATTTCCTCGTTCAAATCAGATCCCACAATCAACATAATATAAAGATTTAAGTTATTATTCAATTTTTTTCGGGTAGCATACATCATATAGAGTCCATAACTCGAGACAAGACAAGAAATTATCCAAAGAAATAATATTAAATATATAAAAAAAATATTAAATATATAAATAAATAATAGAAATTATATTAAGAAATTATCCAAAAATTCTGAAAAAATTCATAAGTACTCTCTGGCACCTTAGACAACTTTTCCGCACTAATGCGTCATCAAAATCGAAATACACCCTAATATATATATATTATAAAATAGGTGCAGGGTTTGGTACTTAGTGACGAGCCATTTTGTCTATTATGATATTTTATACCAGGGGTCTGGATCCAGACTTTTTGTGAAGGGTCTGGTTTTTGTAAAAATTGTGAAAATCTACAAAGTGAATTTTAGTTAAGTGTTAATTAGTTTTTTTCTGCCAGGATCCCGTTTTTGTGAAAATAAGCTCACAAGTTTGCAGTATATTGTGAAAAATAGTGTCCATTTAAAGGCTTAAATACTTTGTGAAGGGTCCGTTTTCACAATGAAACATTTTGTGAAGGGTACGAAAACGGACCCAAATTTCTTTTAAACAGACCCCTGTATACGGTTTGATTTTTTGGTTCTTATGTATTATTCCGTTGACTATGAAGTTGAATCTATCTGAAAACATGAAATTTTAATGAAAGTAAGATTACTGGGTTTTTTAAATTCAAATTATTTCTTTTGTAAAAATCAGTTTGGTTTTATGGAGGGAAAGTCGACTGAAGATGCTTTATTGCATTTTTGTTCATTAGTTTATGAGGGAGAGAAGCCCAGTGGCGCAGTGGTAGTGCATCGCGCTTCCACGCCACAGGTCCGGGGTTCAAATCCCGGGCTGGGCAGGGTCCACTCAGCCTTTCATCCCTTCAGTGGGTCGATAAACTGAGGACCAAGCACGCTTGGGAACTAAACACTGGGGGTCTCACGTTAGACTGACCACCTAACTGGGACATTTGCCTAGCACCCCAGGCCCCACGGTCACGAAAACGAAGATGGGCATCGTAGGCCTTGGCCCACTAGGGCTGTTGCGCCGATGGTTTGGTTTAGTTTATGAGGGATAAAATAAATGTTAGTGGAATCTTTGTTGACATCACCAAAGCATTTGATTCAGTCGATCATACAATATTATGTGATACTCTTTATAGAAGTGGTATTAGGGGTGTTCCTTTAAAATGGTTTAAGAGTTATTTGAGTCACAGTGTGTTAAGATTCGTAATTGTGTTAGTAATGCTCTTCCTGTTTACACACGGAGTTCCCCAAGGGTCTGTCTTGGGACCTATTTTGTTTTTGATTTACATAAATAGTCTCTGTAACGGAAAAATTTCCGGACATTTATCTTGTTTTGCAGATGACACAGAAATATGTTACAGTGAAAAAAATCTTGAGGAACTACGTTTAAATATGCAAAATGACCTTAATAAACTTAAGATTTGTTTTGTTAAAAATAGAATGGTTTTAAGGGCAAAGACAAAAAATTTTCAGTTTTCCCTTAGGGATAAAGGTAGGGAAAATATGAGATTATTTTTAAATGCAGATCCTGTCTGTTACAGAATGGATCATGTGATCATTGAATTAAAATTGAAAATGTAGATCACATCAAATATCTGGGTATTCTATTGGACGAAAGGCTTAATTGGAAAGAACATGTCTAAAAAATTAAAGGATACCTGTATGCAGTTCTCCGAAAATTATATTACTTAAAATTCTTATGCCCGTTATCTGTTCTGAGATCTGTTTATTATTCATTAGTCAATTCAAAATTACAATATGGTTTATCATGCTGGGGAGGAACCTATTATTCGACTATATATCCATTAATAATTTGTCAGAATAAAATAATTAGGATAGTGAGCGGAGCCAGGTCACGGGATTTATCCTTTCCTTTATATGTGTTTTTAGGAATTCTTCCTCTTAGATATTTATATATATATATCGCGTTCTTTGAATTATTTTCCTAAGAGGAGGGCATTTGCAGGGAAATTTGAATGTTTTTACGGCAAGATTGAGAGATTTGAACCGTGTTTTTGTTCCAAGTTCAAGTTGGAGTGGATTGAGACTTCTGCTTACTCCGAAAAGCCGCTTCGTCTTCTTCCTCATTTTCTTCTTTGTTTTTTGTTATTCTTCTTTCTTTAGTTGTTTACTTTTTCATATTTCTATGGAGTTTAGAAAGGAGGAGAGTGCTAAGATTTTTCTGTTTTTGTTATTCTTTGTTTTTGTTCCCTTTCCTAGAATTGAGGCTTATAGGCGTTTTTTTACATTTTCGGCTCCAAAACTGTTTAATTTCTTACCAATTTCTGTATCCTCCTCTGTAACGTTTTCTTCTTTTATTTGCAAACTAAAATCATGGCTTTTCTTGATCAATGATGTGGAGACTTTTTTTGACTGACAGGGTTTGCATTTTCTTCATTTTGACATTCTGCCATTTATTTTTTGGTTTGTAGAATTTGTTTTATACTTGTTCTTTAGTTGAGTCTTATACTTTTTTTATGTATTTACGTATTTGATGTATATAATTTAGTATGGATAATTGCCAAGTTTATTTTTTTCCTTGGGGTATTTGTTTTCTCCTTCATGTTGGCACTACCACCACAACACAGCAGATTGCTAAAGTGGTGGTTTATCCATAACGTACTCTTTATTTGTTTAAATATATGTTATCTGTTATTTTGCTTTGTACATTACGGTATTATTATTATACATTGACTGTTCTATAGCTGTGCTGAAGAACGGTCAACAGGATTATATGTAAGTACCAATATTTAGTATTAATATTACATTTTTTTTGGTACTTACGTATTATACCGTCAACCGTTCAGCAGCCGTTAAATTCAGTGGTACAGCTATAGCACAGTCAATGGGATTTTAAACATTTTCGGATTCAACGGCATGGTTGACGGCATAATACGTAAGAACCCTCTTTTTTCTTACTGTCATTGTTGACTTCGTTTCTTACTGTCATTGTACTGTTATTATGGTTTTTTGGTTCTTAAATATTATCCCCTCAACCGTACTGATGAATCCGAAAACGGTCGACAGGATAATACGTAAGTACTGTTTTTTTAAAGAAACGAAGCATAACTATTGTAGCTTTCTTTTCTTAATTGACATTTAATGTCAGTAAAAATTTAGAAGTGGGTTGGGGTTGGCAAATTTTAGTCGCCAACTTCACTTTGTTACTTAGGTGCACTTTGGCGCTACTACTTTGCTTGGCATTCGAACCCACTTATAGATCTAAGCCTTTATGTCATAAGCTTTTTGGTACTCTTCTAGAATCCTGGCGCAAATCTTGCCAAGCAGATTTTTTGGTGACAGCTCACACATGACCTTCCAAAACAGATATTCTGTTTGGGGCACAGTTGGGATATGAGTCTATAACTTGGCGACCGCTTCGCCCCGTCGCCAACTAGTTGGCGCTTATCACGCCCTAGCGGCCGATTGCCCGTTCCGGTCGCCATGTTTTACCATGACTTAAACGATAACACTTCAATGCATTACGATGGCTCCGATTTAAAGAAGAAATACACTAAGCTTGTAAATAAGACTTTCGCAAATTGTATAAAGCATGGTACCAAAACAATAAACGTGCAACTTAACATTGTATCATGCATTGTCATATATCATTTCTTAAGTAAAATATCATGCGATAACAAAGGCACAATATGCATGCAATAACAAAGTAGTACTTTAAACGTTATTCTTAATCAAATTATGGCTAAATATAAGTAGATATTAATAAAATTCAGAAAAATAACGTTTCGCTTACCGATTTCTACGCTGCATACTTATTCATACTAGCATTACCACAATAAATAAGATCTATTAACGAGACTGCGGGACTGCGCAGAACGTCGTCACTATTCCGGGATGATTAAAATAAAAAGACAAAACCTGGATTGATTGATTAATTAATTTATAAATTATTAAATCAATTAAATTATGTGATTAATAATTATATTTATGATATTGATCTTCCTTTACTTCGAATATCGGATTTGGAAAACCCTCGGGCTTGGAATGCGTATGCGTTATATCTTATTCATATCCAAAATATAATTATGCTCTTATTTTATTATCTTAATAATCATAACAAGAAATAAGAAGCGATTAGTAAAATTTAGAGAATTCAAAGAAATAACGTTACTCTCACCGATTTCTACGCTGCTTACTTCATACCGCATTATCACAACAAACAAGATCTTTTAACAACGTGACTGCTCAGTGCTCAGAACGTTGTCACCGTCTCGTATTCCCGGATGATTAAATTTAAAAAAAGATAAAAACTGGTTTGATTTATTTTATTTAATTATTAAATCAACTAAATTTTATGATTAATAATGATATTATTTATAATCTTGCTCTTCCTTTATTTCGGATCCTGAAAACCTTCAGAAATACGCATGCGTCAAATCTTTACGTCATACATAATTACCGGGGATTGAAATATGTATCTCCCAGATACAGAGTGTGCATCATAATACCGAAATCGTAATAACTTGTTATAACATCCTTTTTCTTGGGTTGATCTTCATTTGAGTTAGGGGCCATTCATTAATTACGTAAGGGTCCCAAGGGGGAGGGGGGTATGGAAAAATCTCTACATACCCTTACTTGGGGGGTGGGGGGTCAAACCAATTCTTACGTAAGATTTTCCTAGTTAATATAAACAAAATCCAATTATTATAATCAAGAGCCAATTATTATAATATAGTAGTAATATGTAGTTGACAGCAAGAATATTACTTATCTGTTGAAAAATAAAAATCTTTGATTTACATCAAACGGAGAGTTTTCTAACATTTTATTATTTTGAAAAACATAATGGAATCTTACGTAAGAATAGGGGGGAGGGGTTTGAAAAATCTTACGTACCCTTACATGGGGGGAGGGGGGGTCAAAAATTGCCAAAATCATCCTTACGTAATTAATGAATATCTCCTTAGTCGTGGTGAAACATGGTGGCCGGAACGGGCCACCGGCATCTCGGCCGTGATACAGCGCCAACTAGTCTTCCATTTGGCGACCTCAGCTCCCATTAGGCATATAGACCTATATCCCAGCTGTGCCCCGTTTGGATCTGGTCGCATCATTATTGGCGACTTTATAGCTTGCGCCGAATTCTGGGAGAGTACCTACATTTTTCATGACCTACATCATAGTCATATATTTTCTCACATTAAAATTCAACATTTTATTCAATATTTTGTAATCATAATGCTAAGGAATCAAATCCAAATCTGTAGCTGCGGTGGCGTTAATACGTAAGTAACATAAATTGTTAAAGAGCTTTTTTGCTTATAACAGTTTGAAAAACGGTTAAATTGCAAAGCAATCCCTTTCTGATTTTAAGGTTGCTCTTTCTGAGCTATCACCCCTCTTAACCGATTTTTCTCAGTACGAAAGGTGGTCGCTCAAAAGAGATTACACCTTCACTATACCATAATTTTTTAACCCTTTTGCCTACCTCATTTTTTACCAATTTTAGTGCGCAATACTCGGCTCGATAGTACAAAATTTGTAGTAAGCCGAGTACTCGGGTATATAGATACTTCGTTAAATAAAACAAAACGTAAACAAACAACTACAACTATTTTGAGTTGAGGTGTTTGGACTTGGATAATTCTCTGTCTGGCAGAGCACAGAGGATTCGATCCTAATTTGGTTTATGGCATACTTGGTAATATCGGTCTTATCTATCTTTCAATTGAACTATTTATCCGTCTTTTATTTTTCATATGGATTCATATTGCATGGATGAATCACTGAGGGATGAATAAAGTTTTTGTTCCACAGAAAACTCAAATGTTAGACAACAGTAAACAACTCAACTCTGCCAAATAAAAGCACAACATCCAAAAGCAACAAGAGAAAAGTTCGTGAAAATATTGATATCCAACGGTGATATTTACATTTACCCAACTTGTGTTTCTACTTAATTGGTTAGGTCGTCGAACATTTCAGTTTTGATTATACTTATCCAACGTCTCAACGTTGCTCTACCATCTCGGAAGGAAAATGAAACTTACCGTGACGACCCTAAACGATGTAATCGTAACTCTCGAAGTCAGCCCTGATATGGAGATTGAAAACTTCAAAGCCCTCTGCGAATGTGAAGTTGGTGTCCCTGCTCATGATATGGTTATTTTACACGAAGGAAACCCTTTGCTGGATAACACCAAAGACCTCGCCAGTTACGGTATTAGAGAAGGGGATGTTGTTTTAGTGCAGCCCATGCACCGTCCGGACTCTGGGAACCCATTGCCCGACTTGGGAATTGATTTTGGAGCCATCCAAGTCCCAGGCAACTTAGCTTCCCCAAATCTTACTCAACCTACTAATATACCTCCAATCGCTGCTGCCAGATCCCCAACCCTGTCCTCCAGAGATAAAGACAAAGAAACGGCCGAGCAGGTTCGACAAACATTGATGAACTCGCCTGACCGTCTTGCCATGCTGAAGCAAAACAACCCTGCTTTGGCTGACGCATACCTGTCTGGTGACAACGAGAAATTCGAAGAAGTCCTCAGCCAGCAATTGGCTGACAAGGCTGAGCGGCAGCGCCAGAGGATTGCCATGCTCAATGCAAGCCCTTTTGATATCGAGTACCAGAAACGGATTGCTGAAGAAATCCGCCAAGAGAATGTTGATTCTAACATGGAGGCTGCCATGGAATACCACCCTGAGAGCTTTGGGCAAGTTACCATGTTGTATATTCATTGTAAAGTTAATGGTCATCCAGTTCGGGCATTCATCGATAGTGGGGCACAGACAACCATCATGAGCCAAGCATGCGCAGAACGTTGCGGAATAATGCGACTTGTTGACAAGCGATGGTCTGGCTATGCTAAGGGTGTTGGAGTACAGAAAATCATTGGTCGAGTGCATCTCGGTCACATCCAGATTAACGATGTGTTCTTGCAGTCATCGTTTTCAATTCTTGAAGACCAAGTTATGGATATGTTGCTGGGGTTAGATATGCTGAAGCGTCACCAGTGTTGTATAGATCTTAAAAGAAATATTCTTGTAATAGGAACCACTGGAACTGAGACTTCTTTCCTCAGTGAAGGAGAATTAGCTGATCTTAAAGAATTTGAACCAAACCAATCCGTACCAGGCCCTTCTAAATAAAGTCTTGTTTATATTTTATCAGTCTACAGCTTTTAGACTCATTTTCATACATTTAAGTACAATTTTATACAGTTTTTTAATGTTTGATATACTGTTTTTGCTTTATTTAACATTTATATTTAATTAATCTTTGGTTCCTACCTTTATTTTCCTTTGGATCCAAATACTATTAACAGTTATATCACTTAAACCAAAGTTTATAGTTGAGTAATGTTTTTCAATATTGAAATTTATGACGATTTTGCACAATAATTATAGTTGTTAAGCCATATGATGATCTGAAGAGACTATTTTTACCAATGTAAAGTTTATCAGCGGAACAAAAGAGCATGGAGGTTGAACAATTTTTAATACTTATACTTACTTGTGTCTTGCATGGTGTGGAATTATCTTGAAGCTATTGATAATAATATATCTGAAAGTAAATCACTGAAAATGGAAATAATGTTTGGGGTATTTATAAATTTGTATAAATTTATTTGAATAATAAAATACCTATAAACTAGATATGATTGTTTGATTTTAATGGGTGAATTTAAATTCTCAAATTTTTATTTGGAGTAAAAGTATTTGTTTGCACAAGTTTTATAACATTGTTCGATACGTTAACCAGGGTTGGCCGGTTTAAACCAAATGGTTTTTTACCAAAAAAACCACTTGGTTTCTTTAGAAATTATAAAATATTTTCAGGATTTTTTTAAAGAAAGCGTTATTAAGTATAATCTTTTGCACAAAATTAAAAGGTCAGATTTATCAAAAAATTGACATTTTAAGGTGATTAAAAATCAGAGATCTTTTAATTTAATGGTTTTAATTATTTCTCTCTATCTAAACTTAACCTTAAATGCTTAAGTTAAACTTATTATATGTTGCAAGAGATAGTTTATTTGTTAATTTCCTTTAAAATGAAACATTATTTCAAAGAGTAACTAAAGATACACAAAAGTTATCTGTTTTTCACTATGATAAAAGAGGGCTTGGATTTTAATTAATTGATTAAACCAATTTGTCTTATTTCTCAGTCATAAAAACCAGTTGGTTTTTTATTAAATTAATAAAAACCGTCGATTTCTTTAATGATAAAAACTAAAAACCAGTAGGTTTTTTACTAAATTAATAAAAAACTTTGATTTCCTTAATCGGATTAATTATCTCAATCATTTATCCAATTTCAATTAACCCGTAGCAGGGGACGTGGGGTCTCCCAGACTCCGCAACATTTTCCTCCCCTCCCCCCTACCACATGCTTTGTCAAATTGAATGGATTCTTCCACTAGCTTCACCTTTCGTGACCTTGGCCCTGACCCCTTCTTATCAGCAAGTTTTGACAAGTGCGACAGTACGGAAATTCCACAAATTCTTTTTCAGGAGTCCCAGAGACCCCACCTCCTCTGCAGTGTAACAGTTTTCGTCCAGAGTTAGTACGCATGGTATTGAAGCTAGGTCCGCTGAGATTATTTATGATTATCTCTAATCCACGTTGTGTGGAAGAGTTTTTTAAAAAAAATAGATGAAATTATGAGTGATTTCAGTGGGGAAGAGACTGTGAAGATGATGTCTGTGAAAATTTTTAAATTTTATGCTTCCAAAGCAATGGTAAAAAACTGATATTTCATGCACTGTCAAAAAAATTTTCTATTGTTCTACACAGAATTTTCTCTTATTAAAATTTGCTTTATATATTAAATCATAAAAACAAAACAGTTAATTCACAATAGATGCGTTTTTATTTTAAAGTTTAAGGAGTTTATTGCACCATATGGTTTCTATCGATAATTTTAAGTCTATTGGAAAATTATCTGGAAAAAATGTTTATTTCATCATAAAGTTAAAGAAAATATTTTTCTATCAAGAGATAAATGTTCAAATAACAATGTACTGAAATATCAGAATCATATCTTAATTAGACGATTTTTAAAAAATATAGAAAGTTGCGGAGTCTCTGAGACCCCACGTCCCCTTGTATGTTCCAATTTTTCACCTCCCCTGTTACGGGTTAACATAAGTTGCTTACATTTCACTTTTATTTATTTAAAAATGTTATTTTCTCTTTCTAAAGAAATTTTTTAAGTTTATAAATAAATCCATATAATTAAAATAATTTGATTATTTCAACCATTTATCCAAGATAAATTAACACCGATTTTTATACACTACAATAATATTAGATAGTCAAATTGGAATATTTTAACCCTCTCGCCTTCCTGGACATATGATGCTCCTACTTCTGAGCTCCATTTTTGTATGATGTAAGCAAGCAAATTTAGTTTCTTTTCATCAGTGAATTCACTGATTCATGTAGATCACATAGGCTTCTACATGGTTTCTGAAATCGTTCCTAAATGGCAGCAAGAGGATTTATACTTCTAAGTTTACATTTTAAGCTGTGATGCTTTTGAAGAGAAAATAGTTAACCCATTAAGGACGAGTTTAAAATAATGAAAATAATTAACTTTTTCTTTCATATTTTGTTCATTTGGACCGAATATAGTAAGAAATGCCCATTTTCAGATTTTTCAAAAAATAATTTTTATGATTTTTTAACTGGCAACTTTTCTTGCCAACCGTCCTTAGTGGGGTCCAAACTCTGACAAATGAAAAATCGAAAAAACTAATTAGAATGCTTACGATTTTGATAATAAAATGTTTTCATACATAATTTAAAGAAATAATACATAAATAAAAGTGAATGGGTACTATATTGTTGATAGGGGGTTCAAGAAAGGGTATTTCACCCCTCCTGAATAGGGCCTGTTCAGTCCTAAATATTGATATTCACCTAATTTCAGGCTTTAAAAATAGCCGAACTAGTACTTTCTAAGTCGGAACCTGTTGATTTCTGTGCTTTAGCTAACTTCCAGGTTAAAATAGTTTTATTTATATCTCCCAGTCTGGGACATAGGGATTTTTTTACCTGCCAGAGTCTTATATAGTCTCAACTTTCATTTTTTGGATACCTTTGGTTATATATCTATAATTTTTTTGCCTTCCGAAGCTTTTTCTCTTATTGTAATTCCACGTTCTTTTTAGTCGTTCTCTATCAAAAAGTCATCCTAATTACAATATTCATCTTTATGGCTCCAGATTTCGCATATTCTTTACAGAAAATTTTGAAGATTACTCATCAACTCGATAAAAACTAGGTATTGGCCTATTCAAAATGGGCTAAATAACTCCATTGATATTTTATTTTATTTTTTAACTTTTGTAAGTTTCCAGAAAACCCTTTCAAGGAAAATAAATGTATCCAGAAATGATTTAGTATGAGATTGAACCAATCAATGTGTGAGGAATGGGTAAAAATCTAAAATCTATAAAAAAACCACTAAAATTATGATCCAAGGGAAACATTTCATCATGCCAAAGTATCAATAATATCTACATTTATGATAAGAACTCAAAAAAGTATAAAAAGTAATTAATTTACAAAAGCTTCTTATAAGTAACTCTTAAAAGTTTTGACCACACATCGGACGATTGGCAACAAAAGTTGCCAGGAGAAGAAAACCCTTGCTATTGGCAATTTAAATACCCTCATTCCAACTGTAATGAGGAAGTTGCATGATTTTTTTTTATTTTTTTAATCGATTCCTCTTGCAAAAATAAGCAACTGCTCAAAATTTGAGGCCGATCGGGAAATTTTTTGATTGCCAAAAAAATTAACAAAAATCCCCTTTTTAAAAGCGCGCGAAAACGCCAAGAGTTTGGATGTGACGTCATCTTATACTAAACATTGTTGTAAAGCAATGGAGTTGATGGTATTATTGTTGACGTCATCTTATAGTTTAAACAATAATCGTTTTCAGTCACGTGTTTTTTTCTCGACTTTTAAATTAAAATATTTAATTACCTGTACATTTTTTTGAAAAACTGACTAGATATTTCATTTTACCATACAAAAAACCATACGGAACACTTGTTTGTTTTTGAAAATCTGACACATGCAACTTCCTTATTGGTAATTATATTTAGAATGTGATCTTGTGAATATGCTGCAATAGAAACAAGTCACAAAAATAACCAAAACATTAAATTTTTTTTTAGTTTTCCGAATGATCTCCCAGCTATCTCCAAAATGTAGCGATACGCTCTCATTCTAACAGCGATTTTACCCCCAAAACAGCATGGAAAGTATAAATTTCTATTTTTATCTGAATAAATACAATCTTCAGAAGCTGTAATCATGCATTTAAACTTTTAATGTCCTCTCTTAGAGTCAGTAAAAAATAAAATGTCCCTTGGCAACTTTTCTTGCCAACCGTCCTTAATGGGTTAATGATACTAGCTTCTGTAGAAAATTTTTTATAGGTTGGTAAATATTTTCTTATTTCGCACCCTTCTAATATTATGACCATGTCTTTTAATTAGTTCTAAACCAAGTATTTTCTGTTAAAATGGGGAAAATGTAACAAGCTTCATATGAGGCTTAATGTTACCAACGGTTGCAATATTTGCATTCTTACCAACTGTTCCGTGCTAGCTAAGAAGAATAATACTTTATTATCGACTTGTATTACTGACTAAAATCGGACATAATGTGAGTGTGACTTAAAATTCATAAAAGGTGCTATATTTGTTGTAAATTGGCTATTTTAGACATATATTTTTATAGAGAAATGGATGAAGGTGATACCTGGTAAATCTAGAGACCTATTCCAATAATCACTTCAGTAAGAAAGAGGTGAAGTTACCAAAGATGTGAACCAGAAGATGTTACAGATGAGAGTGAAGAAGACATTGATAATGATTAAATGATACCAGCTCAACTCCTATTGCTGTTGATCACACAGTTTCAAACCAACGAACGTCTAAAAGCTTTGTGGTTTGCAGAAAAAGATTATGATTTGGAAGAGAAGGTTCCTGATTTTACAGGCCATCATAAATAAAATATCTCCGGAGTGATGCCAATAGATTATTTTTCCAAAATGCTTCCAGATGATTGTTTAGGGAATGGAAGTTTTAGGAACGATGGAAGAAACCACTATCCGGCCAAAGCAGAAAAAAAATATGCGGCTAAATGCCATTTACATGGTTGTTTGAAAAAAAAACTATATATCCGTGCTAAATGCAAAGAGCCCTTTGCGCCCTGAATGTTTCGAGCCATTTCATTCTCGATGAAAAAAAAATTTCATAATTTTGTTTCTATTTCTTTCTTTTTACTTTGTATAATTCCATAAAAAGATAAAAACATTTTAAGAAACATTTAATGGACTTAAGAAACATTTTATGGACTTAAATTTGAAGATGTTATAAGAACACATCAACGTACACATGCAACCCTTAAGGGGCCATTCATTGATTATGTAAGGGTCCCGAGGGGGAGGGGGGGTTAGAAAAATCTCTGCATACCCTTACCTGGGGGGTGGGTTGGGTCAAACCCATTCTTACGTAAGATTTTCCAAGTTAATGTAAACAAATTCCAATTATTCTAATCAAATTACGATTAAATAACCCCCGAAAAACTTAAAAATGCAGACGATCTCGGTATATTATCGAAGCTTTAATTTAAAAAAAAATGAAGGTTAATCAGATGTATCTTTTTTATTGGAGTAGCATTAAGTTAAGATAATAAAACTGTTGAATCCATCTTCCAGTTGTCAAAAGTCGAAACAAAACAAAAGCAAAAAGAGGGAGAAATCTTTATTAGTTTTAGTTTCAACTTTGGAGGGGGGGAGGGGTTTGAAAAATCTTACGAACCCTTACATGGGGGTAGGGGGGTCAAAAATTGCCAAAATAATCCTTACGTAATTAATGAATGGCCCCTAAGTACAATAAGCCTCATATATGAGGCTCATAAAAATAACTAGGAAGGAGTGCATACAAGAAAAAAAAATTCCAGACAAATTATAGGGGCATACTGGATGTATTGAGAAGAAGAAAAAAAAGTTTTTTTTCACTTTTTTGATGTTCTGGTGCCGAGAGGGTTAAAAATAAAAATTATTTTTAAAACAAATTAATTTAATTATAATTAACTAATTAACATTAAAAAGTAAATCTTCCGGGCTGGTATGCCGTGGTCTATGTTGAATAAAAACGCAAGACGTTTCGACCTCGCTTGCAGAGGTCATCTTCAGTTGTAAGAATGCCTCCAAGGTGGAGGCTTCTTGTTTTTATCAGCTCTCGAGGCGTCGTTTCTCCGATGTGCGTCACAGGGTCTCGTGATGTGAGCGCCGTCTCCTGATTGGGCTCTTCCCTCCTCGATGGCGATTGGTTGCTGAGAATTCCGCTCCTCTAGGGCTGGCTCCCGAGATCTCCTGGTGTCGCGGAGTGCGGAATGCCAAATTCTGTTAAGTCTTAAGCCCTCTTCTTTACGATTAAAATTGTTCGTTTCTTTAAAAATCTCGATGGCCTCTCTATGTAATCTGGGATAATAGTGTGTTGTTCTTGATAACACTTGGGTATCCATGAATTTGATTTGGTGATCACCGTCACTGTAGGCGTGTTCTGCGACGGCAGATTTTGTAACTTCACCATGCCTACAGTGTCTCTCGTGTTCTGTTAATCTTGTTTTTATGCTTCTTCCTGTTGTTCCAATATATGAAGCGCCGCAAGAACAAGGGATCTTGTAGATGCCTGCTGAGGATAAGGGATCCCGGGGGTCTTTCGCCGATCGTAACAAATCACGGATCGGGACCGAGGGCTTGAAAACAGTCTTGATGTTATGACTCCGTAGTAGTTTTTCGATTCGATCCGTGACGTTTTCCAAATAGGGCAGGTAGACTGTGCCTAAAGTTTCAGATGGGTCTTTAGAAGGAGGGCCAAATCTTCTGGGATGGACAGCTCTTTCAATCTCATGATCAGAGAAGCCATTAGCTCTAAAAACTCTTTTTAGATGATGAATTTCGTCTTTAAGGGCTGACGGTTCACAAATTCGATTAGCCCTGACAATCAGGGTCTTCAAAACACCACGCTTCTGACGTGGGTGATGGTTGGACTCTTTGTGGAGGTATCTATCTGTGTGTGTAGGCTTACGGTAGACAGAGTGTCCCAAACCTCCGTCGTCTCTCCGGCTCACCAAAACGTCCAAAAAAGGCAGTTTTCCCTCCTTCTCCACCTCCATGGTGAATTGTATTCTAGGGTGGATACTGTTCAAGTGGAGCAAAAATCGTTCAAGATTATTGTCACGTTCGTGCAGAGGGTTTTGTAGGTATAGGTCATGAAAAGCAGCTTGTCAGATATTAATCATTTAATATACTATATATACAAGAATTTACAAGTTAAGAGATTAACATTCGATTGCCGGTTCCGTTATTCGGAACTCCCAAACAGAACTAACTGAAGTACTTCTACAGTTACAGTTAACTTATACACTACAGTTCCCTCCCCTTAAATTTTCACAAATTAAGTTTATCGGGGGGTCGAATTGTTCTTTTCGATCTTCTTAATTTCGGAGGCTCTGGCGGGACTGGATCTCCCGAAGTTGCGGCATCAGCTGTAGCCCCACCAGGTTCAGGATTAGCTGGGGTCTCCATAGGCTGAGGTTCCACGCTGGCTCCTGGATCTGAAGATTGGGTATCTGCAGTTGCAGACACTTCTCCGTAAGGGTAGGGGTCCGCGTCACAAGTGACTTGATTTCCTGCCCCTCGAATCTGATCAATATGTCGACGAAGTAGGTTTCCCTGCACATTGATAGTGTAGTGGAGGGCTCCATCCTTGCTTAGAACTTCACCGAACTTCCATTTGGCATTTGGAGAACGGTAGTCTCTTACAGCAACTCGGTCACCAACCTCGAAGACTCTATCCTTGAATAGGTGTTCACCTTTCCGGATTCTTTCTTCGACTCTTTTCTTTAAGTTTGGAACCACCAGGTCTATCCGCGTTCTTATTTCTCTCTTGAGGAAGAGCATCGCTGGAGTAGCCATGGTTGTCAAGTTGGGTGACTTCCTGTATTGCATCAGGAACGTGCTGACTTTCTGTTGGATACTTCCTGGGTACTCCGACATGGCACGGAGGGATTGCTTCAGGGAGAATACGTAGCGTTCTGCCTGTCCATTGCTTGATGGCTTGAATGGAGCGCACGTCTTGTGTTTTATCCCGTTGTTCCGCAGAAACAATTGGAACTCATGAGATGTAAACTGTGCGCCGTTGTCACTAACTAGCACAACGGGGAGACCAAAACGTGCGAAGCAATCTCTAAGACATTCTATGGTTTTCTGAGTAGTGCTGGTTTTTAAGGGGTATACCTCTAACCACTTAGAATGGGCATCAACGATCACCAAAAACATGTGATTGAAGATAGGTCCAGCAAAGTCAATATGTATCCTTTCCCACGGTGAACTTGGGTATTCCCAGTAGTGAGTTTTTGCTTTGGTAGGGTCAATCTTGTATTTTGCACAAGCTATGCAGTTCCTTGCTGCATCTTCAATGTCGTTGTCTATCCCTTTCCAGTAGACATAAGACCTTGCTACCGCCTTCATCTTGACTACTCCTAGATGTCCATGATGTAATTCATCTAGGATCCTTTGTTGATGCTTCTTCGGAACCAGAACTCTTTGCCCGTGCATGATACATCCGTCTTGTAGGCTGTACTGTGCTTCCTTCCCCTCCAGACTTTCCCCGGAACGCAATGCTTGCAGTAGAGGTCCCAATTCTGCATCCGTACTTGTTGCCTTTGCTAAAGCTTCAGCTTCGACAGGAAGGGTTTCGACTTGATTTAGGTGGAAAATATCAACGTCGCTTCCTTGCTGTAGATGTTCAGAATTGACAGGAAGTCGCGACAGGGCATCCACGTTTCCGTGATCCTTGGTGTTTCGATACTTGATCTCAAACTGGTATCCCTGGAGTATCAGCGAATAATGAAGTAGTCTCGTCGCGGAGAGCACTGGTAACCCTTTCTTGCATCCGAAAATGGCCACAAGAGGTTTGTGGTCCGTAATGAGTGTGAAGTTGTTTCCCTTTAGGTAGAGATAAAATTTTTGAACGCCCCACACTATGGCCAAGGCCTCTTTGTCAATTTGGGAGTACTTTTGCTCCGTAGCGCTTAGAGTCCGTGAAGCAAATGCTATAGGTCTCTCTGAGCCGTCTGGGTACTTATGAGACAAGATTGCTCCTAAGCCAACTGGACTTGCATCAGTGGATAGAAGTAATGGAATCTTGGGGTTGTAATGGGCCAGTATTCTATCAGAACAAATTTCTTTCTTGATGTTGTCAAATGCCCTTTGACATTTAGAGTCCCAATTCCAGGTAACATCCTTCTTAGTTAAGTTGTGAAGAGGATATGCCAGGGTTGCAAGATCGTTTGAAAATCTGGAGTAGAAGTTAACCAGACCCATGAAAGACTGCACCTCCTGCACGTTTTCTGGAATTTTGGCATTCTTGATGGCTGCTACTTTTTCATTGGTTTTCGCCAATCCCTGAGCATTTATCTTATAGCCCAAGAATTCAATTTCTTCTTGAAAAAACTTGCTTTTTTTCCTGTTGAGTTTCAGCCCATGCTGGCGGCATCTTTCTAGGAATTTTCTTAATATGTGAAAGTGTTTTCCTTCATCTGGAGCCGCAATTCTGGCATCATCAAAGAAGACTTCCACACCTTCCAAACCCCTGAACACACTGTCAATGTATTTTTGCCATATAGCGGGTGCGGCATTTACACCGTACATTAGTCTTTTGCAGACATAGAGTCCTTTTTTGAGTGTTGATGGTGAGTAATTTCTGGCTGTCAGGATGTACCTTCATCTGTAAGTACGCTTGACTAAAATCAATCTTCGAGAATATCTTTCCATCACTTAAGGAAGATAGGATTTCTTCAATGCGCGGCAGAGGATGTTTCTGCACCTTCAGATTTTTATTCAATGTGACTGAATAATCAGCGCATAATCTGATTGCTCCATTTGATTTCACCACTGGTACTATTGGAGTTGCCCAATCCGAAATGTCCGTCTTTTCGATTATTCCCTCCTTCTCGAGGCGATCTATTTCGTGCTCCACTTTTTCTTTCATCGCGAAAGGAATCTGCCTCGGCCGGCAGAAAACGGGCGATGCATCAGCGCGGAGTTCAAGGACACATTCGTAGTTGTTTATTTCTCCTGGTGATTCATCAAACAGATCTTTGAATTCTTCTAATAAATTCGAAAGATTTTGCTTCCTATTTTCGGTAACGCGAACGTTTTTAATTGCGTTCCAATCCAGATTGATTTTGTACAGCCATTCCCGACCGAATATAGTGTCCAAATTTTCTTTGACTATATAAAGATTTAAGTTATGTTTTTCTTCCTTGTACATGACATTTACGGTTACATAACCCAGAGGAATTATTTTCTCACCCTTATAGGTTTTAAAGACTATATCTGTTTTTTGAATCTTTTTCGCCGAAATTTCTCGGAATTTCTTTAAGCTCATGACCGAAACCGTTCCTCCCGTGTCAACTTCCATTTGTACTGGCTTGTTTTCAATTTTGACAACTACCATGATGGGGGGTCTTTTCGGTTCTTCCTCTTTAATGAATTCTGGTTGGGTTTCAAAGGAATATAAAGGTACTGTTTTCCCTTCTTCCCCTTCTGTGGGATTCCCCGCCTGGACTTGTTTTTGTCTAACAGGCTTTTCTTGTTTATTCTTTTTCCGTAAACAAGCTCTTGCGATGTGTCCAACCTTTTTGCAATAACTGCATTTAGCTGACTTATACCTGCATTCATCTCTGTTATGGTTAGTCCCATCGCATCGTGTACACTGCTGATGCTGAGTGAACTTCTGCTTTTGATTTTGTACTCGCGGTTTCCTCCCGGCGCTAAATTCTTTAATTTCAGTTGAGCTACCCATCATTTCTTTGGTGGATTTCATGGCCTTTTCCATGGCTAAAGCAATCTCAAGGGTTTTATCGAGATCGATATCATCTTTTTCAAAAAGGCGATCCAAAATAGCTCGTTCTCTTAAGCCGCTAATGAAGACGTCCCTGAGCATCATGTTAAGATCATTTGTCGTGTACTTGCACGGTATTGCTAACGATCTTAATTCAGCCAAAAACTCACTCACTCCCTCTCCTTCCCGCTGCTTCCGATTGAGGAAAACATGCCTACTGGGAATAATTAAAGGTTTGGGGTTTAAATGGTCTTTTAGCGTGGACGTTATTTTTTCATAACTTTGCTCACTTGGGTTGTCTGGGGACAAAAGATTTTTCAATAAGTTATACAATTTAGCTGGGAGACTAGAAATCAGCGTTTTCGCTCTTTTTTCCATCGGTACGTTTTGGATATCCAAGAATGCATTGAATCTTTCTAAAAAAGAACTAAAGTCCTCGCAAGTTTCATCATATTTTTCGAAACTAACGCCCGAAATGTTTTTTCCGGTACTTTCGGTTTTGGCTTGGAGCGCCTCCATTAACGCTTTGTTTTGCGCAATTAATTCTTCTAGCAATTTCTTTTCCATGCTTAGAATTGGAAAGCTCCTACCTTATTTGCAGTTTTCGGGTTCTTCAATACCCTAATCCAAGCGAATCTTGAATCCAAGCGAAAGCGTACACAACATCAACAAAAAAAGTTCCGCCGCGAGACTGCGTTTTATCTTTTAACGCGGGTTCATGAATAAATAAACCAACTCGTCGCCACTTGCCACGTTCGTGCAGAGGGTTTTGTAGGTATAGGTCATGAAAAGCAGCTTGTCAGATATTAATCATTTAATATACTATATATACAAGAATTTACAAGTTAAGAGATTAACATTCGATTGCCGGTTCCGTTATTCGGAACTCCCAAACAGAACTAACTGAAGTACTTCTACAGTTACAGTTAACTTATACACTACAATTATCTTTACCGTGGTTCCAAATAACGAATGTGTCGTCAACGTACCTCAACCAGAGAGAAGGTCGATTCTCCGCACCAGATAAGGCAAGGGACTCGAACTTTTCCATGTAAAAGTTAGCAATCACAGGGCTTAAAGGACTTCCCATTGCCACACCATCGACCTGTTCAAAAACTGTACCATTATACTGAAAATACGTTGTGGTGAGGACAAAATGAAACAAAGAAGC
Organism: Tetragnatha versicolor; assembly: GCA_024610705.1. Taxonomy (NCBI): domain Eukaryota; kingdom Metazoa; phylum Arthropoda; class Arachnida; order Araneae; family Tetragnathidae; genus Tetragnatha; species Tetragnatha versicolor. The sequence continues at coordinate 17,997,597 of JANDEH010000002.1, read as the reverse complement.
TTTACGCCCCATAGTCAGTGGTATTGGGTCACCAACGTATCGGCTGGCAAAACACCTTACTACCCTTTTGAAACCTTTAGTAGGCAACACAAACTCTTTCATACGAGATTCCACCCATTTTGTTCAGAAGCTAAATTCAATATCTATTCAGCCTAATGACATTTTGGTGAGTTTTGACGTGGTCTCTCTTTTCACCAAAGTCCCGGTTAAAGAGACCATGGAGTTTATAGAAGAGATCTTTCCTCCGGACATTGCTTCTTTGTTTCATTTTGTCCTCACCACAACGTATTTTCAGTATAATGGTACAGTTTTTGAACAGGTCGATGGTGTGGCAATGGGAAGTCCTTTAAGCCCTGTGATTGCTAACTTTTACATGGAAAAGTTCGAGTCCCTTGCCTTATCTGGTGCGGAGAATCGACCTTCTCTCTGGTTGAGGTACAGTCGGCTGCAAAAAAATCGAAACAGAGACGATTGTGAGTGATTGGTTGGGGTTAGAAGGATACTGTAAACTCCAATTTTCATGATTTAATGTCCTCTTTAAAACAAGCTATAATTTAAGTCCTTAAGGGGCCGTCTACATATTAAACAAAGCACCAACTTTTGTTTTTCCTATGGGTGACACCAAATATTATTCCTGTTTCTGAAAGAGCACCCCCTAAAACCCCCAAAAACCAAGTTTTGTGGTGTTTGACCCACAAACAAAGCCAGGGGTGGGGGTTGAAGTTCGTTGAATTTACGTTGAAATATCGTTCTTAACGTTGATTTCTCGATTTTGATCCTTACAACCATCAATCCCGCGTGATCAAAATCGAGAATTCAACGTAAAAAACGAGATTTCAACGTAAATTCAACGAACTTCAACCCTCACTCCTGGCTTTATTTGGGGACCAAATGGCATGAAAATTGGTTCTGGGGGGTTTTAGGGGGTGCTCTTTCAGAAACAGGAATAATATTTGGTGTCACCCATAGGAAAAACAAGAGTTGGTGCTTTGTTTAATATGTAGACGGCCCCTTAAGGACTTAAATTATAACTTGTTTTAAAGAGGACATTAAATCATGAAAATTGGAGTTTACAGTATCCTTCTAACCCCAACCAATCGCTCACAATCGTCTCTGTTTCGATTTTTTTGCAGCCGACTGTACGTTGACGACACATTCGTTATTTGGAACCACGGTAAAGATAATCTTGAACGATTTTTGCTCCACTTGAACAGTATCCACCCTAGAATACAATTCACCATGGAGGTGGAGAAGGAGGGAAAACTGCCTTTTTTGGACGTTTTGGTGAGCCGGAGAGACGACGGAGGTTTGGGACACTCTGTCTACCGTAAGCCTACACACACAGATAGATACCTCCACAAAGAGTCCAACCATCACCCACGTCAGAAGCGTGGTGTTTTGAAGACCCTGATTGTCAGGGCTAATCGAATTTGTGAACCGTCAGCCCTTAAAGACGAAATTCATCATCTAAAAAGAGTTTTTAGAGCTAATGGCTTCTCTGATCATGAGATTGAAAGAGCTGTCCATCCCAGAAGATTTGGCCCTCCTTCTAAAGACCCATCTGAAACTTTAGGCACAGTCTACCTGCCCTATTTGGAAAACGTCACGGATCGAATCGAAAAACTACTACGGAGTCATAACATCAAGACTGTTTTCAAGCCCTCGGTCCCGATCCGTGATTTGTTACGATCGGCGAAAGACCCCCGGGATCCCTTATCCTCAGCAGGCATCTACAAGATCCCTTGTTCTTGCGGCGCTTCATATATTGGAACAACAGGAAGAAGCATAAAAACAAGATTAACAGAACACGAGAGACACTGTAGGCATGGTGAAGTTACAAAATCTGCCGTCGCAGAACACGCCTACAGTGACGGTGATCACCAAATCAAATTCATGGATACCCAAGTGTTATCAAGAACAACACACTATTATCCCAGATTACATAGAGAGGCCATCGAGATTTTTAAAGAAACGAACAATTTTAATCGTAAAGAAGAGGGCTTAAGACTTAACAGAATTTGGCATTCCGCACTCCGCGACACCAGGAGATCTCGGGAGCCAGCCCTAGAGGAGCGGAATTCTCAGCAACCAATCGCCATCGAGGAGGGAAGAGCCCAATCAGGAGACGGCGCTCACATCACGAGACCCTGTGACGCACATCGGAGAAACGACGCCTCGAGAGCTGATAAAAACAAGAAGCCTCCACCTTGGAGGCATTCTTACAACTGAAGATGACCTCTGCAAGCGAGGTCGAAACGTCTTGCGTTTTTATTCAACATAGACCACGGCATACCAGCCCGGAAGATTTACTTTTTAATGTTGATCCCGGCCGTGAAAGCCTTCATTCCTTTATTAACTAATTAAATTAATTAATTTAAATATACAAATCATTTATCAATTATAAACAACCCCTGAAATAAATGTCTCATTTACAACTCAATTTCAAACATCACTGCACTGCTAAAATAACTTATTATAAAAAACGTTCTAAAAAAACTTCGGTTGAACCAAAAAAACCTGGTTTAAACCAAAGAAACCCGTTTTTTTTAAAAGCCAGGTTTTTTGCCAACCCTGACGTTAACCCATTAGGAATGGTTGGTACGAGAAGCTAATGTTTGACACTAGTTAACTAAAAGTAGTTGAAAAGTAGTTAATTCTAGTTGCAACTACTAGTTAACTAGTAGTTCAACTACTTTTGGTTTAGAGTAGTTGAACTAGTAGTTTAACTACTTTTTTCACCAACTACTTTCAAAAAGTTCAACTACTTCAAAAAATATTGAAAGATCAAAATTTTTAAAAATGTTACATCTACTAACAATACCATTTTTCGTGATACATTTTCATATTTAGCAACCTTGAAATATATTTCATTCCAGCAATTAGGAAGTTGCATGTGTCAGATTTTCAAAAACAAACATGTGTTCCGTATGGTTTTTTGTATGGTAAAATGAAATATCTAGTCAGTTTTTCAAAAAAATGTACAGTTAATTAAATATTTTAATTTAAAAAACGAGAAAAAAACACGTGACTGAAAACGTTTATTGTTTAAACTATAAGATGACGTCAACAATAATGCCATCAACTCCATTTAGTACAGTCAAATTAGGCGAAAAAAGGGTCGGAGGTAGACATTTAGAAATACAAGCAGAAACCCCCTGGGATGTGTTTAGGGGGGTCTGAGGATGCCTCACCTGAAAATCCCAAAAAATCCGGTGACGGGTTTTCCGCCATTTTGAAAAAGAAGTCGGCCATGTTGGATTTTTCCATAGTTCATAAAAACAGCTATAACAGGCGAACTAATTGGTTTAAAATGTTCGTTCTTGTTTTAAAATGCGTAATTCAGTGCGTTCTTTAAGTTTCATGCATGAATTGTTGGTTCTAAAACAAGGATTTTTTAAAAATTAAGCTAAAATAGCAATTTTTTCGTATTTTTTTGGGTTGTAGTTCTTTCGTTTAATACTGTGTCGTACCTATTATAAATATCAAGACCGAAACAACTGGAACTTGTTTAGGAGAGTCTTAGGCTATACCATACCAAAATTCTAAGAAATCCCGCCATTAGTTTTCCGCCATTTTGAAAAAAAAGGTGGCAATACTGAATTTTCAATGTTTCTTAAAAACTGCTATAACAAGCGAACTTATTGGAATAAAATGCTCAATTTTTTTTAAAAATGCGTGTTTAAGTGTACGTTTTTGAAATATCATGCAGTAAGTTAATATTCTTAAAGATTTAATTTTAAAAACTCGGAAAAATAGTAATTTTTCAGTCTTTTTCTGTTGTAGTTTTTTTATAGTCCAGGCAAATAAGACATTCAATATAACGGGCTGGAAATTGGTGGAAATGTAGAGAATAGTGTCCTTCTTGATATCCTGAAATTCCCAAAAAATCCCTCCAAGGGAAAATTCGCCATTTTCGAAAAACCAATGCCATCTTGGATTGGGTTTTCAAGCACAGCGACTAAACCAACGTGCCGATTGATTTCGTTTTTGTCACAAATTGTTTAATATTGTGTATTTTAAGAGACAACGTAAAGAAATTCGAAATAAAAAAATTAATTTAATAATAATTGATTTTTATTTAATTACTGCTTTGCTGTGTTAAAATGTAGGTAAGCATTCGAGATAACAAGCTGAAAATTGGTGAAAATATAGAAGGCAGTGTTCTAATTAATATCCCGAAATTACCAAAAAATCCCTCCAAGGGAAACCGCCATTTTGAAACAACCGCCTCCATCTTGGATTGCATTTTTAAGCATAGCGACTGAACCAAGGGTCCGATTGAGTTCGTTTTTGTCCCAAATTGTTCAATAATACGCATTTTAAATATAAAACGTGATAAAGTTCGAAATAAAAACTTAATTTAATTATAATTAAATTTACATAGTTAATGGTTTGCCGGGTTAAAATGTAGGTAAGAATTCAAAATAACAAGCTGAAAATTGGTAGAAACGTAGAAGATAGTATCTTGACCGAAGTTCCGAAATTTCCAAAAAATCCCTTAAGATGAAAATCCTCCACTGATAAAACTACCGTCATTTTAGACTCTCAATTTAATCATAGTGATAGTGGAGTTTTCTCTTTCCACAACAATGAAATTTCCCTAAAAAGGCATTATTGAAGCTGAAAAAAGTTGCAATTTTAAAGTCGAATATTTAAAAAACTATTCTAGCGATTTAAGTAAATTTAAGCTTAAAATGTAGTTTATTTATTCAATAACAACAACATGCAATTTACGTGCATGGTCAAAAATTTCAAAGTTTGTTTGCTGTATCGTTTGAGCATAGTTTGTTTTCCTCAATTTGACCGTTTTGTCCATTCTTTTTTATTTAGTTGCAACCAAACAGTGATATTTTTAACCATGCACGTAATTGCAAGATTTTATTGAATAAATAAACTACATTTAAAGCTTAAATTTACTTAAATCGCTAGAATAGTTTTTTAAATATTCGACTTTAAAATTGCAACTTTTTTCAGCTTCAATAATGCCTTTTTAGGGAAATTTCATTGTTGTGGAAAGAGAAAACTCCACTATCACTATGCTTAAATTGAGAGTCTAAAATGACGGTAGTTTTATCAGTGGAGGATTTTCATCTTAAGGGATTTTTTGGGAATTTCGGAACTTCGGTCAGGATACTATCTTCTACGTTTCTACCAATTTTCAGCTTGTTATTTTGAATTCTTACCTACATTTTAACCCGGCAAACCATTAACTATGTAAATTTAATTATAATTAAATTAAGTTTTTATTTCGAACTTTATCACGTTTTATATTTAAAATGCGTATTATTGAACAATTTGGGACAAAAACGAACTCAATCGGACCCTTGGTTCAGTCGCTATGCTTAAAAATGCAATCCAAGATGGAGGCGGTTGTTTCAAAATGGCGGTTTCCCTTGGAGGGATTTTTTGGTAATTTCGGGATATTAATTAGGACACTGCCTTCTATATTTTCACCAATTTTCAGCTTATTATCTCGAATGCTTACCTACATTTTAACACAGCAAAGCAGTAATTAAATAAAAATCAATTATTATTAAATTAATTTTTTTATTTCGAATTTCTTTACCTTGTCTCTTAAAATACACAATATTAAACAATATGTGACAAAAACGAAATCAATCGGCACGTTGGTTTAGTCGCTGTGCTTGAAAACCCAATCCAAGATGGCGTTGGTTTTTCGAAAATGGTGAATTTTCCCTTGGAGGGATTTTTTGGGAATTTCAGGATATCAAGAAGGACACTATTCTCTACATTTCCACCAATTTCCAGCCCGTTATATTGAATGTCTTATTTGCCTGGACTATAAAAAAACTACAACAGAAAAAGACTGAAAAATTACTATTTTTCCGAGTTTTTAAAATTAAATCTTTAAGAATATTAACTTACTGCATGATATTTCAAAAACGTACACTTAAACACGCATTTTTAAAAAAAATTGAGCATTTTATTCCAATAAGTTCGCTTGTTATAGCAGTTTTTAAGAAACATTGAAAATTCAGTATTGCCACCTTTTTTTTCAAAATGGCGGAAAACTAATGGCAGGATTTCTTAGAATTTTGGTATGGTATAGCCTAAGACTCTCCTAAACAAGTTCCAGTTGTTTCGGTCTTGATATTTATAATAGGTACGACACAGTATTAAACGAAAGAACTACAACCCAAAAAAATACGAAAAATTTGCTATTTTAGCTTAATTTTTAAAAAATCCTTGTTTTAGAACCAACAATTCATGCATGAAACTTAAAGAACGCACTGAATTACGCATTTTAAAACAAGAACGAACATTTTAAACCAATTAGTTCGCCTGTTATAGCTGTTTTTATGAACTATGGAAAAATCCAACATGGCCGACTTCTTTTTCAAAATGGCGGAAAACCCGTCACCGGATTTTTTGGGATTTTCAGGTGAGGCATCCTCAGACCCCCCTAAACACATCCCAGGGGGTTTCTGCTTGTATTTCTAAATGTCTACCTCAAACCCTAATTTGACTGTACTAATTGCTTTACAACAATGTTTAGTATAAGATGACGTCACATCCAAACTCTAGGCGTTTTCGCGCGCTTTTAAAAATGGGATTTTTGTTAATTTTTTTGACAATCAAAAAATTTCTCGATCGGCCTCAAATTTTGGGTAGTTGCTTATTTTTGCAAGAGGAATCGATTAAAAAAATAAAAAAAAATCATGCAACTTCCTCATTGACATATAAATGCAACCCTTTTTTGAAATCCTCTCTAGAAATTAGGGAGTTCAGGGTTTCCTCTCCTGGAAATTCCAGCACTTTGAAAAGCGATTTTAGGCTAGGTTTACGAGGATTCTAGATGTTTTTCCTGCATTAAAAATTAGTAAGGCAATACTTAAAGTTAACGGCCCAATTTTGTGCTTAAAATATTGTTGTTCAGGCTAAGGGGGTTTAGAACCCTTAACCCCCCTTATGTACGACACTGTACTGACTAATATAAATACAACTTAAAAAACTTTAAGACACCAAAAACCTTTATAGGAGAGAACGGGGATGAACGGGACAGCTCAATTTTTTATACCTTAACTTCACTTTAAATTTTTGTTATTTTCTAGTACTTACCTAATTTAAATTATATTATTTCCTAGTACCTGCTAGTACCTAGCCTATTCAAAAAATTGTGTTCAATGACATCAGCTTCCATTTTTGTATAAATAGGACTACTAAATGTGTTTTCCCATACCTAAAGTAACTTTTATTGTTTTATAAAAAATTATAAATAAATTTTATAAAAAAATTATTTAACTAAAGCTATAAATTTTACAGTGTGTTGAAAGAGTACTTATATAAATATAATAGTTTCTAATATATAATATATAGTATAATATATATATATATATATATATATATATATATATATATATATATATATATATATATATATATATATATATATATATATATATATATATATATATATATATATATATATATATATATATATATATATATATATATATATAATATATAGTATATAATATATAATATAATAGTATAGTTTCCAATTTAAATGAAGAAAATCCATTGTTTTTTTCCTAGTCTAATTTTAGTTTTTCAAAAATAGGTGGGTACAGGGATAAATGGGACAAGTTGCGGGGATGAATGGGAAAGTTCCATCATCACTTTATTTCCTGTTTCCAAAACTTTCCATCAATAGCTTGCTATATTCAACTAATTTAAGTAATTTCTGATAAAGTTTACTAAAATAGGGTGCAAAAATTTATGTTTAAACTTGTGTTTTATGTTCCAAACTCATGTGTGAATATGCAAAGTCTTAATGAGCAAATAGTTGCAACTGTCATCTCAGATATGTTATGGTTAAACAATTATTCAAACAAGTTATGTTTTTATGCTCTTTTTTTATGAAAAGTTCCTTCAAAATGGCAGGGAAAATGTTAATGAAGGAGAGAAAAGGCTTTGGGGATTAGGTCCAGCCATAAGAAATTATCAATTTGCACTCCTAAAAGTACAAACCCATAAACAGCGAGTAGCATTAATAGAAATAACACCAGCTTCAACCACTGAGCTGAAAGAACAAAAGGATTTGCTTCAGTTTTTGTGTTAATTTTACTCGTTATGAAGTCGAATAAATGTAGTCTGTTTTTGCCCTTTAAATGCCTTTTTAATTTTTTTCTTTGGAAAATAGAAGTGTGTTGTTCCTTTAAAAAGCTAAACGTTGTGCAATATTTAAAATAACTTTGTTATTCTGTAAATTTTTGAACTTTTTTATAACTGTCCCATTCATCCCCACTCGGTGTCCCATCCATCCCCACCACGGGGATGAATGGGACAAAATACATGTGTTCATAAAAACTTTTCTTGGAGTTTAAATAATGGGTAATTGATTGAATACACGCATTTATAATGTAACCAAGAGTTCAATTATTGGTTTTAAACTTGTAACAGGATTGAAAAATGTAAATTTTTTTAAATTTTAGAAAAAAATGTGAAATTTGTCGAAATCATTATCGCTCTGCCCTACCTATCAAAAATTGGGAGCCATGATATTTTTGCTATAGGTAAGAAAAAGTAATTGAAAATTTGGGGGAAAATATCTTATGAAATTAAATAGACTAGTTAACTAGTAGTTAACTACTTTGGGAAATAATCAACTACTAGTTACAACTACTTTCAAGAAAAAGTAGTTAACTAGTTGTCGATTTCTTGAAGAATTCCCTGTAGTACCGACAAATTCTTTTTATTCTCCGGGCGGAAGCTCTCAGTGGTAGAGTGAAATAGTGGATAAAAAGAGAAATCAATCGTTTAAAAAAGCCAAGATTTAATTAAGATAATTTAGTAGTAGTGAGTTATAAAGTACAGCCATAATAATATTGCTTTTAAGTTACCAGCCAAAAATACATCGTAATCTAATTCTAATCATTTTTAAATAACATATCAATTCTAACTGAGTTGCCAAAACTGTTCACAAATGTAATATAAAAATAAATGTAAACAGTCCAGTTTACTAGTTCCATAATTTCAGTCCCTTTCACTAGTTCCATATTTCACACTCCCCACCTTGAGTTTACGTTTAATAAACGAAATCTCAACACTCAAGGCAAGGTCATTTAACATCAAGATCGGGTCTTTTGCCCATACCGTTGAACAGTCCACTTTCGTAGTCACGTCCACTCCCAATCATCTCAGCTTTCCATTTGATAAACTTTCTTCCAATTTTTACTCTTTCAGGTCTCTTTATTTCAAATTCTTGTATTTCTGATCCAGGAACTTCAAGTTTCACTTTCCTAGGTCTGTGATCCCCATGCGTGGGAGGGTGTGGAGGCGCTGTAGTACCTCCGTCTAAAGTACCTGTAGTACCTCCGCTGTAGTAGGCGCTGTAGTTCCTCTGCTGTAGTACCTCTGCTGTATCTAGAGTACCTCCGTCTGATCTTCTCTTCTTTTGCTTAGACTTCCTCGGTCTCATGAGTTTGCCTTCCAAGACAAAATTTCTTCCGTCTTGTCTTAGTTTTTCATAATCAGGATCAATGCTTTCAGACGGGACTCTGTTCGATCTTCTTTTCCTTCTATCCTTTTCTAGTTTGGATGGAATTCCTTCGTCCCTTTCTTCTCTATCTTCAATCTTGTTCTGTTCCTCACTTCCATGATCCTCTATTTTCTTTTCTTGTCCTTGTTTTTTCGTTTCCAGCTGTGTCTTGTTCATCTTTCCAACATCATCTTTCTGCTTAAATTGCTCTCCTTTGGTCACTATATTTCTGTTAGATTCTTTGTCATCCCAGTGATCCTTCACATCGTCGTCTTCATCTTCTCCTTCCCATCTGTCGGTGTGGAGAATGGGCTTTGTTACGAGTGTTGGCTCGAATTCTTCATTCTCCCAATCCGCTTCACCATCCGCCATGATTACTTCGGAGGCGCAAGTCTTATTCGCTAATAGGCAGGCTTTATCTTCTAAATCGGCCTTTGAAGTCGAAGGGTAATTTTCATTTTCCGGACACATTATCAAAAAATGCCTTCTAGAGCATTTGTTACATCTTATCATTTTATTGCATTTGGAAGCCATATGTCTCGGTTTAAGACAGATGAAACAACATCCTTTTCGAGATAGCAGTTCTTTTCTCTCCGATAACGTCAGGTAAGAACTCTGGGCACACTCATTCGAATGATGATGGTCGTCACAAAAAATGCAACGGTACCTAGAGTTTTGATCCATAACCAAAAGGTCAGTTGTGGTAAATTTCGTTTTAAGGAGATCCACTCTTACTTGAGTTTGTTTCTTTACCTGGGATACATTTTCCTCCACTTCCTTTCTATATGCAGCTGTTTTTTCCCGGTGCTCTACTTCTTTTTTTAGAAACTCCAGTAACTTAGTAATATCCCACTGATCATTATATTTAAATCGTTTCCGATTAAATTCCAACATTATATCTTCTGGGATCAATTGTGCCAACACCGTGAACAGAAGATTCCCGTAACTCTTGGTCTCTACGCCTAAAGCTTCTAAACTTCTAATGTGGATCATGCAGGTTTCATAAAAGTTGCGCAATTCTCGAATACTTGAAGTTCTATTTAATGGATTCAAAGTTAATAGTTTCTTCATATGAGAATTGATGGCAATATCTTTTTGGTCGTATCTGTCTGTTAGAATCTGTATTGCAATATCATAATTTTTCTCTGTCACAACCAAACCATCTAATGATTTTAAACTGGAACCTTGTAACAACATCTTTAAATAATTAAATTTGGATATTTTTGTTAAATTTCTGTTGTTATGTATGGCTGATTCAAATTGGCTCCAGAACTCCGGCCATCTTTCTATATCTCCCTGGAATTTAGCAATTTCAAGTTTTGGTAGTTTAATGTGACTGGTACTGGTTCTTAGTTCTTCGTTAGACCCTCTTACGCTCTCTTCCCTTATGGAATAGTTATCGAGTTCGGAAATCTTGTCGTTAACAACCGACGAGGATCTGTTGTAAAAGGAATTAATCCGTTTTTTAGACATTCTTATAACACGGAAAATATTCTCTTTATACTCATTGGCTGTTTCTATTTCTTTGATAAGCTCCTCCTCACTCGATAGCTCTCTTTCATATTCGCTGTCAAGGGAGAGCAGCGTATCCCGTTTGTTAGAGAGTTCTTCTACACATAACTCTAAATTATCAATTTCTACTTCTGGCTTTTCTAATTCCTCTTCTAATCTTCGGATAAGTTTAGATACCGCCGTTCGTGCTACGGTTCTTTTGACCTTTACCCTAGTCTTTAAATCCATACTTATTCTTCTTGTACTTCTTTATTCTTAAGTTTAAATTTTAGTAATTAAATTTCCAAACTTCTTTTCAACTTCTATAGTACATAAGAAGATCTTACTTAGAGCCTCCAATCCGGGCAAGGGATGCCATGTCGATTTCTTGAAGAATTCCCTGTAGTACCGACAAATTCTTTTTATTCTCCGGGCGGAAGCTCTCAGTGGTAGAGTGAAATAGTGGATAAAAAGAGAAATCAATCGTTTAAAAAAGCCAAGATTTAATTAAGATAATTTAGTAGTAGTGAGTTATAAAGTACAGCCACAATAATATTGCTTTTAAGTTACCAGCCAAAAATACATCGTAATCTAATTCTAATCATTTTTAAATAACATATCAATTCTAACTGAGTTGCCAAAACTGTTCACAAATGTAATATAAAAATAAATGTAAACAGTCCAGTTTACTAGTTCCATAATTTCAGTCCCTTTCACTAGTTCCATATTTCACACTAGTAGTTACAACTTCTTTTGTCCAGACTAGTTGGTAGTTAACTACTTTTTGACCAGTAGTTGCCGAACACTACGAGAATAAGCTGCCATGAGACATTTTATTTTTTATTGCCCTTAATAGATGGTTATAAAAGTTTTAATGATTGATTACTTTTTCTAAAGAATGTACTTGTTTAGATAAGAATAGAAATTTACATCTTCCATGTGGTTGTAGGGGTTAAATTGCCGTTTAAATGATAACGTTTTTCTTGTTATTGGACAAAGCTGAGATATCATTTAGAAAACACTAAAAAATACAATGTTTCTATAATTTTTGATTTTTTCTATTGCAGCATAATTACAAGATTCCATTTTAAATATTAAAAGTTGTCAATTATCATGAGAAAATTGCCAATAACAAGGTTTTGTCTCTATTGGCAGCTTTTCCTACCAATCGTCCAATGTATGTTCAAAAGTTCGAGTCGCTCATAACTAGCTTTAGCAAATAATTAAATTTAATGCTGTTTTGGTACACTTATCTTATAAATAAAACTGAGTGATACTTTTGATTGCTTAACTATTTCCAATGGATCGTAATTTTAGTGTTTTTTGTACCGTAAAACGGGGTGAATCGGATCAATTTTGAACTTTGAACTGCTGCCGAAAGTTTAATAATAAAGATTTTGGAATGCTTTGAAAATAATATTGCGAGTCCCAATTAATACTTAAAGAACCAGTTGAAAAAATGCAATTATCTTGAACGGTTTGTTTTACATAAATTTTTAAGTGCCGTGATCCGATTCACCAATGCGGGGTGAATCGGATCACTGCCAGTTTTTGTTGAAAAAACGCAATTTTTACGTCTTAAAGTAATACAGGATCCTGAAATTAGCCTTCAAATAGTCTAATAAGGTAAAATGAATACATTTTACTAAATAATGAACGTTTAAAAAGATAAAATATCAGGTTTTCAGAAAAGTTATGATACTTTTTTTTACCAAAGTTTCATGTTTGAAATTTTTTTTAAACAATGGTAATAGGTGGAGATTTCAAACGAAGGTTATTTTGGTTTATGTATATTTAAGAATATAATGTATGTTTTTGGAAGTTCTGGTGGTATTATTTCTTTTCAAAATGATAGTTATAAAAGAAGACTGCCAACGATTTTCGTAAATTTTTTTCGCCCGCTTTAAAAACTGTGAAGAATGCATTATTCATGGCTAATAAAAGTTTTGCTGTATATTTGTAATGTTTAAATTAAGATGTGAAAGATTTGAGATGATTTGATAAGTTTAAGATAACAAATTTTGGCTTTAAAAAACTGCATATAACTGGTAATTTTCCATAGTTCTTGAGCACTTCACTCGCTCCGTTGAGCAGCTGGTGTATGAAATAAAATCAAGACAGATGTTTTTCTGAAATAAATTAATTATTAAAGCATTGAAAGTTTTTCCACAACATTATTGTTTTATCTGTTTCCAGTTTCGAACAATAAGTGTTGCTTTTTTAAGTGTTTTCATATGTAGAAAACAATTGCTTCGTTCGCTTTACCGTATGTTTAGCGAGTAGTGCAATTCTCAGAAGCTAAAAAATAATGGGCTCTTAAATATCGGACTGATTTCTGCACCTATATTCAAAGATAATTTAATATATGGCATGTACGTTTTCTTGTTGATTTTGATGTCGTTTTAGTGAAAATTTCTTTCGAATGACCAACAAATACTGAGAGAGGTTTTTCGCAATATATTTTGTTTGGGATCAAAATTTCCCATCTGAAACTTATCGGTTAACCTTAAAACTTTGACACATTAATGTAAACATACAGCAAAACTTTTATTAGCCATGAATCATGCATTCTTTCCAATTTTTGAAGCGGCCAAAAAAATTTAACTAAAATCGTCATTTGCGGTCTTCTTTTCTAACCTCCATTTTGAAAAGAAATAATACCACCACAACTACCAAAACCATACATTATATTCTTAAATATACAAAAACCAAAATCCCCTTTGTTTGAAATCTCCAACTATCACCAGTTTTTCAAAAAAAATTTCAAACACGCATTTTTATGACTGATCCGATTCACCCCGTATCAGTAGTCGAAATGGACTTGTTTTAATAAAAAATTCAGCAAAAATCGGAATTACCATTTATTTAAAATTTGACTGCAAAGAATTCTTTGGAAGAATCGGGACCACACGGGGGATACCGAAAATTGAGAAAAGAAAGTTATTTTCTTGGTTCAATTAGCAAAGTTTTGACAGCCACGTTTTTGTGGCCTTTTTTGTATTCAACTTCAAAGCCGTGGTAGACTTAAGATATTATCGCAAAATAATTTTTGATGGCTGAAACACCTTCTGAACAATGCATAGAATAATTAATGCATAAATTTTGATAGAGTTTAAGCTTTTAATATAACTTATGTTACAAATTTTATATAGCTTAAAATATTACACGAATTTTCTGTACCATATTTTAACTGTATTTTACCAAATTTTATTGTACAATCGCCTGTAAATCTTTTATGTTTCAATAAAGCTCTGACCCTAATCCCGATCCCCCTATTACCCCACAAACCGAGAGTTTGGGGGGCGGATTGGGTTAATTAATAAAAATGCATAGAATAAGTCAGAATTTATCCTGATTTTATAACTCTAACACAACCGGAGCTATGATGGTGTAAAAAACTTTTTTCAAAAGTGATCCGATTCACCCCGCTGATCCGATTCACCCCGTTTTACGGTATGTTATTATCAATTGAAACACTTATTTCTGAAACTTCTTCAAATAATATGTAAGCACTTTTTTGGTCCTTTTAAACCTCTATCTTCCCTTGTCAGCAAAGATAATCAAGCCTCAACCCCCCATGATAATTACCTAAGAAATTGCCGGACCCCAGCTCCCGAAATGTTTACATCCCTTTTAGTAAGTATAAGGTTTTTTTACTATAGTCCACTGAAAATAGAGTTGAACCTCAAACAAATTGCAATAAAAGGTTACTCAACGGTTTTCACTTAGGAATGACCTCAATAATAACATACTAAAAATCGGAAGGGCGGAAATTTAATTTTTTCTTAATTTTTAAAAAATGGGCGAATTTTTTTTTTTCAAAAAATCAAATTATAAAAATAGAGACTTATGATACATGTTTTAATGCTATCTTTCAGTGCTGAATACGAATATACCATTTAAATTTTAAAAAATTTAAAATTCAAATTTTTAAAAATTAATTTAAAATTTGGAAATTCGAAAAAATTAAAACATCACTCAAAACCACAAAATAATTGCAAAAGAAATAATTTAAAAGGTTTTCAATTAGAAATGACTTAAATAATAACATACTAAAAATGGATGAAAATCGGACAATAATAAGTTTAATTTTTTTCAAATTTCCAATTTTTTTGGCCTCAAAAATCGACCTTTTTAAAAATTCTTGTTAAAAATTTTTGAGGCATTTACCAAGGTCATTTTTCCATGGAATATACCTCTATAACCGAAAAAAAACACAATTAGTGATTAAATCATAAGTTAATTAATTAATTTATAAAAATTAACTTTGAAAATACAGGTAAAATCTTTCAATCAAGTAATAAGGAAAATATTTAGACACTATTTTGGTAATAAATTATTTTAAAAATAATTATATTGAAAAAAGACAAAAAATCTTTCAAAAAATTTTAATTTTAAATTAATTTAAAAAATTTAAATTTTGAAATTGGAGAATGTCGACATTCACCGGTGTTGATTGCCGACAATCACAGATAAGCGACTATGTGATTGTCGACAATCACCGGTGAATTTCAAATTCCCCAAATTTCGGATATTCACCGTAACAAATGCATGTGATACATGTCTCTAGGCTATATTTTAGTGCTGTTTACGAATATCACGCCAACTTTTCAATAAAATTTAGTAAAAGTGTGGTAAAATTGAAGCATTTTTCTTAATAATTTTGTTTTTTATGCTTCAATTTTTCCACAATTAGTTTAAATTTTATTGAAAAGTTGGCGTGATATTCGTAAACAGCACTAAAATATAGCCTAGATGCATGTATCACATGCATATGCATATACTACAAAATTTAAAAATTTTAAAAAATTTAAATTTTTTAAAATAATTTAAAATTTAAATTTTTTGAAAGATATTTTTCTTCAATTTAATTATTTTTAAAATTATTTATTACCAAATGTTGTCTAAATATTTTCCTTATTACTTGATTGAAAGATTTTACCTGTATTTTCAACGTTACTTTTTATAAATAAATTAATTAATTAATGATTTAATCACTGTAAGGTAAGTGAACTGATTTATTTATTGGAATTTTACTAGTAACTCAAAATTTTCTGAAAAGAGACTGGCATCACGAAGCACGTGCAGAAAAGGAAAGCTAACAAATATTCATAGAACAGGCTAAGACTCAAAACATGGAGTTTGTAAATATATCTTGTAAATCTACTCAACATAAATAAAACTAATACTTTAAAGTATAACGTGTGGTCAAATATGCTACAATCACCAATTGTGTTTTTTTTAGGTTATAGAGGTATATACCTACAACATCCATGGAAAAATGACCTTGGTAAATGCCTCAAACGTTTTTAACAAGAATTTTTTAAAAGGTCGATTTTTGAAGCCAAAAAAATTGAAAATTTGAAAAAAATTTGTAAACTTCATGAGGGAAAGGCCAAGAGGACAAGACGAGGAGTAATAAAACTTAACGTTTATTGAACCAACATCACAGCACGAACGACATTCAAATCTAACAATGCAATCCAAAGTAAATCAATCGTAAAAACCCCATGCGCAGAAGATGCAGCGCAGTAATACAATTTAAACGTTCCTGCTGCCATCTTCCGCTAAAACCAGAAATTAAAGATTAAAATTCGTAACATTTGGCCAGACTGACCCATTAATCCCCCGATTAATTCTTAATTAACATATATACATATAATCAAATACTAAAATTCGAATCACTCATTAAAAAAATTACGAATAGTAAATACTTTTAAAATACTTCAATCTGAAACTAGCAACATAAAAATCACTCTCAAGACAATTGTAAACAAAATTAAATTCTAAATCAATTACTAAAAATCCTCCACAGTCTATAGTTCTAGAAAAGTTCTCAAAAGTCACTGCTTAGGTTTTCTCAGGATCGCCTTGGACTTCGCTCGGCCATCCTTCAGCAACGGAGCTCCCCCCTAGTTGACTCAAGTTACTCCTCGTTGGAACACATGGACTTTTCCATCCATCATGGAGCTCATCCTTCGTTGAAATTCATACGGGGCATTTGCTAACCCAAAAACCATCTTCTCGAACTGACCCGTATCATCCGGCGTAATGAAGGCGGTTTGAAGCTTGGTCTCTTCGGTCAAAGGTACTTGTAAACATCCACCAGCCAGATCCAAGGTTGTGAAGACTCTGCTTCCTCCAAGACATTCCAATATGTCGTCAATCTTCGGCAACGGAAATCTCTCCTTGATTTTCCTCCTCTCTTCAGAATTGATCTTGTACGGTTTCTGGCACACCGGTTTACTTCCGTCTACTTCCTTGATGTCCATCTTGCATACGTCCGTGCAGCCCGATTCGTCTGTACTCAACGCAAAGCAGTCTCTGTACTTGTTCAATAATTCCAGGAGTTCACTCTTTTCATTGCTCCCCAAGGACGAATCAATTTCAACTTCTTCCGTTTGAATAGGGGTCTTTTCACTACGAACCACATTGATCTCTACTCTGTTATTTGTGGTCTGACCGGCTTCCTCACACTCCGGCAGCACAACGCACTCCTCACTCAGTGCCATTCCAGATCGAACATTTTCGTACTCATCCAATCGATCTGCCAAATCGTTCGCTTGCGTAAACTTAGGCCACGAATCGACAAAATGTTCTCGCATTGCATCCGGAACACGCTTTTTCAATTGATCAGTTACAATAAGTTCCTTTAACGAATTGAAGTCCCTAATATCCAAACCAGCTAACCACTCATCAAAAAAATTACGCAACTCGAAAGTGTAATCAGCCCACGTACTTTTTGGCTCTCGAGTGTGATTTACAAACTTTTGACGAAAGCTTTCAGGACCCAATTTAAATTTCCTCAATAATAATTTCTTCACAAAATTGTAATCATTCGCATTTAACTCTGATTCTCGAACAATCAACTGAGTTATTTCCAATGGCAAAAGTCCCAATAAATGAAACACAAAATCCTCCGATTTCAAACCTACACGTTTACACTGCCGCTCAAACAGAACCAAGAAGGCCGCAATATCTCCCTTCTTTAAATCAAACTCCTGAATAAAATTCCTAAGATCTACAGATTTCCTACTTCCCTCAAACACAAGACCGTTTTTAATACGTAATTTCTCAAGCTCGTATTCCCTATCCTCCTTCTCCTTTCTAATTCGATCATCGATAATTCGGAACAGTACATCTTTAACGAAGGATTCATCATATACTTTACTTTTGGTAATGATCAATTTTATATCGAAAAACGAAGATTTTTCAGGAACAACCTCGCCCATTCCTTCGGCCAATTCCAACAAATCACACTTTTTCCCTTTTGCCAAATACGCCATACTTCTAAAGCAAAAACTTATACTTCAATACCTATACATCAATACTTCTACTTCAATACTTGACATCAATACTTCTACCTAGTAGACTGGTACATATCCCACTTCTGATCTGTAAACTTCATGAGGGAAAGGCCAAGAGGACAAGACGAGGAGTAATAAAACTTAACGTTTATTGAACCAACATCACAGCACGAACGACATTCAAATCTAACAATGCAATCCAAAGTAAATCAATCGTAAAAACCCCATGCGCAGAAGATGCAGCGCAGTAATACAATTTAAACGTTCCTGCTGCCATCTTCCGCTAAAACCAGAAATTAAAGATTAAAATTCGTAACAAATTGAAACTTTGAAAATTTTAAAAATGAAACTTTTTATAGTCCGATTTTGCTCCATTTTTAGTATGCTATTATTTAAGTCATTTCTAATTAAAAACCGTTTAAATTATTTCTTTTGCAATTATTTTGTGGTTTTGAGCGATGTTTTAATTTTTTCGACTTTCCAAATTTTGAATTAATTTTTAAAAATTGAAATTTTAAATTTTTAGAAATTTAAATGGTATATTCGTATTCAGCACTGAAAAATAGCCTAAAAACATGTATCATAAGTCTCTATTTTTATAATTTGATTTTTAAAAAAAAATGTTCGGCCATTTTTTTAAAATAAAAAAAAATTAAATTTCCTCCAGTCCGATTTTGGCCGATTTTTAGTATGTTATTATTAAGGTCATTCCTAAGTGAAAACCGTTGAGAAACCTTATATTGCAATTTGTTTGAGGTTCGGCCTTTTTTTTCGCTATTTTCAGTGGACTACTATATACCTACCTACTGTTTTTTTTCTTCTTGAAAGTTAGGTGACTTTTATACAATAGGGTGGAGCAAAAAACCGAAGTTTGCATAATCAAAACGTAATAGCGTGGAAAATTTGCCATTAGTGGTCATAAAAAAAGTCCTAAAATTTTAAACCTATCAATTAATATCTTTTACTTCCGCAACAGAGCTAAATTTTTGAGAAATCGTAAAAAAGACGTATTTTGCAGAATAAAATTTAAAATACCGAAATTTACCGAAACATTTTCTAATTGGGCACAATATGTTCAGAAATGAGTTACTTTTTAAGTCCACTTAAAATTTGTTTTCAGTGAAATAAAACCTTTAGCGATAGCAAAGGGGTCAAAATATTGAGAAAATGAAAAAATGTCAATTTTGGAGTAATTTTTTCTCTTTTAGGATTTTCATATTTTTTGCTCCACTCCAGTGTTTCAAATCTTGAATTATTCTTACTTCTTTCTTAAACCTTGACACCCCAAATTTTACATTGGATTCAATAGTAATTTCAGGCACCTTAGGATTGAAAGGGCTAAATTACTGAATTATGAAAACAGATCCAGATCTTACCCAAAAATGTAATCTCATTCAACTTAATATGCATTTTAGTAAAATTTATATAATAAATTTCGCAACAAAAAAGGTAGTTTTCCTGTTATGATCTTTCATATCATATCCCCATACATGTGACACTTAAAATAATTATAGGGGAGAGTGTTGTACCTATACGGACGGTTGTACCTTCAGCCACCTCATTTTAAAATTCGGGAAAAAATGTAAAATTTAATTTGGGGTCGATTTTGAATGTAAACAGATGCTATCTAGTTGCTAACATGAAATCAGCTCATTATTTAAATTTTATAAAATAAATTTACTGTTTTTAGATCCTCAAAGTTTTTTTTAGTGCATCACTACATTAATTCCTTTCTTCCCCAATAATTATGTTATGAAATTTATAGTAAATGATAGGTTAATAGAATAATAAATGTTCCTAAGGTTTCTCCCATTCATGAATTATGTTTAAAATAAATGATAGGTCATATATTTCCTAACATTGACTGTTCTATTCAAAAACTTGGTAATGAATTGCTTAATTTAGAGGCAAGATTTATTTTTACCCTGCTACAAATTCAAGGGTGAAGCAATATAATTCTGGCTTTACACTGAGTTACTCCTAATTCAGTAGGGGTGTACCCCTAGGTAATTAAGTGACCCTGGAAAATCCATTGAGATGACTTACAACGCCGCAAGTGGCGAAATAAAAAAAAGTTAAAAAAATTAATTTAAAAACTAAAGGAGATGACCTAAAACCTCAGTAAGAGTATTGTTGCCAACGTTATGATAGAACTCACTGTAAAAAAATCATGAAAATCTTGAATATTCGCGGAGATCTTAGCCTGTGAAAATAGCACTTTTTCGGACCTCAAGAGAGAAAAAGTTCTTAAGTTTGCAAATTTTTCAATACCATTTTGTAGTTGTTGATTTTTTAGTTGAATGAAGACAAAATTTAATCAAAATAAAAATTAAATTTGTAAATTTACGAATTTTTACTTTTTTTGAGGTCTGAAAAAGTGACAATTAACTGTGTTAAAAAATAATAAATAAATTGTGTAAAAGGAAAAAGTTAAAATTCAAAATTGGGAATTTTAAGCTTAATTTTAAGATTTTATCAGTGGAATTCGTAATCCATATTATTTTGCGCAACAAAATGAACATGTTTTCTTCCACAGATGTCACTACGAGCAAGACAGCGAAAAACTTAAAATTTAAAAGATTCTCCAAGCTCCGATTATCTCATATTGGGATTGTTGATTATCATATTATTCATCAACATAAATGCTTCAAATTTATTTTTCAATTTTAATTTTTTTATTGAACTCTCATTTTCAAAAAGATCGAATATTGAGTATCAAATAATAACAATAATATAAAAAGTTCATTTAAAATATTACTTTTTAAACGCTTTTATTCTACTTGCTTTTGGCGGCGTTTTACGCGTGGAATTTTAAAACTCGATTTTCGGGCACTTCCCGATATGTCAGGGCCCCGAAACTTTACACATCGGTGTAACCCTCATGACACTCCAATATCCAACCATTATCTAGTCAAACAACCAAAGGATTAAGTTAATTAACGAGTATTTTTAATTAACAGAAAAACCAGAATTTGATACCTTTCCCAAGGGGCTATTCTCCCTAAACCGTGCACAATTGTTTATAAGGCATAACTTCATCATATTCAAAAGTCAAAACGAGAATTGCCCAGTAATTACGATAATTATAGACGAATAATCACTTTTTTCTTTCTGGATGCTTGTACATAATATTTCAGGCACTTCCAAACGATATAAAGTTCTGAAACTTTGCACCGTGGTGGAAACTCGATGACAATGCAATATTCAATCATCAACTAGTCAAAACCTCCGTAATTTAGGTAATTAACGAGTGTTTTTAGTTATCCTTTTAATTCATATTTGAGACATTCCGTGAAGCCAATGGCTCCCAAAACCTGTAAGATAATATACTAAGTATATAACTACAATATTTAATCTTCAAAACGTGATTTTTTACCTTCCAATTAACAATTAAGATAATTAGCGATTTAAGATAATAACCGCGAGAAAGAAATCGCCAGAAGAGCGAGAAATCGCCGAAAATATCGCCGAAAATCGCCGAGAAGAAAAATATGTTCTTTTATAATTTATTGACTACTGAAAAGACTGGATGGTACTGTTTGCTCCTTGATACACACACACTAATTCTGAGTTTCTTACGATTGTTTTTTTTATTTTATTGAATGCTTTCTTTTTATTGTGAATCTTTTTGATATCGATGGATTTCATCGGTGATTGAGCGGATGCGAGGAATATATTCTTTGTGCGAGGTATTTTTCTTGCTCAGCTCTGTTATTATAACGTACCCAGCAAAATTAAATAGATTTTAAAATTAACTTTGGAGTTGATTGTCCTGCTGAGTCGTCAGAGGATTGTTCTACTTTGTCAGATATGTGAAAATTTTTTGTTATACATGAAACTAAAATTCCATCCTAACATAACATTAAATATGGTTGAAATAAATACATTTTTTCTTGTGAGTTTTTGTTAAAAAGTACCATGACTAAAAAGTAGAAAATAAAATAAGTAAAAAAAAGATTTTTTAAAAAACGCTTTTATTGAAGTGTTCTAAAAGGTCAAAAATAATTTTTTCGGTTTGACAAATAATTTATTGGGAAGTAGAAAATAACTTTTTGGTAAGTAAAAAAAACTGATTTTCTAATCACTAAAAATAAAAGCGTGGGCGCTAGTCATTCTTATTTCACTATATATTCTAACTTCTTTCTTCTATGTTCTATGACGTTAGATTTACAAATTTCTCATTCATGAGTTTTGAGTGGGATGGATTCACTTTAAATTCTCTGTTAGGTATTTTTATATAAAATTATACATAAATGCCGACGTAATGGCCTGGTCGTTAGAGCATCTGACTGATGCAAAGCCGTACGTCTGGGGTTCGAATCCCCGTTTGGCAAGGATGTTAGTGTCACTGTCCTGTAAAAAAAATTAAATTTAAAAAATATTAAAAATTACTAGCGCCCACGCTTTTATTTTTAGTGATTAGAAAATCAGTTTTTTTTACTTACCAAAAAGTTATTTTCTACTTCCCAATAAATTATTTGTCAAACTGAAAAAATTATTTTTGACCTTTTAGAACACTTCAATAAAAGCGTTTTTTAAAAAATCTTTTTTTTACTTATTTTATTTGTGACTTGTAATTGTCCTTTATAGATTCCATTACAAAGTGCAAAAGGTTCACAAAGGGATCTATTGCCCTTCTGCCTGCCTTTTCAATTAGGATTACATCTAGCTTTTTCAAATTCTTTCTAGCTAGAAATTTCAAATTTTTTCTTTAAATCTAGCTTTTTCTATTCTTAGATAGCTTTTTCAAAGGAATTCTCATGCTCTCCCCCATTTTCGCTGAAGTTTAGTAGTGGGAATGTTCATATCTAAAGGATTTATCCTCTTGCTCTTCCCTAAAAGATCTAAGGGAGAACTTTATCCGAAGAATTCTCTTGCTCTTCCGCATCATCTAGAAAGATGAAAAATAGAGTTTCTATTCCACTTTTGCGTTTCTTCCGAGGGCCTCTTTTGATATTCCGCATCCTCTCCTTGGGATCATGGTTTCATCCAAGGGCTTCTCTTGTTCATCTGTATCCTCTCCTTGGGATAATTTCCTGGTGGTTTGATTTCTTGCTCTTCCGTATCCTTTAATATCTTTTCAATGTCCTAGTGCTTCTCTCCCTCTTTTGCATCCTCAAGGAGAGTTTCTTCCCTGACCTTCTTTTGCTTTTCTGCATCCTCTCTTTGGGCCCATAGAGATGTTTTCATCCGATGGCTTCTCTTTTTCATCTGTATCCTCACCTTGGGATAATTTACAGATGGTTTGATTCTCTTGTTCCTCCGCATCCTTTCCTTGGCCCTCCATATGGTGAAATCTCCACGTATCTTTTCAATGATGGCCAAGTGTTTCTTTCCCTCTTTTCCATCCTGAGGAAGCCTTTCTTACAGGCCCTCTTTTTCTCTTCCGCATCTTTCCTTAAGATCATAGAGATGGTTTCCTCCGAGTTCTCCTCTTGCTTTCTCGCATCCTCTCCTTGGTCTTATAGAGATGGTTTAATTCTCTTGCTTTTGGGATCCTCTCCATGGAATATTAGAGATAATTTCTTTCGAGGTTTTTTTCTTCGTGTTGGTTATGTGATTAATGTTCCGTTGCACTGCATTCTATTATTCTATCCTCGACGAACTATAACGTATAACTGTAACTGGGGCTACCTTTCCCATAATACATTATCGAATTTCATTTATCAACCTACACTTTTGTTATTTTTTTTACTTATTTTTTTATAAATATATTATTTTTCTTTATTCTACAAGATTCTTTGTCATTCATTGCAACAGTTTGTCCACATTCGCTTCTTAGTACACTCATCACCATAAAAAATAGCGCACCAAGAAGAAAAAGGGATATCAAACCCAAATTTATTTCCATGATAAAAAATTCAGCCTTCCTTGATGTTCGGGGGCCGAGAAAATCAGTAAAAAGTGTTGACTCTATAGGTGTCCATAACCACCGCCACAGGCCATGATATTGGGTGAGAGGGCCTCTAAATGGGTTTTTGGGGATTGGAGGACCATGCTGCCTCCCCACGTAGTCAAATTTCATCTGGAGCACCAGCGGACGTTACATACCGGACCTTGCACGCTTTTCCTCATGGCCAAACTTGTATTGTGAGCATTGGTTCTAGAGAACGGGGAAAGCTGGGGTAAAATGCAACATAGGGTGATAAGAAGAAAGCTTGGACATTGAGTGCAACATGTGTTTGTGTATTTTTCTCTTTAAACTTGTCCGCAGGCCAGGCCAGGCCTGTAGGTAATGATGGACAACCAGCTGCAAAACCTCAACCGTTTTTAGCTCTGGTTGGTCAATGTACCGGTAAATCATACTGAGGAGATGCAGCAGTGGAATGGATGTCGTTTGCAGTTGTGTGGATTGTGCGTTTGGTCCGCATAGCTTCCTACATCTTTGTCTATAAACATGGAACTGACCATGGGTCTTTCTGTTTCCAATAATGCATCAAATAAGGAAATGGTCATCTAAATTTCACGAAATTGTGTTCATGAGATAATTCCGTTTCGTGCTGAAGCCCCACGATGGTTGGGTATGAGTTCGAAAATTACATGGAGAGAGTGCGCTCAGCTGTGGATTTTCTAATCATCACACGGAGTGGTAATTCTAGGTAATGGAGCGGTGGTGCATTGAATTCCAATTCTGCAACTCCTGGGTATGATTTACCAGTACATTTACCAACCACACGTGCCCCATTGATATTTTGTAGCTGTTGTCCGTCCTTACCTTCAGGCTTGGCCTGCGGACAAGTTTAAAGAGAAAAATACACAAGCACATGTTGCACGCTATATCCAAGCTTATTTCTTCTTACCCCCCTATGTTGCATTTTTACCCCAGCCTTCCCGTTCTCTAGAACCAATGCTCACAAAACAAGTCCGGTCTTCAGGAAAAGCGTGCAAGGTCCGGTATGCAACGTCCGCTGGTGTACCAGATGAAATTTGACTACGTGGGGAGGCAGCATGGTTCTCCAATCCCAAAAAACCCATTTAGATTCCCTCTCACCTAATATCATGGCCTGTGGTGGCGGTTTTATGGACACCTATGGAGTCAACACTTTTTACTAATTTTCTCGGCCCCCTAACATATGAGGAAGGCTGAATTTTTTATCAACTGACTTTCATACTATTGGGTAGTTAAGGAAATAAATTTGGCTTTTATATCCCTTTTTCTTCTTGGTGCGCAAAGTTTCACGTAAATCCAATCAATATTAAACGCTTGAGATCCTGTTAAAGTTTGTTTTTTTGCGTGCGCAGTTTTCTAAAGCTGTTTCCAGAACAGCTTTAGAAAACCATGATTATACACCCTTAAAAAATATTGTATTTCACTTAAGCCCCGCCTAGTGATTTAAAGGTGGTTTTGTGAATAAATAATAAACCTTCACTTAAAGGTTTTTGTAACTGTTCTTAACTTTCAACTAAGAAGGGGGTCTGGGGGTCTTCTCCCAGGAATTTTTTTTGAAATTTCACCTTTTAAAACAGGGTCAAACTAATTTTTAGTGTTAGATGATTAGACAATTTCAAAATCAAATTTCTATGCTTCAATCAGTGCTGTAGCTGGGTTTTTTTTTCTGGGAGAAGGGCACGCCTTTTTATTACTTTATTTGCTCGAAACAAAATTTTTTGTTGAAATGATGTCCCAGAAACACAGCACTGGCTTCAACCTATTCTAAATGAAAAAGTGGACTAAATCATGGGGAGTCCGCCCCCTCTTATATGCGCCTCTTATGTAATTGTTGGTAAATTGGCCGTTGGTAAATTGGGGTTAAATTATGATTAAAGGTTGGAAAAACACATTCAGAAAATTTTCGGTTTTTCCTTAAAAGTTAAAAATAAAGTATTTCTAAACAATGTTCCTAATTATTTGGGGCTGGGGACGTGTCCCCCCGTCCCCCCTGGCGGCAACACCCGTGGTACCATATGGTACCACGGACGTTCTTGGGTGTCACCCGGGGTTAACATCACCCTTGATTTGCCAACTTCCAAGGAAATAGATAGTTATAAAACTTAGGGGTTGAGCCCCACTCCCTGAGGATTGTGAATTTCTCAAATCTCAGTATTCGTTAAGCTATAACGGATTTAAAAAATTACACTTTGATAGTCAATTTTGCTTTTAAATCTCTATACTCATTGAAAAAATCTCTTTAGATTCTTCAAGGAGTTCTGCTGTCTCAAGGTGCTCCATCCATTTAAAATTTAACATACTTTTAAAATAATGATTTTTTGGTCTCACTGTACCTTTGCATAACCCATTGCATTCCCCTAGGGAGGGGTACGAGTAACACTGGTTGAGAACCCTGGTTTTTAGCACACAAAAAAGTGTTTATTCATCATTGGGCAATATACAGAGGCGAAGGCCATTTCAGAAAAGATGCAATGCGGTTGACCTCGCATGAGGCAATCCATGTGAAAATGAGCAAAAGTGTGCTTCAAATACTAAAGGAGGTTCTCTCTATTTGAAGTGAGCTAAGTATATTTACCCTTTCACTCACAGATAGGTAGTAGCCCTAGACATTTACTAGCGGCATTGATATAGCTCAGTAGCGGGTCAAGTTTTTTTTTCTGGGGAGGATAAGTTCTTTTAATCGTACAATAAAGATACATCCTCAAATTATATTTATGGCAATCAACCCCCCCGCTGAACTTTATGGGTGAAATACAACCCTTTAGATTAGAACATTTACAGGAGAATGGGGTAGGTTGGGACAGATTTTACAATAATAAATAATAATAATAAATAAGTAATAATAAATAATTTTCTCGCACAAATTTAAAACTACTATCAGAATAATATTTTGAAACGTTTTAACATCTAAAAAATATTTATATTTTAATTTTAGTAACAAGAAAAATCTCGATCTAACCCCGATGCCGGGGTACGATGGGACAAAATTAAAATTCATGATTAATTTTCAAAGATATGGTAAAAAATTACAAGGACAATGTAGTTAATTCATCTTATCATTTATCGTAAAAACCTACAGTTATTTACCGTAAATTTTACTTAATGATGTCTATACTAAAAGAAAAATATGATACCTATACAGTACCTACCACTAATCATTTCTGGTGGATGTAACTTCGCAATTATATTCTGTTCATCGCAGGGTTGGCAAAAACACGGTTTTTTTTTAAAAACCCAAGTGGGTGGGGTTTTGTCGGGTTTTTTCAATAAAACCCTAAAAAAACCCACATAAAACTGGGTTTTTTCAAAAAAAAAGTGTGGGTTTTTTCAAAATTAAGTGGATTTCTCCTAGAAAGTAACTGGGTTTTTTCAAATTTTAGTGAGTTTTATCTATGTTAAATGTGTTCAGTTAATGTCAGTTTTTCCACAGTTAAGTGGGTTTTTTCAAAGTTTTTAAGCTTTGAAAAAACCCACTGAAATTGTAAAAAATATCCAAAACTTTGAAAAAACCCATTCAATATTGAAAGAAATCTATTCAACTTTGAAAAAAACCCACTGAAATTTTTAAAAAAATCTTCTTTTATTTTTACATCTAGTTTGAACTTTAAACCTCCTAAATTTTGAAAAACCCATTCAATAATGAAAACACCCACTGAATAATGAAAGAACCTATTTAACTTTTTAAAAAAACTCCCTGAAATTGAAAAAAACACCACTTAATTTTTGAAACATAATTTAAATTTTGAAAAAAAACCATTAAAATTTTAAAAATATCCTTAACTTTGAAAAAAAAAAACATTAAATTTTGAAGGAACTGCCAAAATCTTGATTTTTCTTGAAAAAACCCAAAAATGGGTCCAAAATGTGGGTTTTTTCACATGGTTTTTTTTGAAAAAACCCATTGGGTCCAACCCAATTGGGTCCAATCCAGCCAACCCTGGTTCATCGATAGTGAAGTGTCTATCTCCTGTAGAAGGTAGGATCTCTCTCCTGTAGGAAGAAAAAATTAAAAAACATTTTTATCTCCTTTTCCTACCTAGAGTTATATTGTTCCATCATTTTTTCCATAGTGTTCCATTCTAAGAAACTTTTAAAAAATAGATTCTTACAAAAACACATGTGGTTTTTAACCCTTTATCTACTGACGGTTCTTAGAGTCTCACAAACTTTAAAATTACATAGAAAACCCATCCTTACGAATATACTGACAATACTTAGCAGGAACGCTCTTTTGGTTTTACTCTCCCAGGATAAAATGCAGCACGGGTTCTATATGATGAGTATTTTAGCGGGAAACACAAATAGATTTAAAACTGAAATTGTGCTTTCAGCTGTCATTTTGATCGGATTCCCATGCTTGTCATTCCCCCCCCTCAAAATTAGTTAAAGTCAAAAGGAAAGTATTATTTTCTAAGACTTAAAACTGCGATAAAAACCTGTATGCTTTTCTTTGTATTGTGAGAGTATTTTAGGCCCTCATCAGAGTACTGAGTTACTCTAAAGCATAGGTGTCTAAACTATGACTGTTTGAGGGCCACATTGCAACGAAAAAAAATTTGCTGGGCCGCACATACAACATTTTTTCAACAAATTGAAATAAAAATTTACTCTATGTAGTTTTATAAAAATAAATTATAATTATAATTTTATTGGACAAACAAAAGAACAGAACAAGAAAAAATACAAACGCAGTTGATCGAGTACATACATATCCCAAAGGAGCTACCGCTCGTCCATGGGGTCACAGAATATCTTTGTTAAAAGTAAGATCAAAAACAAACAATAGATTTGGTTTATAGTGGAAGAAGTTGTTTTGCTTTAACACTAGACACTTAAAAATTAATTGTAAATACAAGAACAAAAAAATAAAAAAGGAAAACAAAAAGGCTTGGCTGGCAATTTCTATGTTTATAGAGAAAAAATGAATAAATGATGATATTTAAACCTGACAAAATTAGAATAAGGACTCAATGCTATTTAGACTCAAAATACATGCAATGCACAATTTATTAAAGTATTTAATGTTAGTTTGAGATTGAATTTCGCTTGGAAGTTTATTAAAAAAAGTGACAGAAAGATATTGGAAGTGTTTTTTGTATATTTCTTTGTGAGGAATAGGTATATTATAGTAGTTATGATTTCGAAGGTTATAAGAAAAATTTTGGTTTATCGTGGCATAGCCAGGATATTTCTTCAGAAAAATAAGGCAATTGAGGACATATAACTGACGTGCGTTTAAAAGATTATTAAGAGGAAAGTAACTTAAAAATTTCTTTTGTATAGTAAGCAAAGGCTTGATATTTGAATAAAAGTCACCCCCCCAAATCAAAATTCCATATTGTATACGAGATTGAACCCAAGCAAAATATATTCTCAAAAGTAAATCAGAGTTAATATTTTTTTAGGTGATAAAACCTGAACAAAATGTATCTTAACTTACTACCTATTGAATTTATATGATCTTTGAATTTCCAGTTTTTATTAAACAAAATACCCAAATATTTTATTGTTGGAGTGTATTTGATAAAATGATTTTCACAATGTTTATTTTCACAATCGCAAAAGCCTAAATATGTGGATTGATTTCCTAATAAAGCCATATGAAAACAACAATCGCAAAAGTATAATTTAAGATCTTCATGGAAAGTGGACTGTAAGGAAAATATAATGTAACTAGTTTTGTTCACAAATTAACTTCTTTTTATTATAAATTTTTAAAATTTTAATTAGATATTATCTCTCTATATTAAAAAAAAGTAACAGTGACCGTCACCGCCGTCGCCGTCACCGCCGCTGATTTTGAAAATTTTATTTTTTAACACTTTGAACTATCACTACGCAAAAACTATTTGAAGGAATATTATGAAATTTTGACCATTGGTAGACATATGTATGAGGGTCATTTCAGTTTCCAGACCTAATTAATTAGATAATTAGTTCTGGAGTTATTTAATGTCAAAGTGGAAAATTATTTTTTTCGGCTGCGAGTTCGCCCGCAGAAAAATCTATTTACAGCAGAAACATGATTTTTTGCAGACACATACTCTTAGGTATGAAGTTTTGCACCTCGTCACCCTTTTTTCGAATTTCGAATTATTTTTAGAGTAATTAAATTCTTAAGTTTCGAAATTTTTTACTCTTTTTCGGTTTTTTCGTTTTAATTCAAAAACTAATCACAGTAGAAATATGATATTTTAAACACGCATACAATTATTTTTTATAGAAAGATTGGCGTTTCCTTTTTAAAAAAATTCGAATTATTTTTAGAATTATTAAGATTCAAAGTTTCAATATTTTCATGTCTTTCTGGTCGTTCACTAGAGAAACAGCCGATTTTTATGTGAGTCTGATTTCTTTTATTTCCAACGATTCACTAGATACACGTGCATTTCATAAATTTAAAAGATATTAATGGCATGCTTTTTCTCTAAGATAGTTAATGATAACTTGTAGACTAGCTGGATATTTTAAAAAACATTTCGATTAAATTATTGACAAATTAAAACAAGGATATATTAGTTGCAGTTTTATTTTGATATTTTTGTAGTTATGGTCCGAATTAAGTTATTGATAAGTTCGAGAGATAAAAGTTTCGATTTTAAATTATCATAAACTAAGCCGACAAGTTCCAGGTTTTACTGGATAGTTGAGATGAAACAAGCGAGCTCTGCTCGCTAAGATCGCGAAGCGATCTTCAACGAACTGCGAAGCAGTTCCGGGGGTTGGTGAGCGATAGCGAGCAGGGGGCAGAGCCCCCTAGTTTAATTTAAATTTGTAAAAGTTTCGTTTCGTTAAGTTTGGATTCCCATAAAGATAGAAATAATTCAAATTAATGAGATGGATAAATTTGGAACAAGCAAATTGATATAGGGTTCAACAGACTAGGTTGCAATTCTTAATGCATTTTCAAGATATTTGTTCACAAATATAGGTACTATACTGCCAAAAGCTGAAGACTTTAATAAAACATTATGGTGAAAATAAGAATATTTATTGCGGTGTAGGTAATCTTTATAAAACTCCATTAAAGAAACATTCGCAAATTTTTCTTTCAGTTTAATGTCGCTTTGCAGTTCAATGCATTCTATTTGAAGGTAATTTATCTTCTAAAGAAAATGGGGTAAAAAAATAGTATGTTGAAATGATCTTCCTTTTTTCGAAAATCTTGAAATCTACTTTCAAACTCTTGAATGAAATCACAAATTAATGCAGAATTTATTTTGTGCAATTCACAGGCTGTATGCAGCCAAAGTACTGAAATGTGTCAAATATTTAACTTTTATTTGATTGTGCCAAAATGTCAACTTTCTTTCAAACGCTGTCTGGATTCTGGAACATATCATTAATAAATTGATTTTTTCCCTTGAAGTCTCAAATTTAAACTATTCAAATGTTCTGTTAAGTCTTCTAAAAAAATCTGAATCTAAAACCCAATCTTCGTCTTAAAATTCAGTCATAGGGGGTTCCCCTTTTGTTACCATAAATATTTTTATTTCAGTTCGAGTCGATTTATATGAAAAATATTGCAAACATTTACTTTTTAAAAATAAAAATGTGCAAATTTAAATACTTTCATAATTTGCGTTTGGGCCTCATTTTAAAGGCTTTTGGGCCGCATGCGGCCCGTGGGCCGCACTTTAGACAAGCATGCTCTAAAGTATCAACTTAATTAATTAGTTCTAGCCGATTAAATATTCCAAAGATGATTATACAGGGTGGTCCTAAATTCGTGGTACAAACTGGGTAGGGTAGGTAGAGTACATCAGGACGAACAAGAATTGGTATAGAAAGAGGGGTCGCAGTTACACCGTTAAAGAGCTAGGACCTGATGTAGTGCGAGAGCGTTACAAAAAGACGTTTTGCCAAGGCCCGTTTAACGAAAAAAAAAACATGATGCAATGAAAAAATGTATTGCGTGAGGTACAACAGTATCCTTACTACTTACATCATAAATTTGATAGAAATTGGACCACCACCTGCTAAACCGTGGAGTGAGTTTTAAAACATGCAATATATTAATCTTTTAGCCAAAGAATGGAGTTCCTTTAAATTAGTGTAATGTTATTTAGAAAAATGATGATCGGGGAAGGAATTTTTAATGATCATACAGTTTCAATGATCAATGTATGATAATTGAAAATTCCTTCCCCGATCATCATTTTTCTAAATACCATTAAGGGAACTCCATTCTTTGGCTAAAAGATTAATACTGCGCGTTTTAAAACTAACCCCACGGTTTAGCAAGTGATCCAATTTCTATCAAATTTATGGTGTAAGTAGTACGGATACTGTTGTACCTCATGCAATAAATTTTTTAATTTCATTATGTTTTTTTTTGTTAAACGGGCCTTGGCAAAACGTCGTTTTGGAACGCTCTCGCACTACATTAGGTCCTAGCTCTTAAACGGTGCATCTGCGTCCCCTCTAGTTTTTCAAAATATGCTTGTCTAGGTACCCTCTACCTACCCTACCCAGTCTTTACCACGAATTTAGGACCACCCTGTATATCTCTTAATTTTCAATTTAAAGACTAAAAAAATATTTACACGAAAATAATTGCAGAAATTCATAATGCAGTAGATAAAGGGTTAAGCTAATGTCAACTGTTAATTCATTAAGGGTATAGTCTGAGTAGCTATTTACTTTTGGCTTAGTGAAGCAATCTTTTTTTTTTCATTTGCAACTAAAATGATAAACAGCAGCAAGTATTAAACAATATACCTCTAACTGGTGGAAAAGACCGGTTAATTAAAAATAATTTTACTTTTAAGAACTATTGAAGCTTTCCCAACCTACCTCGTGTCCCATCTCACTCTAATCTCTCCTAAAATTTCGACGCTTAATTCAGAGCGGAAAATCGAGTCAACATTCCTCCGGAGTTTTATTGAACGCTGCTGGTCGAGCTCACTTCGGATCCGGATTTTTATTCAAAGCCGCTGGCCGAGTGCAATTTTGCTCCAGCGGGAGCGGCGAAGCTGTTCGTAGAGTGGAATAAAGTTCCTGAGTAGAACTGATGGCTGAGAGACGAGTTTATATTGTTCCGGCGTAGAGTTTGACGCTTTCAATGAGTTTGATTTCAATCCAGGACAATATTCAAAGGTTGGGATTGATTGTAATATAACTCCCAGAATAAAAAATCAACAGTTGTGATGAGTTAAACTTTATTCAGGAATGAAATTAAAGATGATGGTTCAATTTATCACTAGAAATTTATTTTTTTCTAGAATGAAATTTAACACTTCTCGACTTATTAGTTTTGTTCACGAACAAATTCTACATCTGGCGCTGAAGATATATTTTGTTTTTGGAACTAAATTCAATTCAGCTAGACTAATTAATTAAGTTTTGGAAGGAAATTCAACACTGTCGCTTAAGTTATATTTCGTTCAGGAGCAAAACTCAATATTAAATTTATTTCGTTCAAGACAAGGGCAGGTCCATTCTGAATATTCTGTGTGGAATTTTAAGCATCTAAGGTGGTGTATCGGATTAGAAAAGTGCAGTTTATGGGTCCCGGCTGGGGACAAAGCGCATTGCAGTTTACAGCACGCTCCATGGTGGTGTATAATGCCAGGGGATTTCTGAGCACCGTGTCTGACTACAGAGAAAGTGGGTCTGGAGGCTCACCCCCAGAAAAGTTTTGAAAATTTCCTCTAAAAAACTGGCTTTCAACTTGTTTTGGTATACTTTCTCCGAATTTTGGAGGGAGACAAGGTCCCTTCGCCCCCTTATATACGCCCTTGCGTAAAGTAATCAGGCTCCTTTTGCATCCATGATTTTGTTTTCTAACTACTTAACTTTAGTTTCCTTACGTAATTAAGGGCGGTTGTGATTTACAAATACAAATACAAATACAAATTAAGTCGACCAACTACAGGCGTAAGCCCAGCAAGGTTGGTCCAGTCTTTTTAACCCATACTACCGGAATCCCAGTATCTGTCAATTTTCCTCTTGAACTCGTTTACCCCACTTGAATTTACAATTGTTTCAGGCATCGCATTCCATCTATCCACTACCCTATTAAAAAATAATACTTCCTACAATCCGTCTTAAATTTTCCTTTATTCAATTTGAATTTGTGACCCCTTGTTCTATTACCCGTATTGAAATCTAGTCCCTCTCTGTGTCCCCTTGCTTTACCATTTTAAAAAGTTGAATCAAATCCCCTCTAATCCTTCTTTTCTCTAGAGTGAACATATTTAGCTTCTTAACTTTGCTGACAAAAGGGGAGGAGGGGGTCTATAATGACCAGGAAAATGGGTTCACGTAATATTTGAACGGGCCAACGGCACCTAAGAGGTGAGTGGGGGGTTCGGGGGTCTTCCCCCGAAAAATTTTTGAATTTCATGGTAAAAAGTGTTAGGTAGCTGGGTTTGGGGAGTTTTCAGGTAGTATGAAATCCCTGGTCTAGAACTATAGTTTGTTTTGTGTCATTTTTAGTGAATGTCGCTTTTTTATG
Organism: Tetragnatha versicolor; assembly: GCA_024610705.1. Classification (NCBI taxonomy): domain Eukaryota; kingdom Metazoa; phylum Arthropoda; class Arachnida; order Araneae; family Tetragnathidae; genus Tetragnatha; species Tetragnatha versicolor. The sequence continues at coordinate 17,962,948 of JANDEH010000002.1, read as the reverse complement.
TCGAATTTGAAATCATTAAACATAGCTGCTTTATTAAAACATATGATATTTATATGTAATTAAAAATAACTATTGTTGTTAGGGGACATCCATAAATTACGTGAGGCCTTTTTTTCCAAAATCTGGACCCCCTCCCCCCTTGGTAAGATTTAGTGAGATTTTGCTGGACCCCCCTCCCCCCAAGTGAGATTTACCTACAACTTTTTGAAAATAATTTGCAGTATCTTATCTGTGTGTATTCCTTTCTCATACCTAAAAAAGATAATCGTAAAATTTCTAACTTAAAAAGTTAACGTGAGATTTTAATCGACCCCCTCCCCCCTCGGTGAGATTTGGTGAGATTTTTCCAAACTCCTCCCCCCCTTTTTTAACCTCAGGTAATTTATGGATGTCCCCTTATGTAATAATTTTATTGTTGCTATTAAAAGTGTCCTAAGATGGTCAGTTCATTAGTGTGGAACCTTGGGACGATTTAAGATATTTATAAAATTTTTTGCTCTGAATAAATTCCCTGAAAGAGATAATTGAGCGGACTAATTTTTATTTCGTGCGCAATGGAGTAAAATTAAATACCTGAGTTATGTATGAAAAATTATATTTTTTTTTGAAAATTAGAAAAATAATTTAATATAAAGTGTCCCAAGATACCCCACTCTCCCTATCATAAAAGTCAATGTGTATGTGTATGTTGGTTGGGGCTCCATTGAAATTGATACACTTACTTGACTACAATGTTACTTGACCCTGGCTGAGAGCAAACAAAGAAAGTGATTACCAGCGGAGCGGGATGTGTGAATTTTGAGTGAAATTAAGAACTTTAATTTAAAAATTAAACCCATAGCGTCTATTTATCACGATTTGCGTACTGAAACTTCTAGCAACCAAACATATTTCTTACTTAGCTTTTTCTTCCGTGTAGTGACTTCTTAGGTAAAGTATAGGTAAAAATTCCAAGGAAAAGCAAAATGGTTTAATTTCTTAAAATGACCCCTGGACCCTCTTTTAAGCCTTATTATAGTCATTTTGCTTAAGGATCACGCTTCTCAAAGATCAGTTCATCCATGGTTACAAAGAAAACATAAGACGAAAGGAATAAGCTTAAAAAAGAAAACCTAGATTTCTATTAAATATTATATTAATATTCCATGGATTAGTGCAGTTTTAAACTGAACTTTTTTACTTGATAGTGTACCTAATTTTAAAATAAAAAGCTTTATGGAATAAAACTGTTGTCAGTCTGCATGGCAGCAGAAAAGTAAAAGAGATAGAATTATTTTCTCGTAGTTTTTGAAGAAGTTGGTAATCAAACCAAAAACTATTTGTGAAGTTATTCGTAAATATCTTCAACTAGAAAATGTATCAAATAAAAATGAACTAAAACACTAATTTTTGAGTCAAATTTTCAAAACTTTTCTGGAGGAGATCCCCAGAACATCCCCATTATTACTTGAATTAATTGAAAAATTATAACATAATGTGGAAAATTAGGGGGTACCTTAGAAATAATGGTAAGTCAGCCCCTCCCGTTGAAACAAGTCTGCTTACTGCTCCGGGTGTTCGAAATCTTGGGGGACCGCGATGTCTGGCAGTTAAATATAGGGGGGCCGCGGCTACCGAAAGTTTAAGAACCGATGATTTATTACGACATCATTCACAGCTACCTTACCAGTAGTTAACCATCGGTTAAAGAAGGATCCCACCAATCAAAGTCAGTGAAAAGCACGTTTTCTCTTTTTAGCATTGAATAATGGCAGTAATTGTTGATCATGTACCCTCAATAACAAATTGATTTAATTTATTTATCATACCCCCACAATTACAATTGATTAATCAGGTATTTTTTTGAAATTGCATTTGATTCAATTGTTAATCACCGGAAATATCCACAGATATCTCCCCTTATAAATCTGATACTTTTTGAGGTTGTTATATGCTTTCTCATTAAAGCTAAATTATATGTCGTAAAAATATACAGATTAGTGTTAGTACAAAAATGAAATACCAAAGTTACGTTTATTTTTGTATTCCAACAAAACTGAGAGATAATCTTTAAGAAATATCAAGTATTAATTCGAAAATAATTTAAAATGTCAAAATAAATTTAATTTTAGTATCGGAACTAAAATAGACGATTAAAAATCCTAGTTTTAATCCGAAAATAATTTAAAATGTCAAAATAAATTTAATTTTAGTATCGGAACTAAAATAGGCGATTAAAAATCCTAAAGTTTTAATTTGGAACTAAATTTTACCGTTGATAAGCAATGACATTTTTCTTCAGAATTTTATTCCACCCTACGAACAGCATCTCTGTTCGCACTGGAGCAAAACTACACTCGGCCAGCAGCGTTGAATAAAACTCCGGAGGAACCGACACAGTTGAAGATCAGCCGTGTTTAGTTCAGGAGGAAAGTCAACTCATTCATCAGCCTCGAGTTTCGCATCGAATGGAAATTAAACGTTGACTTCAGATTTTGGCTTTATTCTGGAGTGAAACTAAATCGTTGAAAGGGTATTGTGTTTATTTCCGGATCAAAATTAGCGGTTCATCTGAATTTGACTTTTGTTCCAAAAACAAATTAAACTCTTAAGGATCTTTGACTTTGATCTTGGAACTGAATTTAAATGTTGAAGTGAAAGGGTTTTAGTTTTAGAATAAAATTAAAGTTTTGAGGGGAGTTGAATTAGGGTCTGGAAAAAACTGAATGTCAAAATTACTGTTAATTAAACTCTGGAACAAAATTACAATGCCGAGTAGCACTGCTGTTTGTTCAGGATTGAACAAAATAGGTAAAATACGAGGGTTGTTTTTTAATTAACTTCCGTTTTTCTCCTGAAAAAAAAAGTAGTAGAAATTTCGAAACAATTTTGGTGCTGGTAGTTAGATACATCCTTCAGGTTCAATTTGCCACCTTACTGAATAAAATCGGACATTTTTTCAATTTTTTATCGATTTTACAAGCGCGCTCCTCGGACTATTTTCCCGCCAACCCATAGAGAATTCGGCTTTTTTTCTCCCTTCGCTCCGTCCGCGAGCAGGCATTAACATTAAACAATGTATGGGCAGGTGATCGCGGACGGAGCGAAAGGAGAAAAAAAGCCGAATTCTCTATGGGTTGGCAAAAATATAGTTCGAGGAGCGCGCTTGTAAAATCGGTAAAAAATAGAAAAAATGTCCGATTTTATTCAGTAAGGTGGCAAATTGAGCCTGAAGGGTGTATCTACCAGCACCAAAATTGTTTCGAAATTCTTACTACTTTTTTTCAGGAGAAAAACGGAAGTTAATTAAAAAACAACCCTCGTACACAAATTCTGGTTTCAATTTAGTTCCTTTTGCCAGCCCTGCAATAGAGGCCCGCGGATTATATCGTTTTCAGAAATAAAGGTAAGTTTTTTCTAGTTTTAATAATAAATCGGATTTGTAATTGATAATGGAGACGAAACAAAAATCCGAAATCGAATACACTTTAGTTTTCACTTTTAAAATTCAAGCAGTGTTTTTTTATCAACCGGATCAAACACAACCGGAATTTTAAATCGGATCATCACATTTGGCGACCAGGAAAGAAAAAAAATCACGTTTTAATCATCAATGATGATCATAATTTTTAAAGATTATATGTGATGATTATTTTCTTAATAATCTATTACACCAAAAAAATTCTGTCTTACGAAACCTGTCAGTTTTTTTTAAGTTTTATGTTGAAATTTTTTGTTGGGTGAGTTTTCTCGAACTTTTTATAGTTCCACATTTATTATATTAGTTTTAATTAGTGATTTACCCAAATGCATGTTTTTCAACCATAAATTTTCCGAATGATCAGCGGTTTTTATCTGAGTGTCTAACTTAATCACTACCAAGCTTAATTCTTTCTTATGGCCAAATTATAACAAGTTTTCTAAAGAAAAAAAATTACTTTTTAAACAAATTTGTATTTGTTATATTTTTACACATTTCAATGCCCTTTAAAATTTTACTTTCATCCATCCATTAAACGGGATTTCACGTTGTTGATTATATTTTGTATGGAAGGAATTTTAGGAAATCGTGCAAAGACCCATGGTGATCTTTAAAAGGAGAGTTTAAAATATTATGTGAAAAAAATTGATGTTCCAAAATATTTTTACTACACAGATTGTGGATCTTAAGCGGATCAGATTCGTCAAGTTTATTTTTTGTACTAAAATTTTCAACTTTCATTTCACACTTCAGTGAGACAACTGCTCTTACCATCATGCACTCCTTGGACCTATATCCATGTTTGATTAGCATTAAAAAACCTAAAGCTATTGGTTTGAAAAAAAACTTTAAAAGATCTGAAGTTAATTGAAACCTTTGTTCTGTAGGTAAAAACTGCAGAAAAATTGTTTCGATTACCTTCAGACTAGACTACAGCACAAACACTGCAGTTATTTTCTACACACAGAAAAATGCTGCTTTTGTCTGTGGATAAAATTCCAGACTAAATGTTTCAATTCACTTTATTCACCTTTTGAAGCGATTTTACAGATTTTTTTTTGTTGGGTCTTCATTTAAAAAGGGGTAAAATATTTTTTGAGATGCTCAAAGGGAACGGAGAAGTATTTTGTAAAAAAGTACTGAAAACTATGAGTAAATAGAAATCGGACAAGATCCGCCAAGAACGTTGGCTCTGATGAAATCCATCCCAACGAGGGATCTACGAGTAAATAGATATTCCTGCTCATAAGTCTAAGAAAGTTCATTTTGTATAAGATCATGAATTATATAGCCTGATGTTTATAGGTACTTGATGTAAACAGCAAAAAGTTAATAAATGACACACTTTTCAGTGTTCATTTACTGTTGTTATTAAAATATATAACGAAATTTTTTAAAATCCCTCTAACAGACATGTCATCGCAATCTGACACTGATCTTTATGCGGACAATCCCAAATTTTGTGTGACCTGGCGTTTATAAGAATCTTATCTGAGAGAGGCTAAAGCTGGTCAGCTGTGACTTTTCAAATTTAAAAAAGGTTTATAAAGTTGTTTTTTTCGACCAACATCACGTATTTCATATCCCTTCTATTCTCATGAAATCGTGGATATTAAACTCAAATTCATGAAGGAATTTTCATTAAAATCTGGATCTCCTCCCTACAATCACCACGGTGTGATCCACAAAACAATCAGCCATCTTATCCCAGGTCGGTCCCGGCCCTCCCCCCAGGAATGACCCCCAAAACGCCCCCCTCTTCCTCGGATCGATCGTCCTTACCTGTAGCTCCCCGCGGCGGCTTGCGGCGGCCGCCAAAGCTCGCCAAGCGCCGTCTCTGTGCGGAAGCTCGGGCTCTCGCCGGCGATCGTGTAGCAACCGCCGGGATGGCCGGAGCCCAGTCCGGAGTGCACGTCGTGCAACTCAAGCCAGTGGCCGTGCCGCAGACCCTCAGGGACGGACACAAGGTCCTCAAGTGGGATGACGTGAGTGACCACCTTCTCTCTATGTACCCTGTCCTTTCCCCGTGTGTCCCGCCCCGTGCCTAGGTCAACGGAGGGGTCACATACAGTGAAACCTTCTCATGACGATACTGTAGGGCCCAACACAAAAAATATTGTTATAGATGGGTTATTGTTAGAGACAGTTGATATTGGGGGTTTGGACCACTCTGGGACCACTCGGAAAATATGGTTTTGACAGGTGTGTCGTTATGGACAGTATTGTTATACATTGGTTTCACTGTATACAGGAATAATTTACATCAGACGTCTGGGTAGGTGGTTCAATTCATACCATACGCAGCATACCTGGTGTGATGGCAGTTTATTCTCAATATATATTGAAGGGAAGTGGATAAATATTATTTCGAGGAATCGAGTATTCTATCTATTACCTTAAAAAAATTTTTTTTTGACTCCACATGATTTTCGGTATAACCAGTTCGAGATATTGAAATTAACTCTATAATCCTTCACTTCCAATAAATTACATATATGATGGTATAGGACAAATGTTTATTGCACACGAAAGGGTCAGACGGTCACTTACCTCAGGTCTGTCGCGTGTGGTTCTTCATAATTGTCTCTCTAGGTCCCAAATTACTAACTCCATCCTAGTCAATCTTCTGTCTTTCATTGTAGATTAAACTACAACAATGGTTGGGAAAATTAAAAGAAAACCATTGAAGTGATTTACCTGTGACGCCTATTTAACCCGATGGTCACCAGGTTACTTGAGGGCCATTTTTAAATTACATCCCCCAATTTTCCTGGATTTCTCATCCTTCCTGCTCCTTATCACATGTTGTAACACTTCAGTGACCCCTCCACCTTTTGATGTCTCACTTTTTAACTTTAAAATTTGACTAAATAGAATAATTTAAATTTTATTTAACTTTTTACTTACTTGGTAATTAGAAACTCTTACTTCTAACTAAACCAAACAGTAGAAGAAATGCCCTCTTAATCATTTTAAAAGCAATGAAAAAATATTTTTAGGGGGCAATGTCACAAAGTCTGAGCTGCCCCATCTCCCCTTGTAGTTATCAAAAATACACAACCCCTTCCTCTGATTGTATGTCTGAATGTTATGACTCTCTGAATGTTATGTCATCCTCTCTCTGAAAGTATGACATAATTTGAGAATGGCTTCTCATAAGGATATATTCCGTGCATAACATCGGGTTATAACATAAGAACATCGTAGTATCAAAAAGTTATACGATGTGTTAGATTTTTAATAGATTTCAAAATGAGTGGGGATTATTACAGCTGTGAAAATGATATAGGATCTATGTTTCTCTTTCTTACCTGTTTCGGTGTTTTTAACGAGTCTTCTCATTCGTGAAAGGGATTCACTTAACGGATTAATCTATGATAGTAGAAAATGAGTGTTACCTGTCACCGATGTTTCTATTGGTCTCACACACTGTTTTGGCTTTATACCCCAAAAAATAAAAATAAATGTATGCCACGATAGTTTATTCCTCATAGATTGATATGGGATGTAAAAAACAAATATTCCTTGATTTTTCGACCGTGATGGATTTTTATGTGTTAAAAAATGAAAGTTTCATGTCACACCTTGTATTTACAGGGGGTCTCTGTATTTTTTTCAATTCTTGAATGAAACACGAGTAGATGTTTTTGGCGGAGTAATTAACACGAGTGGGTTGTGTCTTATATTTTATTGAAAAAGAATGAAAATGCTAGAGAACAAAAATAAAACGTAAATTCTAAATCGGAATAATGTTCTCTAATACGAATTTCGCAAAGAATTAGTACTATTATGTGCCCTAGGCTTTATTCCCTATTCAAATTGCTGTGTTCTACCTAGATTTATTTCTCATATGTTGAGCGGTTAGACCTCCAGGTACTACGATAATCTCAAAAAGTTTCTTTTTTAACACCCGGTATAACCGTACATTACTGAATAAATCATAAAAAACACCAAATAATTATTAATTTAAAATGTTTGCATAACATTTCTGTAGGTTTAGAATAGGATGATTTTTTTGCTTCATACTGTAATCATTATTATCTTATTTTATAATTATTTCTCGTATTTTTTAAAATTGCAGTGCAAGGGAAGTATTTAAAAGCTTATGTTTTATAAAAAATATTAATTGTACTACTTGAAAAGCAGCTTTTTATGTAACTTAACTGAAATCACAATTTTATTCACTTTTAATCAGAACGTCTAAAATAAAAGAATAATAGCTCGACAAATATACATAATTTTGTAGATAATATAGGTTTTTCTCACTGTCAGTTCTTGTTGTAAGCAATAAATTTTGGAAAAAGATAAAATGGTAAGTTATAAAAAACATTAATTAGATAGTTCTTATACAAATTAAGGAATTTGAAATACTAACATACTACTCGAGGCATTTAGCTCGTTTTACTTTATCTTTTACCTTTAAAGTTTTTTTTATATCTATAAATAAATTTAAAGCTTATTTTTAACAAAAAATTGCAGTTTAATCTCTTAATTGATCTTATCTAATTCTAACTTAATGTTTTCCGCTATTAGAACACTTAGGACAAAATTGTTATAAACGATTTAATGTGGTGCTGGAACTGTGGAGATTTATGCAAGACTTTAACTCAATATGCATATTTGTTTACTTTAAGACATCATTGTTTTCCAACGTTTTTGTTTTGTGAACTGATTTTGTAGCTGTTAATAATGTGGTTTTATTTTTATTTGCATAGCCCATATTAACAATGCATTAAATAAGTGCATATTATTTTCATACTTAAAAAATTTTTAAGTATATATTTTGCCACATTGGAATGGTTATTTTCGAGTACCACCACCTTTAGGTAAACAACCGTGTCAAACGCCACTTTTTTCAAAAATGAGTCATTGGTGTCATGGTATTCTGTTGGGGGTAAACGCATTTTTTGTGAAGAATAAATAAATATAACGTGATTTTTTAAAATCGTTTTCCAGCATGTTAAATTTCAGTTATGTGCAGAAAAAAGTCAAACGACGTCGCTTGACAGGTTTCTGCTACTTAAACAGCGGGGAATTTTGTTCATTCCGTATCATCTGCAGCTTGTTTGAGAATGCTTGTTTTTTTTCATTTGAGGTCCATCAAGCCATAGTAAAAACTATATTTTTTAAAGTTTTTTTTACGAATCTCAAGACTAAGAAAACGATTTGGCAGCTATATATTTAGAGTTTCCATGCTTTTGTCCCTTTATTACATCCATGTGATTGCTATTTTGTATCTATGAATACCTTTATTAAAAGGGGACATCAAATATACAGGGTGATTCAGAAACAATCATCAATAATTGGGGGGGGGAGGTAGAGAGGCCCTAGACAAGCATATTTCGAATAGGGATGGGGGCAGCAGCCTTACCGTTAAAGAGCTAGGACCTAATGTAGTGCGAGCGCGTTTCTAAAGGAGGTTTTTAGAAGGTCCTTGTGACGAAACAAAACATAATAAAATGAAAAACATTATTTCATGAGGTACAAAAGTATCCGTACTACTTAAATCCTCAATGTGATAGAAATTGGACCACTTGCTAAACCGTGGGGGGAGTTTTAAAACGTGAAATATTAATATCTTAGTCAAACAATGGAGTTCCCTTAATGGTATTTAGAAAAATGATGATCGGGGAAGAAATTTTCAATGATCAAACAGTTTCAATGATCGATGATACGATCATTGAAAATTTCTTCCCCGATCATCATTTTTCTAAGTACCATTAAGGGAACTCCATTCTTTGACTAAAAGATTAATATTGCACTTTTGAAACTCACTCCACGGTTTAGAAAGTGGTTCAAATTCTATCGAATTCATAGTATAAGTAGTAGGTATACTTCCTTACCTCATGCAATAGATTTTTTCATTTTTTTATGTTTTGTTTCGTTACACGGGCCTTAACGGCCTTTTGAAACGCGCTAGCACTACATTAGGTCCTAGCTCTTTAACGGTAAGGCTGCGCCCCACCATCCCTAATCGAAATATGCTTGTCTAGGGCCCCTCTACCTCCCCTCCAATTATTGATGATTTTTTCTGAATCACCCTGTATACCCCTGATCATAGTATTGAACTAATTTAACTGATTTTGTGGGCTTTTAATGCAAAATTGGTTCACTGTGTCCTAAAGTTACATCGAAACAACTATCTAATTGACTTTGAAGATGCCTGTATTAACATTTTGAATTGGATGACCACTGTTTTTGAGATAGTTTAACTCATCTATAAAAAAGGTATTTATACATCTACTAACAAAAAGAGAAAACATAAGAGTTCTATAATAATATTATATGGGTTAGTATTTAATAAGGAAATGTTATTTTCAACTAATATTCTCACTTTTATTACCAAATCCTTAAATAAATGAGAGTTAAGCTATGAAAATAGGCCTGAATACTCTGTTTATTGCAGAAACCTGTCAAATGCAAATATTATAATAAATTTTTTTTAAATAATAAAAACCTCAAAAAATTCTTTTTGTCCGTAAAATATCCAAATGAGGTCTACTTTAAGAAAAAAATTACTAGACATCTTCATAAAAATGTAGTGAGTTTCTATAGTTTCTTTCGTTTATCTCGAAATAGGAAAAGTGGCGTTTGTCATGTTTCAGAAATAAGCAATTCAAATATATTAGAGATGCTTTGTTTTAATACTTAAGGTATCAAATCTATTCATTTCCTAAATGTCTATTAGTGTTTCAAAAAGTTTTAAGAGTAAGTTTTTTAAAATTTTTGGAGGAGAATTACCGGCTAATTGAAGAGCTTGATTTTTGACTGGTTGGAAAAGTATAGGGGAGAGTGTTGTACCTACGGACGGTTGTACCTTCAGCCACCTCATTTTAAAATTCGGGAAAAAATGTAAATTTGAATTTGTGGTCGATTTTGAATGTAAACAGATGCTATCTAGTTGCTAACGTGAAATCAGCTGTTTAAAATATAATTTAAATTTTCTATAATAAAAATACTGTTTTTAGGTGCTCAAAGTTTTTTTTAGTGCATCACTACATTAATTATTTTCTTCCTCTATGATTATGATATGATAAAATGAGATATATGGGGGGAATTCCCAAGATTTTGACTTTTTAGTTTTGATATTAGAAATCGTCAGATCTCAATTATTTTATCTTTTATAGAACTTTGAATGCAAAAACACCTAATGCTGTACCTTCGGACACCATGAGTGTTGTACCTACGGACACGTTCTTGTGGGTGTCTTTAGCTAATCGGCGTTTTAGAATCAGGATTCATTTAACTGAATACATTTTAATAAATGTTAAATTAATTCTAAATGGTAATCTATTTGTCAGCGGTTATTTTCAAGTGAATTTTAGATGAAAAATCAAATATTTTGTGATATAAACTACTTTTTTAAATTTATAATTCTACTTGGAATTTAATGTAAAATATGGTGTAAAACCCTAAGCACCCTATCGCATTTAAGTATGATGATTTAAAACACTTAAAATTTCCACTGAAGAAGATTTAACACCAAATTATTATTGTTATTACCACCAAATGCTTGCACAACTAAGTGTCGATCGAATTGGTTTTTTTGGATCAGTGAGGTTGTCAGATCAATCAGCATGATTGATGAAACTATTACCTTAAATTCTGATCTGAAAATACCATGTGATTTTTGTGTTTTTGGTAAAAAATCAAGACTTTTATCATTCAACTTCGTTTTAATGATCATTTACGATCTAAAACTACATTACTTTAAAAAATCTATTTTCAATTTTAAAAAGGCTTGAAATAGGTTATTAAAAGGTAATTCATCAATAAAAATGTTCATTCTTAGCTTTTTTCAACTAAAACTTCCCTTTTTAAGGGTGTCCACAGGTACAACTGGGTCTGTCCATAGGTACAACAGGTTGTTGTACCTTTGGACACAAATTTTTCCAAGTTATTATAAATGATTAAAAATCCAATTTTCAAGATTTTGACTAATAAAAAATATATCTCTACTCCCAAAAGTTAGGACTATAGGTTGGGCACTTTAAATGGTCAAAATGTGATTTTACCTGTCTTAGAAAAATCCAAACGTGATTTTTGTCCATAGGTACAACACTCTCCCCTATTATTTGACTTTTAATTGGTTTCTTTACACCAAGAAATAGAAATAGGATATACTGGGAAATACCGAAAATCCTTTTGAGAGGCATTGAATTAATTATTTAATTAAGAGGAACCCCTAAAAGGGAGGTAGCCTTCTAGATTAGAATATTATTTAAAAATTAAAATAATATTATTACGTATTTACTCATAAAATATTCAACATAAATAATTGATAAATTTTCCTGGGTTTTCTATTGTTTAAATTTTGAGGTGGAGTGGGGATGCATTAAATTCTATTTCAGATCTGGATATTTTTTCATTGTAAAAGATAATACGCATATAATGCTATTGTTTTCAATTCATGAAAAAAGAATTTGTGTGAGAATATTTAAAAAAAATAAAACTTGATTTTTATAAACGTTACAAAATCAAATTAAGAATAGAAGATTTCTAGACATAAGACCATTTTAACAAGCTTTAATTTGAGGAATTATAAAAATAATACTTTTATTTTTGAAAAATATTTGCTTTAGATAAAATGTTATTATTTGCATAAATTCTAAGAAGGATTTAACCTGTGTCTAATTTTATATTCTAATGTGAATTTTTAGTTGAAGAAAAGCATTCCGAAATTCAAGTTTAAAGCGAAAGTTTTTCTTTTTTCCGGTATTTGTGAACTAATGGGAATAAGATTGAATTGATTAAATTGCTTAAATGGTTTTTAATGTATTAAAAGTAATTAAACCAATCCCTTTTGATTAAATAAGAAAATATATCATTCATTTATGCAAGATGATTTTTTTGAAAGCATTATTTTTATTAGAATTACTACTGAAAATGATTAGCATGTTTTCTTTATGCTCATAATTACTTTGAATTTGTCTCTGTGATCTAAAAATATCTCTGTACTCAGATTTTTCTTCGTAAAAACGCGAATTAAAAAGTCTGGATTTTCACTTACTTCCGTTCAGGGAAAGGAGAGCTTCCTACTTCCGTTATGTGAAAAATTACGGTCAGAAAAATGTTTTTGCATAACCATCGTGACTTAAACAAAAAAAGATGTTCATTTTCACTAAAGATAAATTTTTTTAAGAGGACTTGTTCTTCTTGTTTTGCCTATCATTAACTTTTGTTAAAACTTATTTTTTGTTTAATTTTTACCTAAATATGCTATATTATATTATAATATACTAGCTGTTATACCCGGCCTTGCACGGGTGGGGTGTATAAATTTATTTTTAAAAATATTTCTTAAAATACATTTATAATTTTGTAAATTAGCAATATTACAAATCATCCCGGTATCCCAGGCGCCTCTTTCCTATCCCAGTGTTCCCGGTAATCTTATCCCGGTGCCCGGTGATCATGGTAATTTTTCTAATCCCGGCTGCGTTCCCGGTAATTTTCCTATCTCAGTGTTTACGGTAATTTTTATATTCCGGTATTCTGGGTGTCTTTATGGTAAATTTCCTATCCCAGTGTTCTCGGTATTTTTTCCTTCCCGATGTTCTTGCTAATTTTCCAATCCCGGTGTTCTTGTCACTTTTTACAATTCCGATGTTTCTGATAATGTTTAATAATATCTTGGTGCCTTTATAAAATAACAAATTTGAAAACGTTGTAAAAAGTCTAGTGAACAAATTAAGAAATTTAAAACCAGTGTTTAAAACTAAAAAAAAAGATCTAGTAAACGAAAAAGTCTAGTGATCTGTGTCTCATTTGAAACAATGTTTTAGTTTTAACTCGTTGTATGACTGGTAAAACAGGTTTTCAAACACGGAAAAATAAGTGAAAAAAAACAGGAAAAACGGGAAAAAAAGAATGAAGGACTGATTTTCTCTTTATAAATTATAGCCTATGTGTTATTCTGATGTATAAGCTACATTATGGTAAAATTTCATTAAAATCCATTCAGTAGTTTTTGCGTGAAAGAGTAACAAACATCCGGACAAACATTCACAATTATAATAGTAGTAGGATAGGGGAGAGTGCTGTACATAAGGACGGTTGTACCTTCAGCCACCTCATTTTAAAAATCGGGAAAGAATGGAAATTTGAATTTGTGGTCGAATTTAAATGTAAACAGATGCTATCTAGTTGCTAACGTGAAATCAGCTCTTTAAAATAATATTTAAATTTAATATAATAAATTTACTGTTTTTATAGATGCTCAAAGTTTTTTTAGTGCATCACTACATCAATATTTTCTTCCCCTTTTATTATGATATGATAAAATGAGACAGAATGGCCGAATCCCCGAGATTTTAACTTTTTAATTTTTGATATTAGAAATCGTCAGATCTCAATTCTTTTATTTTTTATAGAACTTCGAATGCAAAAACACCTGATGTTGTACCTTCGGACACCATAAGTGTTGTACCTTCGGACACCATAAGTGTTGTACCTTCGGACACCATAAGTGTTGTACCTACGGACACGTTCTTGTGAGTGTCTGTTGCTGATCGGCATTTTTGAATCAGGTTTCATTAAAGTGAATACATTTTAATGCATATTAAATAAATTAATTCTAAATGGTTATTTATTTGTTGGCGATTATTTTCAAGTGATTTTTACATGAAAAATCAAATATGTGATTTTTTTGTGATCCAAACTACTTTTTAAAACATTTGATTCTACTTTGCATTTGATGTAAAATATGGTGTAAAATCTTAAACACCCTATCACATTTATGTTTGACGATTACAAAAAACTTAAAATTTCCTCCGAAAAAGATATGCGAAAGTTATTACCACTAAATGCTTGCACAAATAAGTGCCGATCGAATTGTTTTTTTATCAGTGAAGTGATCAGTTCAATCAGAATGATTGATGAAACTATATTACCTCATAATTTGATCTGAAAATCCCATGTGATATATGTATTTTTGTTAAAAAATCAAGACTTTTGTCAATGAACTTCGTTTTAATGATCATTTTAGATCTTAAACTACATTACTTTAAAAAATCTATTTCCAATTTTAAAAATGTTTGAAATAGTTTTTTAAAAGGTAATGCATCAATAAAAATGTTCAGTTTTAGATTCTTTTCAACCAAAACTTCCCTTTTTTAGGGTGTCCACAGGTACAACTGGGTCTGTCCATAGGGAGAGCACGTTGTTGTACTTGTGGACACAAATTTCGCCAAGTTATCAAAATTAATTAAAAATCCAATTTTAAAGATTTAAGCTAATAAAAAATATTACCCTACTCACAAAGGTTAGGACTATTAATAGGTTGGTACTTTAAATGGTCAAAATGTGATTTTACCTGCCTTAGAAAAATCCAAACGTGATTTTTGTCCCAAGGTACAGCACTCCCCCTATGTGTTATTGTTATTTATTAGTAAAATTAATGGAAATACATAACTATTATTTTTATTTGATTATTGATTTTTAAATATAATTAGTACAAGTGTATTTTTTTACTTAATATGCAGTATATAATATCATAAGCTAATAATGAAAACTAAACAGTGAATTGTGAAATTTTACCAGGAATTTTAAAAAATATCTTTCTGAAGTTCTAAAAGTTGTCTATAACATATAACGTGTACTGCTTTCCTTTCAAGAATAGATAATATCACCCTACAATAGTATCAGTAGCGGATCTACGGGGGGGGCTTTCGGGCTGAAGCTCCCTCAAAGCGTCTAATATTTTACTAAGTTTGTCAAAACGCAAAAAATCTATATCCGTATAGTATGATTTCGGTACAACTAATTTGAATGTCTAAAAAACTGTACTATACTATTTTCTCCATAAATACAGTACATTCTAGCTGTAATTAAATTTTTATGGTGGAGCATTTTTATTTAGGTACTTTAAAAATAAACAGAATCAACGATAAAAAAAAGTATGCCACAAAATATTTCCCAACCCCCATATTTTAGGGAAATTTCATGAATACCAAATTTAAAAAGATTACACTGAGTAATAGATATTGTAACCGAAGATCTTTAACCGGAGTATTTTTTTGGAAACATAGATGAATGTTTATGATATTGAATGAAAAATCTATTTCTCTAAGACATTTTATATGAAACTGGAGAGATTTCTTTTGAAGCACTAACAGCATCTCTTAAATGTTAGAAAAATAATGTTCATATATTTTATAATCCCCTCTTTGTTGTTTTATTTCACTTGTTTTGTTGTTTTTTATAAGCTTGGAATTGCAACTCCCTCTGCATTTGTAGGAAAAACCTTTGGGATTTCTCCTCTTAGTTCTTCCTTTTACATCTCGTCGTCCTTAAAAAAATTAAGCATTCGAAAAATAGTAGTTTTCTCTTCCGATGTAATAGGATTTAAGACACAAGTCCACACAATCAATATTTTTAGCTTTTTCTCTTTTGATATCTTCCTTACGTGATCCTTTTACTTCAGAGAACTAACCAACAGGTTGACAGGGAGAGTCTTTGGGAATTTGAGGGGAAATGAAGTTTTAAGAGGAAGGACTTTTTTATAATATTTTTGGAACGTTTCTCAATTCTAGAGCACTATGTCTATAAGATCTTTGACAGTGTCTGGTTGGATTTGGTGGGGATGCAAGTTAAACTTTCAATTTTACAGAAAATCTCTCTCTTATTAAATTTAAATTTCTATCCTCATATTTCTGTTTAAGCATTCCTTTCCATTCTGAAGTATGAAGTTTGATAATCTCTCTAGGAGAATTCATTGAGAAGAATAGAGATTTTGCTCTTCGAAAAATCTTTAAGCAAAATCTTTATCTCATTTTACATTATGGATACATTTTCTTTTTCTGAATTTCTCAACCATTTTTTCTAACAATGCCTGGTAACAAGACAAGAAGAGAATTTCAATCAGCTATTGAGAAGGCCCGATATCCTCTGAGAATACATAGTTTACGCTAGAGATCTGCAGCCTGCAGAGATAGATAATCTTGTTTATGAAGAGCTCGAAAATCGAGTGAGCTAAAAATAATCGATTCATGGGACGTTCACCAAGGAATCGAATATTGCCCTAACGAGACGAGTTTTCAATACATCTTGCCTATCTCGCATCAACGAAGATGAAGAGAAAGATATTTCCCGTTGAGGTTTTTTATTTCAAATTTTCTTCCCATATCAAGATACAAGAAAAGAGGAATTTCATGCTTTTTTTTGCTTAAGATCGCTTTACTATGACATTCATATCCTGAATTTTGCTATCTTCATTTCTTTCCCGTGACTATTGTATAACACAGATTTCATGTGGAATTTTTGAAGTGAAAGAAGTTCACTTTCTGGAAAGACAACGGTATTTAGCTCGTGGAGTATTTTTCCATGTGGGTGTTTTTGTACGTCTAAAGATTTAGTGTTTGAATTTTTGGAATTACAAAAGTGTTACCTATTGCAAGTATATTAAAATACTCTATTACAACTTTAATGAGGTAATTTTTCTCAGTTATCTTTTGAGAATTTAGTTTCAGTCAAGAATTTTGGTGAAATAAACAGGGTTGTGAAACTGCTGTAATCCGACCTCAAAATAGTTTTAATACATTTATTAAGTATAAAAACCCCGAAAAATTAGTTTAATGGGGATTTTAAAGATATTTAAAAAATGGTAACTCTCAGAAAAAACACATATCTGTGGGAAACTGCTTAAAAATGTCAGAAATACTTTTTACTTCCATAACATAAGAAAAGTTTTTAAATTTGTAAAAGTTACACAGTTTTAAAATGCTTTCTTAAAATTTAATTTGTAGTATTTAGAAAGTCTGAAGTATTTATTTAAAAATCTACTTGATACTTAAATTTTCATAATATTTCAGATAAATGAGCTTTACTTACTTATTGAGAACAGGAACAGTTTTGTACATGTATTTATTAAAAAACGATAAACCTGTAGTTTCTTAAAAAAGTATATTTTTTACTTTATACAGGGTGTTTCAAAAGTAAGTTTTACGACTTTTATTTGGAACCAACGTGTCCTAGGGTCATGGAAGTAAGGTCTAACCCTTTGTAAGTGACCCTGTAGAATCCATTGAGATGACTTACAGCAACCCTAGCGTCAAAATAGAAAGTTGAAAAAAATTAATTAAAAAACTAAAGAAGATAGATATAAGAGTATTGTTGCCAACGTGATGAAAAACTCACTAAAATTTTTTTTCATAAAATATCGTTAATATTCGCGGAGATATATTAGCATGTGAAGATAACACTCTTCCTGGCCTCAAAAAAGAAAAAGAGTTCAAGAACTTTCAAGCTTTTTTGTAATATTAAGCAGTTTTGTGTTTTTTTTAAATGAAGACAAAATTAAGTAAAAAAAATTGAAAAACTATCTTTTGCGAAATTTTTTGAGGCCTGAAAATGGGCTGGTTTTACATGCTTAATATCTCCGCGAATATTCACGATACTTTAATTTTTTTCAATGAGTTTTTTAAAACGTTGGCAACAATACTATCATAGAGGTTTTTGCTCTACCTCCTTTTGTTTTTAAATTAATTTTTTAAACTTTTTTATTTCCTGGTTAGGGGTGCTGTAAGTCCTCTTAATTGATTCTCCAGTGTCATTTATCATTTACCTAGGGATAGACCGTACTTCTATGACCCTAGGACACGTTGGCTCCAAATAAGAGCCGTGAAACGGACTTTTGAAACACTCTGTACTTTTACTTGCATTGAACGTGATTGAGTTTTGATATCAACAAAAGTGGGTAAATTATACTTTCCAACTGCATAAATTATTTATAAAAACAAGTTTTGAAAAGTATGAAAGCAAATTTTTTGAATGACACATCTTTTATACTACATAACCTAAACTCAAACAAAACGCAACTTTCTTTCAACAAAAAGCGCACAACCAAACAAATAATGACTCAGAACACTTGGCCGGTGACTGAATTCTGTCTGCCGGACATAGCACATCCGGTCAGATATGGGACATCCGTGAATTTGCTCGCTTTTAACTACATTTATCATTGACGCCCCCCCTAAAATGGCCCCTTCAAAGACGAACACGAATTTATTACAGCCACTTTCACTATTCAAAATGAAAAGAGTAGAAGCTCTTATAAGAACAAGCTGTCTCACATTTGAAAGAGTTATCTTTGGTGAAAGTCCTTCTATATAACATTAACAGTAGTCAAGTTGACGCTATTTTAAAGCCTATCTGTTGTTCAAACAAAAAAACCATCAAGTACTCATTGGTAAAAAAACAATGCTGAATTGGCGACCGCTTTTTTATAAGAGTTTCTACTGAAGTGTATAAAGAAAACATCTTATTCTGTAATTTTTACCTATCTTGACGATTATAAAAACTAGTACATATATTGAGAGAAAAAAAGTATTTACATGAGAGGTATATTCAGATACGCGAATCCCAAGTCCAAGATGGATAAAAGGTTGGAATCATAAGCTTGGAATCGCATTAAAACGGTCGCAATTAGCTCCACAACACCAAGCACCGAACAATCGTCGTCTTCCTCATTATCGCAACAGGAAGGGACCATCTCCAAAAAAAAACTCTCCAGAAAGAAGGACGTCGCTAATTGCTCCCCTTATTAAAACTCCCGATCCCTTGGCTGCTAATTGATATTTTAATTGTCCCATCCACTTTGTCCGCCGAGACTTGACAATATTTCGCGCGTCGCTGCCCTTTTCAGAAAGTCGGTCCTTTTGTTGGGTGTTGAGAAAAGGGCTTTTTTTCTGCTGTCGTGCTGTAATAGGACGCTTCAGGAAGGATGGTCCGGCTTTCGATAACTGGTGATGGTAATGATGTGTATTTGGAGTGTGGGGCTAGCAGTGTTGGAAACGGCGAGCTTTGAGATAATGATGGGTGCAGGTTTTAACGTACGGTAAGGAAAGTGAACTCTGAATTAATTTTTTTACAGAGGCAAGTTAGAGATTAGAAAAGTGTAAGTCCATCGGGAATACGGTATAGTTTGGCACAGCTAAGTTCTGTTATATTCGTGAAGCAAAGCGCCGTCAGATAACGTGTAATCGACTAAGAACCTGGGGTGGCTTTAAAATGCTGGGATGGTTCGATTTCTTTGGTTCAAGAGAATGCGTCTTATTGACTTGCTCACTACCACTTTACAAGTGGTTAACCAGCAGCAAAAGAAAAAAATGAGCTTTTTGCTGACTCTGATTGTGAAATCCTTTCATGACTGATGGCTAACCGCTGGTCAGGTAGCAGTAGTCCAGTCGCCATGCCATGTGACCTGGAAAAAGAGTCCAACTAATATTTTATGATTGATTCTAGTACTTTTTGATGTACTGAAACATAATACGGCGGGTGCCAGAGTGGCACCTTTGAGCAATTCCAAATATCGAACGGCAAAGTTCTCGGGGTGAAAAAAGTAGAAATCGGGTGTTATATTCAGGAAAAAAATAAAGTAGTCGTTTTTTCAACGGATTTTTATGTTTTTGAGGGTGCTTAATCCGAATTAGACTTTTTCAGCCAAATATTCGAACGGCTTCTTTGAGAATTTTCGAGATTTTGTCAAAATTTCAACCCTTTCTACGGTTTTATGCTTATAAAACAAAAGTTATGGGTTTTACAAAAAAAATTTCATATAACAAATTAAAGTTTAATAAACAAGCTACAAAAAAGTCAATTGAAACATTTTTGTCAGACAAATAGTTTTGCTGCTACAGCCCGCCAAAAGAAGATACAATTTTGGACGGATTGGGAAAAATTCAGGATGTAGTACCTGCATCTCGTGATTGAATGAAGTTAGGGAACCTACAAATGAGTGTTTTTTTAATTCGTATGATTGATACTAGTACAATTTTATATACTGAATCATAATATGAAGGGTGCCAGAGTGGCACCTTTTGTCAACTTTAAGTATCGAAGGTCAAAATTCACTGGATGATAAAAAAAACACCTATTTTATTGCTAGTGAAAGGGAGTCGGCTGACCAAAATTAAATATCAGTAAATGTTTATTATGGGGATACTTTGTGATATAACGGTAAACTATACTTTTTCAACATGATTAAAAAGAAATTCAATATAAAATATGTTTAGAAATAGGTAGTAAATAGGAAGTGTAGTTTACTTTAACTTTAATTCAAAATTATAGAATATTTTACACAGTGGACATTTCACTGTCACTATCTTTAAATTGGGCTTCATTAGTTTTCAAATTGCCACACAATTGGCCACCTTCGCACGTGCAAAATTCTATACAAGGCAGACCTACTTGTGCACAACTGCACCTTGCTGTTGAACATGGCTTCTCACTTGAACAGCTGCACCTTAAACTTTTCAGCAATTCTGGTGGTGGCAACCCTTTGTTATCTTGAAGTTGAACGGGTACCAAAGAGTGCGTTGCTTCATACTTTGCCCTTCCAAAATCAGTGGGATTCAAAGGTGGAGGGAACGAAGATGCTGCTGCGTTCCAGGTGCAAGCTGCAAATGGCATCGTTTTGTATGGAGTTCAAATGCCTCTGTTGTCGGAGGGAGGTGCTTAATTTTAGGAGGAATTTTCTTTGATGCCCACACTTTGTATCGAACATCTGACATGTCGGGAGCCTCCTTCTTGTAGCCGTAGCAATGTGCGATGAAGCTTGTGCACTCTGTTATGCATTGTTGCATTGAATATTCTACACAACCTAAATGCTTAATTTCAATACCAGATCTCAGAATATGTATAGCTTTAGATTTTCCAATTCCAAAAAATTGAGAAGTGGTATCACAACCAGTGAGACAATGCACTGCTAACAATGAGTTTGCTAGGGTTCCTAGGTTGTAAACTGTTGTTGCTATATCTGTGACCTTGACCTCTTCAAATGACTCCATCCACATTGCGCATTTAAAATTGAGCTTTCTGTAAAAGTGTACAAGAAGAATAAAAACGTCAGTGTCATCAGACAAAATTTTGATCCTGATCCTGTTCGTTGCACACCTTGACAGAAAAATAACTTGCTGTACAATTATGACATCTGCTTCTTCATGGTGAGTTTCCAAATCTGGGCGAGGAATTACAACACCAGGAGTTTGTAATTCAGTTTGGATTGTATCAGTGCCAGTAATGACCAATTTATGTGGAAGAAAATTTTTATGTTTTAGTAGTTGCTGCCAAATCAGGGTTATTAGTTGTATTTTATTGCATGAATTGGTCAATATACTATTGCGACTTGGGAGAGGTGTGTCGGCTGTTAGTTTCATGAAGGTACTGTCTACTCCTCTTTTTGATCGTGTTGCACTTTTAGGACTGTATTCGAAATACCTATCAAATAGGGTAGACTAGGGATACTTGATCCCTAGGGATACATGATCCCTAGCCAAAAAATGCACTAAAATAAAATGTCAGATCTTTAAAGTCTGGCAACAATTTTTAAGTTATACTTGTACACAAAAACTGGCAACACTACATCTTTTTCAGTCATTTTATTTCAACGCAAGAAGTGATTGTTTGAATCTTGCATGGAAAACTTTTTTCTATGTAAATATGTTATTTTGTGTATTGTCTGTAATATGCAACTTAAAAACTTAAACTAAGTGTAATTTCAAAGTATAGGCTGTCTTTAACAATTAAGTAATTTCATTAGTGAGCATCCTTTGATTATTTACTATTAAAAATGTATGTTTTGTATGAATCGCATATTAGGGATACTTGATCCCGTTCTTTCGAGGGATACATGATCCCAGGATCAAGTATCCCCTTCGAGGTATACATGAGGGTCCTTCTTACATTTTACATGATGAGGTTGAACAAGCTAAAGTAAATGATCCAACTTTAAATAAAAATGATTTTTTTAAGTTAGATTTGCCACAAAAAGGAGGGTTTCCCGTTATGATGGTTAAGTAGAACGTAAAGTTGGATTTTCAGAATTCGAAATCAACTTCTTAAAAAGAAAAGGTATCCCACTCAACCAATTTATTTTTCCTGAAATAAAGAACAAAAGTGTTGTAGAGGAAAATGATTGTGTTAAGTTGCCTCCTCCAGTTAGGATGAGTGGAACTTTAAGAACTGCATCAACTCTAATGTTTGTGTTTGACTTTTCTGATTTTGAAAACATTTGCTAAGATTTCTTTTTTTTCCAAATAATGCACCTGCATACACCTCCACTTTTATTTTCAACAAATACAGTTATTGTTACAAGAAGTAAATAAGATTTTATAATTTTTATTGCAAAGTTTTTGCATTATTCGTTGAGTTTTAGCTCCATTAATAAAACTACTTACTATTGTGTACAATTTTCATGTTTGTATTGTTATTAATACCTAATAAAATGAATTACAATTATGGTTATTTTTAAAAATAATATTTAGTAAACGAAATATACAGGTAAATTGCTTGTATGATGAATAATAATGTAATTTCTGAGTGGGATCAAGTATCCCCCACGAAGGGATCATGTATCCCTAGGTGTTGGGATACTTGATCCCTTTATTAAAAAAATTAAAAACTAATTTTACTAAAATTGTCTGTTTACTTTCTAGTAATTTTTTTGTCTTTTGGGTAGAAGATAGTGTTACCAATGTTCATGCCAAAAATTTCTGAAAAGTGATGATTTGCAGCTGAAAAATCAATTAAAAACCAAAGTGGGGATCAAGTATCCCTAGTCTCCCCTACAAGGTATGTGTCCTGTTCTGCAACATGTTTCATTATAACCACAATTAAATTGTGGATGTAAGTTTCTACTGTACCAAACTTTGGCCAATGAGCATGCCAAAAAGAGCACTAGCATCTATAATTAATGCATTAACAAATTCCACCTTCGGTGACACCTGAACTCTTAATAAACTCATTAATTGTGATTTCTGGGAGGAGGGATACATGTCCCCAAATTCATTGAATAAAGCTGACGGGACTGGAGACAATTCATAACCAAACAAATTTGGAAGGCTGCATATTTCAACATTACGTGTCATCAGTTGTAGGGCTCGTGCGTAGATAGTCTCCGTGTTATAAACTCTCATATGTTGTATCGCCATATGTTTCTTGTCATTTGACAAAGTGACAACTTCCTTTTTCAAAGGAACATAAAATCCTTTTGGCAGTGATTCCTAAAATTTTTGTCGTTGCTTTTCTCCAAGGCATACGGCATCATCCACATTTACTTTCGTGTTTCCAATACGGCCACTATGCATATTAACAATACCATCAGGGTGGTCTTCAATGACAAAAGAGTTTACACATGTTTTAAGTTTTTTTCTTATTTTCTGCCTATCTTCTTCATCAGATTTAATTCTTGCTGCACCTTCCTCTTTGTGAAACGTATGCACCTTCTTTGATTCTTCGCCATCTATCATATCTTGTACATCTTTAGATAGCTCATCTTTAGATAGTTAGATCTTTAGATAGACAAAAGGTGCCACTCTGGCACCCTTCATATTATGATTCAGTATATAAAATTGTACTAGTATCAATCATACGAATTAAAAAAACACTCATTTGTAGGTTCCCAAACTTCATTCAATCACGAGATGCAGGTACTACATCCTGAATTTTTCCCAATCCGTCCAAAATTGTATCTTCTTTTGGCGGGCTGTAGCAGCAAAACTATTTGTCTGACAAAAATGTTTCAATTGACTTTTTTGTAGCTTGTTTATTAAACTTTAATTTGTTAAATGAAATTTTTTTGTAAAACCCATAATTTTTGTTATATAAGCATAAAACCGTATAAAGGGTTGAAATTTTGACAAAATCTCGAAAATTCTCAAAGAAGCCGTTCGAATATTTGGCTGAAAAAGTCTAATTCGGATTAAGCACCCTCAAAAACATAAAAATCCGTTGAAAAAACGACTACTTTATTTTTTTCCTGAAAATAACACCCGATTTCTACTTTTTTCACCCCGAGAACTTTGCCGTTCGATATTTGGAATTGCTCAAAGGTGCCACTCTGGCACCCGCCGTATTATGTTTCAGTACATCAAAAAGTACTAGAATCAATCATAAAATATTAGTTGGACTCCATTTCCAGGTTCAAGCCTATTTTCTCATTTGGCGACCGGACTACAGTGAATAAGGCTATTAAAGAAACCTCCTTGGAGGTTAATACTGATATTACTGGTTCACTGGTAGGGTGTTTCAGGAAGTCTTCGGTCTATTAGTATCTAGTATATTTTAACGTAGTTATAACATTTAATATTATGACTTATAACCCAAGCATTATAAACTAACTTATGCGTCCTTTGCTTTTTCTTCGGCAAATTCATGATGCAGTTTCACAAGTTCTTCTTCAAGTGTATTACATAAATGTTTAATTTAAAGATACCATGTCTTGAGATGGAAACAATTAAAATCCCGATTTTTGCCCTTTCATGGACCAGAGCCACGGTCATTCCTTTAGAAAAAGGCAAAAATACAACGGTACAGTTGTTTGAAAATTTTACACCCTTCTTTGATATCTTAATTCTTAAATATCACTTTTCGAAGCAGTTAGAAGTGATTTGAAGTCCTGTGTAAAAGCTTATTGAATTTTTATTCATATATTTTGAATCTTTTACCTTTAATCAAACCGTCTATTTTGAAAACTGCATACTACAAATATAAGGTATCATACCAACTTATTCATGTCTATCCTGAAAAAATGGATGAAGATACCAATACCACCAAAAGACACCACCCTAACACTCACCCCCACAAAAACTTCTCTTAATCTGCCCAAACACCGAACGAGCTACCAAGAAGACCCCGAAC
This sequence comes from Tetragnatha versicolor, assembly GCA_024610705.1. Classification (NCBI taxonomy): domain Eukaryota; kingdom Metazoa; phylum Arthropoda; class Arachnida; order Araneae; family Tetragnathidae; genus Tetragnatha; species Tetragnatha versicolor. The sequence goes on along the minus strand of JANDEH010000002.1, from coordinate 17,937,852 downwards.
AAAAACATACCACCATTAACCGAAACCTATCGAAGATGGTCGAAAAAAGAATTAAGAAGGGGCTCAGGAAGGGACGTTTTTTCGTCCCTTTCCTGGACTCTTCTGGGCCGAAATTGAACAAAGGGCGAGTCTTTAGCACTGGCATCGTTAGAAGTTATCAGTGAAGTACGTGACACGGAAAAGTTCTGTGCTTGAGAGATCTGCTGAGTGTCCGAACATCTTATGGTGTCGTTTAAAAGGGTTCGCTCCTTGCGAAAATCGATGTTGGATTTCAAAGGGCGAGGAATTTAAACATATTTTTATCCAACTAGGGCTTGCAATAATGAAAGGGTTGTACTTTTGGTCCATAGATTGTTGATTCGTTGCAGTTTCAATACTCAAGCTTCAAGGTTTGTGATCCTATAAACTTGTTCATTGCGTGACCCCCTACAGCATGGTAGGTACGCAAAATATATAGTAATCAAAATACAGGGTGTCCCACGAGAGCCCTTACAGATATAGTTATGAAAGTGGGGTCTAGGTAAAGTAAAGTGGCCATGCCCTATCTGATGAGACAACTTTCAATGCACTCTAGCGGAAACTTAAGTACCTAGTTATAATTTTTATTTTGAAAACTATTTGAAGTATGTTTAAAAAGTCAATGATTAAGTTGTAGAGAAAATTCAATTCAGTAGAAAAAGACACCTAAAGCAGAAAAATATCTTGAATAAAAACCCCTAAAACGCACGACCAATTAGGTTGAATTTACGTAGATTTTACGTCTTAAAACGCTCCTCACGAGGCGAAAATGAGAAATTTTCAATTTAATGAACTAAGAATACTTTCAGTCATTTACTTAAGTCATAAAAATGAAAATTTCTCATTTTCGTCTTGTGAGGAGCGTTTTAAGACGCAAAATCTACGTAGATTATACCTTTTGGAGCGTGTGTTTTAGGGGTTTTATTCAAGATTTTTTCTATCTTAATGTGTCTTTTCCTACTGAATCGATGCTGTCCTACAATTTAGTCACTGACTTTTTTCACATACCTCAGATAGTTTTTAAAATAAAAATTATAACTCCTAAAGTTTCCGTTAGAGGGCGTTAAAAGTTGTCTCATTGAATAGGGCATGATCACTGTACTATACCTAGACCCCCTTTTTATGACTATATCTGTAGGGGTTCAAAAGTTAAAGGGGTTGAACCACTTTTCGTTAGACACCTTTTTGAGATTAGGGAATTTACCCGTGGTTAGAAAAAATACCCATATCAACCTTAAAACCTACTGAACACATTAACATACAGCTTTTGATTGTGGGAGGGTTACTTAATTCTACCGTTATTTATATTTGAACTTAAAATGACCTTAAATAATATGAAGATATATTAAAAACTTAACATTAAATTTCAGCTTAAAGTTATCGTATCGTTTAAGTTTTTCATAAAATAAAGTTCATCCGTCATTTTAAGTTTATTGTGAAGGTCATTCTAAAAAAACAAATACATAAATAATAAACAAACACGTTCCTGGTATTTTCCAGGAACACATTACTTAAAAAAAGGGCAACTCAGCTGCCCAGTTTTTTTAAGTAACGTTCCAGATTTTTTTTACAGTATATGAGTCTTGAACCATTTTAAAACTTCCAGAAAATTTAAAAGCATTCTTTGAGTTTTGGTGGAATAGGAGTTTGAGGTTTCTTATTGTTCAAAATTCAGTTCTCTTTTCAACAAACTTTTTAAAAATGAATAAGTTTGTGGATTGTGTTGAATTTTCTTTCGAAAAAAACTTACTCCAATCTTTCAATAAATATTGAAAGTTTCCAAGTACTTTTTGATACTTTATAAATCTTTCAATAAATCCCTGCTGATGCATATTTATCAATATGAAAATGATTTCGTGTTTATTATACTTTTAAGTTTGAAGATATTTAGTTCAAAAGAATGCTGGAGTTTTTTTAACAATATAACGTTTCTTCTTTCCTTTAGTATAATACAATATTGAGTACCTCATAAAAGTATTGAAAAATTATAGCAAATTCCTAAAAACTTATTTTCCCAACCTGTTGTTATAAATAAAAATTTATTACAAATTTACAATGCAAAATTTAAATCTATCTTATTTATCTTGATTAACACAGAAGCTAATTTCAAACAATTTAACATAAAAAAACTTATTTTCATGAAAAAATTTTAATTAATACGAAAATTCTATGCAATAGTATTTATATAATTATATCTGTATCTCTGCTAAAACTGATATCACAGTTATTTATATCATTTCCCGTCAAGTGTGAATGATTTTACAATACTTTTCTGTAAGCATTTATCGTCTTAAACGACAAGTATGAATCAATATACACTTTTATCACAGGGACTAAAGAAAATGTCTTCTATATTGGCATAACTATCTCTGAATAATGATAAATACTTATTAAAGTCACAATAACTTACTAAGTAAATTTTCATTATTTACAATCATACAATCATTCGTTTAAAATCGTATTTTTATTGAAAATCATAATGCATAATTTTACTAAGTAAAATACGTATAACTCGTTGATATAAAACTTAATTTTGAAGCAGTATATAATGATTAAATACATAAAAATATACTCACCATAAATTATTAACTGAAGAAAATCTGAAAAGGCTTGATTTTTTCACTTGAAGTGGGACTTTTCGAACATGCATAATTGCAAGCTTAATCTCATCTGTTGACAATCATTTTTATTTTTTAATCGATTCTTCATGCAAAAATAAATAACTACCCAAAATTTGAGGCCGATCAAGAAATTTTTTGATAGCAAAAAAATTAACAAAAATCCCTTTTTCAGAGCACGCGAAAACGCTAAGAGTTTGGGATGGGACGTCATCGTATGGTGCTTTCACTTAAGCGTTTTAAGTCGCATGTTTTTTCTTGACTTTTAAATTAAAATATTTAATTATGTACATTTTTTTGAAAAATTGACTAGATATTTCATTTAACCATACAAAAACCATACGGAACACTTGAATGTTTATGAAAATCTGCCACATGCAACTTCCTTATTAATTTATGCATGAAAGCTTTAGAATTTTTTTTAATTGTAAATAATTTCTATTAATAGTTTACATTTATTTATTGATTAGTCCCTGTCTTAACTAGTTTCTTTACATAAAAATCTACTGAAATATTAGTAGAGAAGGTATAGTGCTGTCCTTTAAAAAACCCCACTTTTTTTACTTTTCCTTCATTACAAGCTTAAAAAATATGATAATTAAATCGAACAAAGTAGTATTGTAACGGCTCATCCTCCCCTACATTTTAGTGCTTAGTAGTTTTTTATTCCAATTCTCCGTTATAAATTGGCAGACAATTAAGTAAGAATAAAAAACCAATTTTCCTAAAAAAAAAACCATGTACCCTAAAAAACCCATGCTTGAAAATACTCAAAAATAAAGAAAAAATTATGATTTAAAGGTTTTTTGATAGAATAGAATATACTTAAAATAATTAAAACCAAGTTTATTATAAATTATTTCTAAAATTAAAACTGTGATAAGTCAAAATTTTCAAGATTCTCTCTTCAAAACGCACATACAATAGCGTTTTTTTCTGTTGTATTTTGTTGAAAACGACCTATTAAAATAAAAATACTCCATACAATTTTTATAAAGACGACTAAAAAAATGGCAATTGGCACTGATATTTAATTTTAAACCCCGAACTTTTAACTTTCAAGTACCCATTTTCAAGTAAAACTCAGTTAATTGCTATCTTTGCATGTAAAATGGCTGTTTTTGGTATCATTGAGTTTTTATCAAAAATAACCGAAAAAAAATATCAAGAATTTCTGAAACAAATATTCTATTTGCTTAATTAGTTGTATATTATGAATACCATTAATTTTTTTTTGTATTAGTTTTTATTTATTTTGTCATTTAATACAAAATGAAAAGTGGTTTTTTAGGCACCCTATGGGTTATTTTTCAACCCTCATTTCAAAGTCTGCCGTAAGGTCCCTAATTGCCGGACGAAGCTGAAATTTTAATATTTTATTCTCAAAGTAACGGGATAACACAAAAACATGTGAAAGATGCTTTTTATAATACTTATAACATACATTTTTACAGCATCAAAATCTGCATAACTAAACCACATTGGTGGCCAAAAATCGACATTTTCTTATTATTCAAATAAATAAGTAAATAAATGGTTCTTTGACTTGTTTTCAAGTTGCCTGCCCCTCTAAATGGCATAGGAAGACAGGGGACATGAGAATTTAAAATTATTTTAATTATTTATTTAAACTATGGTTTTTAGGGTACAATTTGGAGTGTTTTTTTTTAAAGGACAGCACTATATATCATCCATCTCACACAATAAATGGGTTCTTAAAATAATTTTTTCCAAGCTATCAAGAAAAAGAGTTAGGCAATTGTTTGAAATTATGCTCTGCCAAAAGTCCACATTTTTTCATCTCCAAAATATTATCATACTAATCATCTACCCGTGAAAGGTATTTTCCTGCCTAGCTATCCCCACGCAATAAACTAAGAGTAATTCAATTAAAGACCCTATGGGGGTGCACGCACTGGAACACTGATTACAGGTCGCTATCGGAAACCGTTAAGGGCACCGTTTTTGCTCTCTCCTTTTTTCTTCCAGAATCGGTCTTGGGAGGAAAATAATCACGAGATCCATTTCCCATTTCGGTCGCGTGCTTTGTAATCTCAGTTGGTATAAATCTTCCAGAAAGTAAAACGGCGATAACAGTATGGTTTTGGAGATAAGAGGCGAGTTTTGTTTTAGTTGTGGTTAATTATAATTGTTGTAAGGGGTTTGGAATGTCTAAAAAAGGATTGAAAAGATAGAATTGACGATAGCATGTGGCAAAGATAACTTATATCGTCAATTTTCTGGATACAAGGTGTGGGTGAATTCATTGAGATTTAAATAATCGAAGAGGTTGAGAGTATATTTCTAAAACGATGAATAGTATACTTTGAGGGCAATCAATATATATTGAAGATACCTCTATGTTCAAACATTCCTTTTGTTTTTTCCTATAAAAGCCTTTGATATTAAAATCTGGAAAAACCCTAAAGAAAGGTATAATTATGATAATTTTATCTCAAAATATTTTATAATAAAATCAAAGTATTTTTCATCAATTAGAATTGATTTATGTCTTTATATATATGTATTGCAAATAGTATATATTTTTATATTTAGTGCAAACAGTATATTTATATTGATTAAGGCTTTGTAAAATTATGTGTGTTTTTTGTGACTTTGCAAAACACTGATGGAGTATACCTACTTTAAGATTTAAAGCCAGAACCAAGACTATATATATATACAGGGCTCGATTTCTAAAAAAAGAGGTACCGGAAAGGTAAAATTAATGGTATCAAAATTGAAAAAGAGAATAATTTTTAATACCAAAACATAAGCATTTATTTTTAAATTTAAGTTTATAAAATAAATTCAAATGTGTTGTACTAGATTAGGAAGAGTGTTCTAACTTAATTAGTTAATTAGTATAAGACGATGAACTCTTTATACTCCTTTTTTACAGTGGGTTGTACTTTTTTCCCTACAGGGTGCCTGTTGTAGGAGGTGAGACCTACCATCAATCATTAGTGAATTAATATCAATGAACCATTTGTGTTGTATATTTTGCTAATTTAAAGAAGAATATAATGCTTAGTTCAAGTCCTTAAATGGTAGAATTTAAGATGTGGCAAATTTTCTTTGCAAATTTGCCCAGCTATCTGGCAAATCTGGTTCAAATAAAAAAGAATCAACCCCAGGAGCGGATTGGAGATTGTGGGTATTTCAAATGGAGGTTCACAATCATGTTTTTAAATAACAAAGTTTCACGTAAATACAATCAATATTAAACGCTTGAGATCCAGTTAAAGTTTGTTTTTTGCGTGCGGAAACAGTTTTCTAGAGTTGTTTCCAGAACGGCTGTTAGCGCACGCAAAAAACAAACTTTAACAGGATCTCAAGCGTTTAATATTGATTGTATTTACGTGAAACTTTGGACTTAAGGGTTTTCAACTATGATCTTTCAGATTATCAAATCAAAAGAAATGATTTCGAAATACAAAATAAGGTTTTGGCAGAGTTTTCACATTTTTTCGTGTTTTTTAACTTTTTTCATAATAAAGCAAATTTTAAAGTGAATACTTTTGAGGTAATTTTAAAGATCATATTAATCCACAATTTTTGAGACCATAATTAGGTTTTTACCAATAGTAGTTCTTCTACAAATTGAATTATTCAATGATTTTTTTGGGGTGTCGCTCCATTTTTAACTCCCTGGGATGTGGTCTGGGACCCCCCTTTCTATACCGATTCTTGTTCGTCTTGATGAGTACTATCATCCCTGAAAGTTAAGTTTGTTGTTGCAAAAACCGGCATGTTCAGGAAGGTTGATCATTCATATAAGCAAAGCCCTTTATAAAATGTTTGTGTTGAGTTTAGTTGTCAAAAACGCGGAGTGATATTATGTTTGAAGTACTTAATCAGATCTTCGGGAAAATTATTTTCTGACAGAACAACCAAAAGACGTTCAATCTGTGAACTGATCACAGATATGTAAAACATTAACTTTTACTAAAGTTGTTTGTGGAATCAGGTATTTATTGTTCTGTTGGTAACTGTTAATCTACGGCGTTGTGATTCGCTGCAATTTTTCCGGGCAAATGTTTTTAAATTAAGGAATATACGTATATAAATAAAATAATCATCTTTGGAAAATCAAATCCGCTAGATCCAATGGATACTTTTGAGTACCGTCAGTACACGGAGAGCTAAAGTATTTTTGCAATACAAAAAAAAACATAAACATAGCTTTTTTCGCTGTTTTAAGTCTTAAAAAATAATACACTTTACTTTTGACTTTAACTAATTTTTGCGGGAACAAAAATGACAATCAGGGGAATCCGATCGAAATGGCAGCTGAAAGCACAACTAAAGTAGTTAAATCTATTCGCATTCCCCGCTAAAATAATCATCATAACACTTTGCTGCTTTTAATCCTGGAAAGAGGAAAACTAAAAGAGTGTTCCTGCAAATTATCTCCTCAGTATATTCGTAAGGATGGTTATTCTATGTAATTTTAATGTTGGTGGGACGTGTAAGTACCGTATGTAGATAAAGGGTTAAATTTAAAACTTTTGCAATGCCAATCATCAAAAAACAAAAGAAATATAAAACAAACTAGAATCATAGGTATCTCAAAAATAATAGAATTATTGTAAAAAACGCTCCATAAGCCATCATTCCATTTAATCACTAACTCTCAATACTTTATACCTGTCCACAACACTTTCGAGTCCTTCCTTAAACAACTCGGTCAACACTCGGAGTGGAGTTCAAGTGTTTTCCTTTATTTTTATTGCATCCACGTGGCCCTTCATTAAAGACAATGCTGCAATTGCGGAAAAGGTCTCACCATTGACCCGAGCGGTTATAAATTGGATGTAATGGTAGGTCACTCTAGGAAAAGTGGGAAGCCTCCACATAATAAACAACCACTTTGTAACGGTGTGGTATAGCTCTGTAACCCTACACTAAGTTTACAATGGGAGGAATTTTATTAACTCGTGATTATACATAATTCTGAACTTAGCAAAGTAGGCCATTCAATCGCCGTTTATTTTGACCGATTATAGTTATAAAACTTATCCTTTTATCACTAGCCCGAAATTTCTAATCTGCTTTTTTGGTCATTTTCACTTCATCATCGAACTTTTAGCTGTTACTACTGTCAACTTCTTTTAAAAATCAAACCTTAAATTCAATACCTGAGATCATTTTTGGCGTCATTGAGGGATGCTACCCATTAAGCCAGATCCCACATTCGTAATTTTTTTTCTCTATAAATTTGTTGAAGAAAATATAGTAATGTTTCGTGAATCTTTTAAAGTGCACGTTCTTCTTCAAACTTAGCATGTGCTTTTCTCAAACCTGGGGAAAATGATCGGCGGTTTTGAAGTGGTGATAAAAATTATTCAACCGTGTTAAATTACCCTCTGCATGATAAAATTTATTTTAAGTGGATTTGGACTAATACAAGTAAATGGGGGATAATCAATGCTAAAGGTAACTACTTTATATTCCATCTCATACAAAACTATTACGTTACCTAAGATCCCAATTACTAAAACTAAAAAAAAACTACTAAACCATCGGCGCAACAGCCCAAGTGGGCCAAGGCCTACGATGCCCATCTTCGTTTTCGTGACCGTGGGGCCTGGGGTGCTAGGCAAATGTCCCGGTTAGGTGGTCAGCGCAACGCGAGACCCCCAGTGTTTAGTTCCCAAGCATGCTTGGTCTTCATTTATCGACCCACTGAAGGGATGAAAGGCTGAGTGGACCCTGCCCAGCCCGGGATTTGAACCCCGGACCTGTGGCGTGGAAGCGCGATGCACTACCACTGCGCCACTGGGGCTTAAATCCCAATTAAAAAAATTAATTTTAAATATCTACTAATTGAGCTGCTTGCAATGACTGGCGTGAGTCCACCGAACTCACTCTCGGGTTATCGAAAGTTTAATGCCGCGTTCCTATAAATTCCATGTTCCTAGAGAAAAGTTGAATTTTCATACAACAATTTGATACCGATAAATCTAATGCGCAGAACCTTCCCCAGAACTATCAAGAAATTACGTAGTCCATATGCCGTATCAATCTCGAGCGCTTTCTCTTTTGATATTCGGTGGGATTTCTCGGTTCTAACAAAGATTGGCATTGAAGTGATTGCCGCTACACACGCGATGAACCAGGGAAAGAACCCTGAATAATTAAGGTGCCGGAATTCGGCTCCCGGAAGAGAATTAAGGAAGCCATCAGGCTTCCGGGAGAGCTTGGGAAAATGGGGAGGTTTTTCTTAGTTCTTGGTTCTTTCAGGAAAGGCATCACATGTGAACCAGTGGTGCTCTCAGTAAATGAGTTGAGTGGACAAATCAGGTACTTTCATAGCCTAAAGACGATATAATGTTAGACCTGGTTAAAATAACTATATCTAGCAGCCTAACGAAATAAACTCCCTAATATAAAATAGCCTCTAATTTCTTTAAAATAGTATTTCATGTACATATTTTAACCCCTTAACAGTGACATTTATTTCAGAAAAATTGACCAAAAAGGGAAACATTTTTTGACTCTTTGATTTTGTTCTTTATATTATTATTAGTGTAAGAAAATATTTTCTTATTTAAAAAATCCAAATTTAAATGCAATTACAAGTGTATTAATTATTTTAACATACACATAAGAAAGTATTGGATTACACACAGATTAAATTAGGAGGAAGATTATATCCAAACATGATGTCTCTCAATCTGTAAACGACGAAAAGTCACTATCGTCATCGAAACGAACTCAGTTTGGGTTTCACAAAACGGGAACGTTAATTATTCTCCCGCCCGAGCTCAGCTCGGGTATCACGAATTCTGCACATGGTAGTTGCCCGAGATGAGCTCGGGCGACACTGTTAAGGGGTTAAATACATTTTTAATGTGAAAAAGTATGAAGAAATCTATCAATATTTCTGGTAAAATTATAAGATCTTAAAATTATAAGAAAAAGAATAAATTGAAGACAATTTGCGAGCAAATTGTTTGAAAGTCGACTTCTCTTCCAAATATCTAATACCGTAAAATCTACAAATCCCAGTTAAAAAAATATAATAACTTATGATCGTGTTCTAATAATAATAGTACGGGAGCTGACGTTAAATTTCAAGAATTCATCTGCTCGTACATGATTTTAATTTTACAGGATAGTGTTTGTGGTGCTGATTACGGAATCGAGCATCAGCTGGTCAGGAAGCGCTGGGTTGAGCGTGGGGAGGGGGTCAAAAGTACAAAAAAAGAAAAATAAATTCTTCTGCTCGTGGATGAAACTTGGTGGAGATGGTAGTTTAGATCTTCCTGATTACAAAAATGACCGTCAGCTGGCTGGGTGGTGGTGGAATGACCGTCAGCTGGTCACTTGAACTTGCAAACAAAAAATTTATCTGACAAAGCAAGAAACTTGGTAGGAAATCAATATCTGTTACATAAATTATAAACAGTTACTAGTACAACAAATATTAATTCCCGAGTTGCTAGTGTAAGTTAAAGACTAGTAACTCGTTATTACTTCATGTAACAGAGATTGACAACCCTACCAAGTTCCATGCATTGTCAGATAAATTTCTTGTTTGCAATTTCAAGTGACCAGCTGACGGTCATTCCAAAGCACCTAGCCAGCTGATGTTCATTTTTGTAATCAGGAAGGTCTAAACTATCATCCCCAGCAAGTTTCATTCACGAGCAGATGAATTTATTTTTACGTTTTTTGTCCACTTTGAAACCCTCCCCACGCTCAACCCACCGCTACCGCTTTTTTTTTCAAATCTTCGCAAGTTTTTGGATCATTTCATTGGGACAAACCTTTTTGAAAAATGTCGCATTGCCCCTTTCTTAAACAACACGACATTTAATAAAAGCATAGATTAAAAAGTTTATTCACTTCTCCACTCTCGTGACATCCGAAATGCTTAAACCCCAATTCATTCCTACTCTCCTCCTCCCACAGCTCTTACACCTCCTTTTCACTTGCTATATTTATAGCCTTGATTGTCAAGATAAACCATCCAGCCATCCTTTCTCCCATTCCGACGACGCTCATTCGAAATCCCCATTAATAATATTCGCGCCTCTCCCCGACACACTGCGAAAGGGGGGTCGGCCATCAGCAATTAACGCGCGTTCCCTAATAAGTCATTTCTGATGCAAAAGAATTCGCATCGAATGGGTTATAATTAGATTGGAGCCAGCTTTCGTTCGGTAGGAGCACCTCCTTTTCGAATGCCAGGGAAGATGCATTCTGGAATGGAAAAGTTCCGTTTCGGAGTTGTTCCGCCGTTTGTGCAGGAATGTGCTCTTTTGTTTTGGGGTCGGCTCTGGGATTTATATGGATTGCTTAGGTGCCGAAGTGCCCTTGTATCAGTGATACAGAGTTTTCACTACATTAGACAGCAACTTAAGTTGAACCTACTACGTCACTAACAAACAAAGTAGTTCCCATCGCTGTGCCTAAATTTCGAGTGAAACAAAGAACGTCAATCTTAAGACACGATTATTTCATTAAACTTATGTATAAATAGTGTATTTTTATCACAACTCGCGTATCGAAATTCCTCCTATCAACCCAACAGGCTTTGGGTTTACTCACTTTCTCCTTCCGCGTAGTGACGTACTGGGTTTCGGAAACTTTGCTGTGAAGTATAGGAAGATCAATTTGGGTTAAATTAATTCTGTTCAAACTAATAATAATAATACAGTAATCTCTCATTTTTACAATATCATAAGGGAAACTTTAATTGTTATGAAAAATAGTACATAAAATAAAAAAAAGTATTTTAAAAGATTTATAAAAATAAAAAAGTTTTTGGGTATATTTTGATCAAACTTCAGCCTTTCACAAATAAAGTTTCTTTAAGACGTAACACATAATTCAAAATAAGTTAGGAGTCGTTCATAAATTACTTATATTTTGTAATTAAAATAATGTCATCATAATGGCTTTAACAGGGTAATAATTTGTATAATACTATTTTGCGAACATTTTTCAAAAAAAAACTAATATAACTTAAATTTTGGAAGTTGTCAGAAGATTTACATAACTTCAAATATCTTATTTACTTTAACAAAAGAAGGTTTCATTGTGGGTTATTTGAAGCCAATTAAACATTTTAATGTGAGATTGAATATGATGAGCGTAGTAGGTAGGTACATGTTAACGAACCCCCAACTAACTTTAAGTTTTCTTTCTTCTGGTATTGTAAAAATTGATTGTTAAAATAATGGAATAAACTGAGAGGTATAAAATAACAATTCTTACTAGAGAGCTTCTACTTTTTCTTCCAGTTCACAGTTACGAGAAGAGAAAATGCGCACTTGTTTGAGATTTTTGAAATTTCCTGGGGTGAACTCTTTATATCCCAGTATTTGTCCCAGACAAATAAAAACAGATGGCTATTGGTTTTTCATGGAAATACTCCCATGTGCCCATTGCAGATACATGCTCCTATTCTATATAAAATTAAAAGTCCGATGCCTAAAAAAATTTTAACTCTATAAGCATTCATGGATTTAAAAAATATTCATTGAAGTTTAAATAGAAAATTTAAAGCACAACTAACAGATGAATAATATTATGGGCTTTCTCACAGAAACATATATTTTTTTATACACCAGACGGAAATATAGAAGTGACAAGAAATTGTACTATTTGAAAAAAAAAGAAAGCTACTCTCAAAATAGTCTGATTCATCGCCTAGATAAGACCTCGACAATCACTAAAAAGACAGTAAAGCACAGTTCTATGTATTTCTGAAAAGGTTATAGACCTCATCCGATCCAAACCGAATGGTACTTTCCTTGCATTTACTTGCTTTAGATAGCCATCTGGTAGTATGTGATAGACTTACAATGTACTTGAGATAAGATGGTGTGTTGTCGTTTCAGAGGACTATGAAAGCGCCTTATGCTCTGTGTTTACAGATGTACACATTTTTTCTACAATACTAGAGGCATGTAATTCGTGATTTTACCTCAGAGTGGTGATATATTGGAATTAGAGGATTGTTCAAAAATGACTCCTTATAAAGGATTTTTAAACGAGTTCTAACTTGGTTTGATTTATTGATACAAATTTTCTTCTTACATTCTTCCCATAATGAATATCTGCTTTGCCTTTAATCTTCTTAGACCTAACCGCCCCAAATTTATATAGGATTCAATGGCACTCTTGGGTTGCTTAGTGATGAAATGGGCAGACGTATTTCAAATAAATAAATTGAAGGTATGGTATGGACATTAGCTAAATTAATAGTTGGAGGATCCAACTTTATCAAACTCGAAACAAATTTTGTTTTGAATGTCGTCGTGTTTTAGATTTTTCAGTTACTAGATTTTTTCAGGACTTGATCAGTGCACTACCGAAAATTACGTATTACTGAAAATTACTGTAAATTTGAAATTACGCCAACGTAGTTCTTTGTGTAAATCAAAATTTATCTCTTTTAAGCTGGGCATCTTAGTATTATCAAATGTTTGTTCCCAACCATTTCCAAAAAAATGATGAAAGTACGTTCCTTAATTTAGTTTATTTTTATAGACCAGTTCAACTAGAATTTAACCAAAGCTTTTGAGCAGTGTATATTTCTTAACATTGGAGATTAATCGTATTTCCGTTTCGAATTAAATAGGTTGAAATCTTGGGGGCTTTGTGATGTCTGATGTCACACAGTCTATAAGTGTTAAAAACATGAGTTCAGTTTTAACCATTAAGGTTTAGGAGGATCTGGACTTTTAAATGTTCTTAGAAAACTCAATGATATTAATTTTGAGGTTGGTTGTACTTGCCTAACCGTCTATGGTCATGGTTTCATACGAAAAACATTTGACAGTCACTGTGGGATTGATGAGAGCAAATGTGAATAACGCATTAAATATGATAAAGTTCAATTTTTTATTGATACTCTAAAACTGTTAAGCTTTGAGGAATTGTCTCAGACGGGAATGAGATAGTGTAGAATAATGATAAGGGGAGATAAATCACATGCCTTGCTACTATAGTGATGAATTTCCAGTGATAGTGGATGAGGATGGGAAGTTTTACATAGTTGGTACAAAGTAAAATAAAGTTATTATGGTTTCTGAGAATGCTGAACTGTCAGAAGAGAAGATATTCCTCTCAGAGCTTGAGTTTTGGGCGCCTCTGATTCCTTGGTTCAGCTGCCGTTCCGATCGTGGTCGTCTTTGAGGTCAGTCGCTTACTCACTGTTGATGTGGAGTTGAGTTGCATTTGTCCAGCTGCCTAGGATTGTTGTGGTTGCGGCAGGTGGGTCCTCGTCTTGAAGGAGATAGTCTACTCGGCTGCTTGTGTTGTTTAGCCTTGTTGCGTCTTATTTGTGCAATCATGTATTATGAGGGAACGCCTGCAAAGTACGGGTAGGAAGAATCGAAATTAGTTTGGAAGCAGAGTGAATAATTAGGCAAAGAAATGGCAAAATATGCCATCATAGCAAGAAGAGAATGGAAATTTCAAAGTGTTTTTGTTGTTATATGCGTTTATGTTACGGTCTTTATGTATCAGACCATATCGGCCAAAATATTTACGACCAAAAACTGGCCAGACTTTGGATTTGACTTATAACATGTCAATGAGCATTGCCATGAGAAGCTACTGAAAATAAATAAGAGATATGATTGATAACCATGATACATTTGGTATGAAAAATTCAATTTAAAAATGATTAAATAATGCCCTTAAAATATTTAACATGTTTATATTTATGAAAGCATTTATAATTATATATTTTTTATGTTTGCCTAATCCCTTTGAAATTACAATCGGAGCAAATTATTTGAAAAAAAAAAAGCAAAGTTTTAAGGACATTGTGTCAAATATCTTTTAGCTATGGGCAATACCACTATTTATTTTTTTATTTTTTATTCGATAGAGGTACACTAGAGCGGAATATACGTGCAAAAATTTTTTACCCTATACATTAGGGTGGGTCAAAATATTTTTTTCACATTTTTCCAGGTGCACAGCGACAAAAGGGTGCCAAATGGTCTCAAACTGACATGTGTAAAATATTATTCGATTATAATAACTCTTTTTGCCTCCGGATTGGCCTCAAAGTTTCGATTAATACAGTAATTTCATGTAAAAATGGACAAACGAAAATCAGGCTTTTACCTCGATTTCACGAATCCGTCATGAATGTATAAATGTGCACAATGGTATAAAAATCATCATTGAAGACTATAAAATAATTAAAAATGAAACCAGAGTTAAAATACTTGAGTTTTAATACAATTTTACAAATAGCGCGTTAGTCGAAGAGCAGTAGAGTAAGGTCTGTTTTCCTTGACTCTACTTCTCACCCGGAGTGGAAAGGAATCTAGCCAAACAGAGAGGGGAAAACTTGATATTCATATTTTATTAAATTTAGAGTTAACTTGCCAAAAAATTCATATAGACAAATAATTTCAAACTAATCTAAGCCAAAACAAATCAATTCATTAAATTTAAAACTAAACTAACCTACTAAAATTCAAATCCATAATACAATTTAAAACTAAACTACCTTCCTAAAAATTCAAAACAATAACAATCATTTCACAATTTCACATCAATTTAAACACAGTTGCCAAAAGTTATTCCTTAAATGTTTACAGTTCACTAGTTGACCGTCGAGTTGCAACACACTCCCGCTATTGAGGTCCCATCGATGGAGCTCAATCTAGAACAACTCGACGAGGAGGTCTGCTAGATGGGGATCTGAATCTGGGATTGATTTTCTTTTCAAAACTCTGTTCGGTAACTCTTGGCACAGAAATTGAGTGCGAGACTGTCTTTGGTCTTCTGGGCACTTTACTTGCGGAACCCATGTCAGTTTGTTTGGTGGTTCTTCTGTTCCTTCTTTTTTCTTTTACTTCTTTACTTCTTTTATCCCTTCTACTACCTTTACGTTGGGGTCTATCTTTGTGGCAATCAGCTCCATCAATTTCACCCACATCCTTCTTTTCTGGTGCACTGTTGTTCTTCATGCCATTAGAGGGATATGGCTCCATCATGATTTCTTCAGCTGTTTCAGAAGAGCTCAAGTTCTCCGACTTCTTCTCTTTAACAGATGGTTCTGGCTCCATCACGTTTATCGCTCCTCCGGCTGTTTCTGCAGAGACAACGTTCTCCGACTTCTTCGCCTCAACAGAGGTCTCTGGCTCCATCATCACGACCACTGCCTCACCATCCTTTGTTTCGGCAGAGACCACTTTCGGCAATTCTTCCCCACTGACGGAGATATCCGGATCTTCTTGCTGATTCTTGGGGAACCTCTCCTTCGAAGTTTCCTTGGCCTCGTCTTTCTTGGTCCGGACCCTTGATTCTTCTCTCCTGTTCTTATTCGTCTTATCTTCCTTGTAGATTCCTATAATGTAATCTTCATTGGAGATTCCTATGATGTCTAAATTCCGTGAGTCAGACAGCTTCGTGTCTGATCTTCTAGGTGAATCTTGTACTCCTATAGCTTTCTTTACTCTAAATTTCCATCTTATAATTATTTCCGGTACAGCTTTCGTCTACGGGTACGGCGACATTTAAAAGTCGCCAATAGTGATTAACGTTTAAATCCGGCAACCCTAGTCAATTGCAACCCTAAAGTTTTAGTTTCAACGTAATAGAAATCCTAGTAAATTTTTAAGTCTAGTGAACAGTGTCCTATGAGTTATTTCATAAATATTTTTAATTTAAAGGAAAAAATAATGAATTAAAGGAAAATAAACGCTTGAAAATAAACTATTTTATTTTATTTTGGTGTTTTCTTAGCCGATAGAGCTTTTAAATAGACATTTATCGAGTTTTTCCAATTAAAAGTATAAAATTTTGTGGTTTAATTTATTTATTTGTGTATTTTTACTATTTTTTGTAGATTTTTGTTGTTAAAAGAGTGGCAACAATGTAGACGCTATGCGTGAGACAAGACAAAAGTTTTTTTATTATGTTTAAAAATTCAAAGAAAGAAGTATTGTAAGTTGGTAAGTTTCTCAATGTAAATAGTCCCGAATCTGTAATTAAAATGTGTTTTGAACGTCTACTCTTGCATCGTATGTTTCGTCAGCCTAAGTACATCAACATAATTCAGTACGGCTCATTAATTTTGAAGAAACGAAACAAAACGATCGTGTTTGAGAGCTGGTCCGTCGTGTCTTTCATAGTGAAGAAATATTACTTACTACTAATTTGTGATTTTATTTGCATTTTCTAAGAGTAATTTTTGCATAAATTTTGATTCTTTCGTACTTGCTTTCTACTTTTATTTTCTGGTACTGATCACTGAGTTCACTTGGCGCCTTTTAATGGCGCCAAGTGAAATTGGCGACTTTTAAATGTCGCCGTACCCGTAGACGAAAGCTGTTCCATATTTCCTTCAGTTCTTCAGCTTCATCTATTTCTTTATCAACATTGTCCTCAGTATAAAACGGTAGTAAATCTTCTTCCGTCTGCTTTAAATATCCTGACTGTACTACTAAAACTTCTAAATCTTCCTCCAATAAATCCAGGTCTAATAAAGGTTCCTTCAACTTTAACTCTAAAGACTCTATTATACTCTGTATCGAACTTCTAATTATGCCCCTCTGTTTTCTTAAAATGGCTTCCGAAGTCATCCTTCTCACATCCCAGGCAGGGATGCCACTGTTTTACAAATAGCGCGTTAGTCGAAGAGCAGTAGAGTAAGGTCTGTTTTCCTTGACTCTACTTCTCACCCGGAGTGGAAAGGAATCTAGCCAAACAGAGAGGGGAAAACTTGATATTCATATTTTATTAAATTTAGAGTTAACTTGCCAAAAAATTAATATAGACAAATAATTTCAAACTAATCTAAGCCAAAACAAATCAATTCATTAAATTTAAAACTAAACTAACCTACTAAAATTCAAATCCATAATCCAATTTAAAACTAAACTGCCTTCCTAAAAATTCAAAACAATAACAATCATTTCACAATTTCACATCAATTTAAACACAGTTGCCAAAAGTTATTCCTTAAATGTTTACAGTTCACTAGTTGACCGTCGAGTTGCAACAACAACATATTTTGAAATATCTCTATGGTTAGAACTGGCAATCAAAAATTTCTTTCTGGAATCATAAAAATGTGCGAAACTAATGCCGGTTGAATAGGATGTTAAAAACATTAAATTTTTAATAAATATGGATTTGCCAGAAGGTGAGTACCTTTTTTGGGTTATACGTTTCAACCCCAGGAAACCATTTGGATAATAGTTTAAAAGTTGGTGTTTTCCTTGAAATTTCATTGGCATATTAGGAATAGTCCATCCCAAGTGCCCCATATGAGTCCCTAATGTCCAAAAATAAATAAAAACCACATTTTAAGAGTCAAATTTTGAAATATTTTCGTAAGAAGAGCGGTAGATCCCCATTTTCAGCATAAAGCTCAGTATTATCCCCTAAGTTTTTAAATAAGCTACATTACTTTTCAAAACTTACTTTTAGTTATCTTAAACAGTTAAATTTGCTATATTTTAACTTTTGTGAACGCATAAGGGACTGCTAAGGAGCTATTTTGAGTCAATCCTCCCTCCAAAGAAGTATAATTTCATGGGCCATGGTTTCACTCTATTGCTATAGCAAAAAACAGGTAAATCATGACTGAGGCGAATCATAACTGATATATTGCCTAATGAACGAACAATCCATTCAAAAATTCTTTCAACAAATTTTTGCTATCATATTTGGATCCCAAAACCAGCCAGTGAAATAACTGTCCGCTGAATTTTGAAAGCGCGGCATATTTATGAAAAATATAACAATTTCTAATTTTAAAAATTAAAAATACCGTTTTGTACTGACCAAAATTGAGGGAAAATGTATCTTAACTACCAATATTTAAAATATGCACCACTGACAATCCACTGTTGGTTAGAAAAAAAGATCCTCCTATTCTACGGCTATTGTGTGATAGCATATTACATTGCCACTTTGGCAGTTGCTTTTGTATTGATAATGCATAAAAGTGACTAATGTGATTAAAATTTCTTTTAAAGACCCTTATTTGTGAGCTTAAAAAAGTTATCGACAAAAAAATTTAATTTCTATAATTTTAAAAAAAATATGAAAAATTGCATATTTTGTTCTATTTGAGGCCAATCCGGAGGCAAAAAGAGTTATTATAATGGAATAATATTTTACACATGTTTAGTTTGAGACCATTTGGCACTCTTTTCTTGCTGTGCCCGATAGAATTTGTAAATGTTTTTTTTCGCCGTAGGAAAATGACCCACCCTACTATACATTGATTTTAAACAATGCTTTAATTATTAAATTCATTTCTTTCGGGCTTGTAGGCCGTGGTCTAAAATAAAATAAAAGGTCCACGGCCTACAAGCCCGAAAGAAATGAATTTAATAAATCAAACCGCTGTGAAAGTCTTCATGCTTACATAATGCTTTAATTGTTTAAACAAATCAAAGTTATTGTTGGGTTTCTCGTTAAAGTCTGTATGAGTCAGTTGTGACGTACTTTTACCCTAAACAAAGACACAGGGCTTGGCGATTTTAATTTTAAATATTTAAATAGCAAAATTTTTTTGAAACTTTTCATGTGGATTTTTGGATTTAGATCTATTTCCTTTACTGGAAAAATGCATTTTTTCTGTTTTCAAAAAAAGATGGTATTGCCCATTGTTACAAATTATATCCATACTTCTTGGTAGAAAATAGTGTAACTTAGAATTGAGCCTGAAAGCATTTGAGTCCACTAACACCTTTTTATACCTATACTCAAGCAGCAAACATTTCAGAATTTTGCAGCGAAATGTCTCAGTTGTTGCTTTAACTTATTAATACTAGAGAGCCTGTATACGAGAGAGAGAGAGGTGACAACTAGCTTAAAAGCGTCTCTGCGCGTCCAATTCTGTCCAAATTCTCTCCAAACTGTATCATGCCTCTTGTCTCGCGTCCCATGCTAATCCTATGAAGGGAAATCTAACTCCGGATGTGATGCTCCTTAAAATTTATATGAATATTTTAAAAAGATACTCCAATTTTTATTTTTTTCAACTCTAGGTATTATGCATTAGAGCAGAAAACCTTGTGAAACCCCTTTACGACACCTTCAAAGCAGAACTAGTTTTTAGATTTTACTCAAAATGGAACAGACTATCAATTTTATATCACTTATGATTTACCATCATATGCATGATAAGCATCGGTTGTTGGTGTATTGGTAAAAATTCAGACTAATTTTTTCCCATGAACATCGCTTTTATCGCTAAGAACCAGTGAGTATAAAAATGATTCATCTGCCGTGAATGAAGCAGTAGCTTTCTCTTTCGAATCGGGTTTGGGGGAAATCAAATCGAGACTTTTATGACGCTGAGTTATCTCGTTGGGTTGGAGGATCGCTTTCGATTTAATCTCGTCCCTATTCCCTTTTCGAAGGTTCTCTCTCCCCTTTTGGGGAATGGAGTTATTTATTTATTTATTTCCTTCGGTGGAATGGTGTTGAGAAGGAAGTGCAAAAAGGAAGGGACTCGAGTAGTGATGTGGGGAACTTGGTTTTGTTTCTCTGGATATTTGTTTTTCTTTTGTGGGAGGATTCTTTTCGTTCGTTCAAATGGGGCCTGATATGGGATTTAAATAATTTTTGTGGTCTTCTTATTCATATTTATTATTGGTGATATTTAACACAGAGTACTAGAACAGAGAGTCCGTAGCCATAGGCGCTAATGGAAATTGAAAAGTTGGATGAGTGTGGGGCTATTTTGGCGCTGCGATCGCATCAACGTCACGAGAGGAGGGAGGGAAGAGCCTGATTGGTTGAGAAAAACTTTTTCCTTCTCCTTCGAAAATAGAAGATGGAGGGACAGCCAATCACAGGTTTGATCTCTCTGTCAATCATTTAGTTCATCGTGGCGCCCTCAAACCCATCCAACTTTTGAATATATCGTTTTGGACCCTCTGTTAGGATTTTTCTCTGTGATATTTAAGGAGAGGCGTCTCAACCACAGAGTATAGAGCTTAACAGAGATGTCAAACAGCCGTTTTCTTCTTTAGGGGACATCCATAAATTACGTGAGGTCAAAAGAGGGGGGAGGGGTTTGGAAAAATCTCACGAAATCTCACCAAGGGGGGAGGGGGGTCGATTAAAATCTCACGTCAACTTTTAAAGTTAGAAATTATACGATTTTCTTTTTTTAAGTATGAGAAAGGAATACACACAGATAAGATACTGCAAATTATTTTTAAAACGTTGTAGGTAAATCTCACGTTGGGGGAGGGGGGGTCAAGAAAAATCTCACTAAATCTCACCAAGGGGGAGGGGGGGGTCCAGATTTTGGATGAAACACCTCACGTAATTTGTGGATGTCCCCTTAGGTAATTAATTTAATTCAGCTCGCAGATTATAATTCAGTTCACTAGCAGCCAATCAGAAAAAAAGCTTAATGCGTAAGTGATTCCTGATTGGATATGGAAAGCGGCATTTAAATTTCATCGGTGTTGTTTTTCCGATTTGGATTTGAGTGAAAGCTTCAGTGGGCGAATGACAGAATAAGCAGGAATGACGTGGTATTAAAGGAGGCGGGTCCGTTTGGCCTGAGGTTTGTCTGTGAGAAAAGCCTTGTTACAAAAGTTGCCATTAGCGTCTATGGAGATAACTAATAACTCGAAAACTAAGAAAGATAAAATTATGCGAATTGTTACATCCTATTACTGGGAGTCTTGAGTGTAGGATGCAACAAATCGCGTATTTTTTTTATCTTTATTTAGTTTTCGAGTAATTAGTTGTTGATTTTTAAAACATGTCAGTCTTTTTTGGGACACCCTGTATCTTAAGACGCTATTCGAGGTATTTTAATGTATTGATAAATAATTAACAATAACAATAATAAATATTCTCTATTTATTACACGCTATATAAATACTCACAATATGAACATTTAAAACTGAGAACACACATGCGAAATGACAAAAATAAGAAAAAAAGGGATGGTGTCCAGGGGTCAGAAATCCATATGGAAAACCTAAAAGAATTATAATGATTGAAGAAGAGAAATAAAAAGCAGAAAAAGGCAAATATAAATACATAAATACAGATATTTCGCACATTCACATATAAACACTCATATTTAGAAGCTTTAAGTGGCATCTCTGGGCAAGCTTCAGAAGGATTAATTTTAAAAAAATGCTGGGGTGCGTTTGTGTGTGTTTCCTTTTTTAAAAACATGTTCCTTAATATTTTCTATTGTGAAAATAAAAAAAAGCTTTAATAATTTTTTAAACTTAATAGGAGATTTTTCAGATTTTATATTTTCGGGTAAAATATTATAAAACTTAGATGGTAAATATAAATAGGTACAAAATATAAATTGTTTGATCGTAAATCATAAATATCGTTGGTTAGAAGCATTTTCTTGTTTTGAAAAATAAAATACTGTTTTAAAGAAAACAAGGTGGTGAACTGGTAAAACGTTTAGTTTTTTATATAGATCAATTTTAGGGAGCTGGTTAGTTGCAACTAAAGCCCTGGATGGAACGAGGAGCCTCTTGCTCCATCCAGGACTTTAGTTGCAACCGCTCAGAAATTTAATGATTTTATTTTGAATTTTAACTATTGGATTATTATTTTGTAAGTAATCCCCACCCCAGATTAGAATGCCATAGCTTATAATTGAATTTACCTATAAGTGGTATTTTTGGAGCAAAAAGTTCTTATTTATTATCTTTTTAATAAAGTGAAGTTTGTATAAAATAAAGCGTAGTTTATTAGTAAAGTATTTTGCGTGAGATTTCCATTTTGGGTTTGAGTCTGCATTTAATCTGAAATACTTTATTGAAGATACTTGTTGAAGGGGGGACAATTACAATTAGAATGGATACAGTCCATAACATGAAAATAAAGACGAAGATGTTCGGAAGGTCCGTAGATACTAAAATTAAGGAATTTAGCTTTATTTACATTTATTGATAATTTGTTAGCAATACACCAGTGTTAAATGGTCAGAAGATCCTTATTTATGGTATTTTGTAGGGTACTAAAGTACGAACTGGAGTACTGATTCTTTTAGCCCTTGCTGCTATTAAAAAAGTGCCTCTCTGATGTTTGATTGTTAAGTGATCAGTTTTGGATCAGCAGTAGGGACTCAATGAGCAGTTGACACTTGATAAATCAGGTTAATCTCCAGACAAGAGAAAACACTCGTTGAGATTTCGTTAATATTTTCATTTTCGGATTCTGGAAGATTAATGATTTCTTCAAGGTTAGTACGTCTGGAATATTAGTGCAGATCGGCTATTTCTGACTGAGCCTGTTTTAGATCCTCTTTGATCTGGCTGTTTTCTTTTTTTAGTCCGTCCTTTTGAGACTTCAAAAGTTGAACCTCCGAAGTCAACACTGTAAGCTTCGAAGATAAATCCTTGACGAGACAGTTGTTGAACTCCAAACTTTTTTCATATTCCTTAAATTGAGCTTCGTTGTAATCCTTCAAACTCTGATTTTACTCTTTGATATAATTTTACAGATCCTGGCTGCTCTTTATCCTCTTTGGTTGCTCTTTGTATTTTAAATACTTTTCGTATTTATTCTAGAATTATTATTATTTCGTATTTATTCTAGAACACTTAAGAACTCTTATGTGTTATATACTATTTTTCAATGGTTCTTATTGCTACTAATTGTTTGAGTAAAAATGAAATAAATAACTGAAATGATAAAAAAAATTAAAAAAAAAATTTTCATTGCAATCGTCCCTGTGAGTGTGGCGTTATTGAAAGAGTTGATACAATTAAATATTTAGGTTTACAAATAGACAGTAATTTTAAATGGAAATCACATGTTAATAACTTAATTAACAAATTGAGGTTTTATAATATTACTTTTTTTAAATTAAAAAAATAGTTGAATAAAATTTTTTAACAACCTTGTATTAGTCTTGGGTACAATATGTTCTTAATTATGGTATAACTTGCTACGCACCTGATTATATAAGTAATATTAAATCTCTGCTACATTTACAAAATAAATTATTTTCTCATTTCAATAATTTTCAGCAACCGATAACATTTCTAACTGTGTGCCAGCTTTTTGTTTATCGATTATTAATTTTTATTTTTAAGAACAAAAACTTTTACGAACTCAAAACAGTAAACTATGTAACAAGAGGAACAAAAGGTTATTACTTAACTCCTAAATCTTATAAGGAAATATTACATAAATCGTATGTATTTTTAGGTCCATATTTATTCAATAAATTAAATGAAGCTACCAAATTCACAAATAATCACGCAGATTTTAAAACAAATATCATCAAATTCATAATAGCACAAGACATTGAAAATATTTTAACAGTACCTAAATAAATCCAATAACGTTGTCAATAATCATAGGAATAGGAATTTTTGATATCATGAACTAGCTATAGCTCTTATGATATCACACATTTTAAAAAATATTTTTCTTTTAATTATTTATTATTTGGAATTAATTTGTTTTCATTGTTCTGGTTTCTTTCTTTCTCTATGTTTGTGCTGTTCTATTAAATTATAATGTAAAACTGTAATTATAATTTGTAATAAATTGATTGATTGATTGAATAAAAGAAAAACTCAATTTAGTTTTGACAGATATTTATATTTATTTAAAGATTTATAGATTTTATTTTTTTCTAGCAAGCACACGTATCTAACAGTATAAACAAGTGTAGAGTATCAACAACCAACAAGTTGATTGTTGATGACTTTTTATTCTAACTAAAAATTAAATTAGTTTACAATAAAAATTCGGGTTTGTGTAAATTCAAATTGATAACAAAATAAACAATTTGCTTTGCTCCACTCAACCGTTGGTTTTAGCAGTCCACTCGTTCCTCTTAGGGTACGCCCATCACAGCAAACAAACAACACAGGAAATAGAATATTTCTTTCGTTGCAGGATCTCCTCAACTCCGCATAGTCTCTGAATCAGTATTCTGGTGGTGGCATTCATATTTTCGCGGCGCCTAGAATACTACTTTGTCCTTTGTTTTGTCAGAAAATATTCTAAGGAAGCAAAAAGGACATTTGATGTCCTGGATAAACTCCTAATCTAGAAAGTACTCGCAAGCATACGATTAGGGGTCCAGAAAACAATTGCTATTCATTTATTCCAAAATATGAAAGCTTGAGAGATCTAATTAGTTGGGAATGGATTTCATTGCACTTAGTATAATGGAAATGCTATGTAGCAATATGAGCACCATCTATGGGTATGGGTATACTGTATGCATGTTGGAGAAATTTCTTCACCCCAGATACTTTTCTATGATGTTTTCTCTTTAAAACTATCCAATAGATATTTCCTTGTGTAAACAAACCCACACATTTTATGAAGAGGAGGTGGAGTTCATTTAGTATACAATCATAGGGAGTATTTTTAATATGAAAAATAGCATATTAGGCTTCAACATTTTGTTTTTAGAAACAACGTAATTGTTTAAAAATATTTTTTTCAATAACTCAATAGTGTTTACTTAAATAAGAACAACTTAATTTTCTGTAACTTTCACGCAAATATGCTTTGAATAAATATTAAATTATAATAAAAAGTCAATAAATGTTCCCAAAATAGAATGCCTTGTATATTTTATTGTTATTATAGAGTAATACTTGGACATCAGTATTAGTGATGGGCAGGTATCGATACCAAATACTTAAGTACTCGATACCTATAGGTATCGAGTGTATTCGATACCCACAAAAGTATCGATACTTTATTGACATATTTCGTTTTAAATTTTTCAATGAAGTAATCTTTATAATACCTACTGTAAATCAAACGCAGCCTGTTTCCGTTTTCATTTTGCAACGCTCAAACCCAAGTCGTTATCATCCGAGAGAGAAATTTGACGCGGATAGGTTCCCCCCCCCCAAATCCTTCGCCTCTATCCACCTCCACGCCCGTAGCTACGGGGCTTTTTGATGAATCGCTTTCAGTTTTTTGAATATTAGTCTGATTATGGATAGGCCCTAAAAAAATTGACCCTTCAGGTTCATTTCCCGACATTGAAAAAAAGTACTCGATACCTAAAAGTACTCGATACCTATAAGTATTCGATACCAAAGTATTCGATACCTATAAGTATTCGATACCAAAGTATTCGATACCTAAAATTATCGATTTTGCCCATCACTAATCAGTATGCACGAATACATGTTTTTTATGTGATAAAAAGACTACAATAGAAAAAATTTTACCAAATATTTCACCTTGCATTGCAATATTATTAGTTTTTCTCTACATTCCCTTTCTTAAATTTTAATAGGACTGATTACATTAATAAGTTGTAATTTTATAGTACCTACAATAAGTACACAACTAAGAAAAGAAAGATCACAGAGTTTGATAATTCTCACCGTCACAGGTCTTTCTCCACCCTTTTTGAAGCAATTATCCTCTTAAAAGAGAAATCATTCTAACCCTTTCCGGGGGAGTGGCAGAATGTTTTCCCCCTAACTCGAGCCGTTCTTCGTGTGGGTAGGTGTAAGTCAGACGATTCAGCAGATGCCCCTTTCAGATTGAGAACTTATCTTCCTTTTCAATCCGTTCCTTTTCATCTGCTGCCGACCAGCGGAGGTTCCATTCGACGCCTGCTCCCCGAGGAATGTTTACCGACGACCCTATGGGGCTAATTTATATGTCCTCCAGAGAACTTTTTATCTTTCTTTCATTACTTTTATGTTGGCTTTTATGTATGGCTAGAGAAAGAGTTTTCTTTGAAAGGTCCGATAACAGACGAGTTTTGAGTTGGTATTAACAAGCTATTTAAGGAAAGGAGATTTTCACCATTTATCGCTGGTTAAGTGGACAATAAGTGTAAACTCACAACTCTCAAGCGTCACCTCCAACCGTGGACCGGTTTCGTCCTTGTTAGGACTCATCAGCACGGTATAGGATGGTAACGCAAGAGAGTGGAGGGCAAGTACTAGTCTAGCCGACTATAACTTGGTTGGAGGTGACGCTTGAGAGTTGTGAGTTTACACTTATTAAGCTATTTAAGGATTGGGAATTTCAAAGATTTAAGGCACATACTATCAATTCAAGTAAAGTCAATTTATTACAAATTATAATTAAAATTTTACATTTACAATTTAATAGAACAACAACACATACACAGAGAAAAGAAACCGAAACAACAAACAAACAGGAATAAAAACAAACGAATGAATATTTATTAATAAATAAATAAAAGGAAAAGACATTTTAAATTTTGAGATATCAAAAGAGCTATAGCTCGTACGTGATATCAAATATGCATATTCCCGTGATTATTGACAATGCTATTGGGATTTAAAAATTGGTATTGGGATTATCCAAATGGTATTTAATTTTCTATACAAATGGGTATAATTATCATTCAAAATGATATCTAATTTCTGTAATTCTTTAATAAAATTTTATATAAGAAATTTTTTATCGATTTAAGTTCTTAAATTACAGAGCTGGTTCTCAACCTTTTTCGTGACTGTACCCCCAAAGGTGAAAGAACGTTTGAGAGTACCCCTCACCTCTAAGGTAGAGAATCAAAGTACCAGTTTAATGGTAATCGGTTCATGTATTACTTCATAAATGTGATGAATGATTTTGAGCCACAAAAGGTTTGATGCAAATATTTATTAAGTTGCTCAGACCCGTAGTGACTTTTGTTTTGGAGAAGCCATGCTAAATACATGCCTAAATATAATTCCTAAATATGTAAATGTATAATTATAATGCATAATGTAAATGCATAGAAGTGTAATTAAATAATATTTACAAAAGTGTGTGAAAGTTAAGATTTAAACCTTGTCGAATTTGTTAAGATAACGCTGAATTGTATACCGAAATTTAAGATCTGGTTCCCCAGAAAATCTTCGAAATTTTTAACTTTTAAAATTAGTGTTTCAACACAATTTTGGAAATCTGATATTTTTAACATTGCTGTATAACTCTTGCCTTAACCCAAGGAGATACCCTGTCTCTAGCCTTAACCGTGAACCAAAAGCAAGAAAAAAGCAAGCAAGAAAAAAAATATGTGCTCTCTTTAACCAATCTGTTTTTAAACAATACCGCCACTTTCGAAATAGGCCACCGGGTCTACTCTACTCCTCAATGGAGCGGAGACGCATCGTCCATTTTTCAGGGTCACGTGACCGGCGTGCCCTTTAATTGAGCGGCGGCGATTGGCGGGGCTGCTGAATGAACAATGGTGAGTGCGCAGGCGAGAGCGACCCTCCCGCTCCATTCATCCCAAGTGTCGCAGTGGCTGCGTTGGCGATCGCCAAGGGATCGAAAGAAGAGGAGGGATGGGGATGCGGAGGAGCGCAGTGGTCACCGGTCTACGGACATGGGGATGGGGGATTGGTGTTGTTGACATTCGATGTGTTTGGTGCAGAAAGCAATTGTGATGTAATTTGATTGATGAGATAATACAGGGTGGTCCTAAATTCGTGGTACAAACTGGGTAGGGTAGGTAGAGGAGACCTAGATAAGCATATTTCGAATAGGAATGAGGGGGGGGCGCAGTTACACCGTTAAAGGGCTATGCAGTGCGAGAGCGTTACAAAAGGACGTTTTGCCAAGGCCCGTTTAACCCGGTGGGACTCGCGCCTCCCGTGCGAACGTTGAGACTCGCGGGGGTTATGGAATAGCCCCAACCTTTTCGCTCTTTTCTACATCGTTAAAAATATTTTTTTTCAGTCTGAACCATAAATTTTTAGACTTTAAAACTTAACTTATAAAGAAAACTTATAATCTGCAATATTTTCTACGCTGAGAAATAATTTTTTGAGTTTGATATTAATTTTTCTTATTACACCGATACACACATATGTAACAAAATAAAACAGATAATTTAAATGTAAAAATTAATTTATAATTTCTTCAAAATACTATATAATGAATTTCTTTAAGCTTTCTTTCGGTAAAGACAATTATCACAGATGGTATTAACGTGGGCTTAGAAAAAACAAATTTCAACACAAATTACAGATCACAAGTAGTTTTTCTATCCTACTTCGAACCTTTTTTTTCTAACATTTAAACTTGGGTATTTTTTCTTCGAAAACTTGTTACACTTTCCTAGCTCCTTTCCCATTCAATACAAAAGCAAAGAATGTAAGGGGCGGGGTACAGTGGTCTGGTGAATTAAAAGTCATAAAACTGTCACGGGGACCAGCATTGAAAGTACCCACACCTGTGTCTTCCTTTTCTTTGTACTAAAATGAAATAGAACCCCCTGAGAATTTCTTTAAATTTGTTTACAAATGTTTTGGGTCCTTATCAGTGGGTTGTATAGAAGGCAGAGTACGAAAAAACGGATGCGCAGCACTAACGAAGAGACTCGCGGGGGTCATTCCATTTCCCCAAAAGCTAACAAAATACGTCTGGGGGGCGGAAAAATAATCCGAATTCCACGAAACTTCTCAAGCATGTAGATAAGGGTCAGAAACCCAGCTACTGAGAAGTAAAGAATCCCCAGGTGTTTAGTTTTCCGTTAAATGGAATGTTAGTGTGAGCTTGGGGTTATAAAATGACCCCGCGAGTCCCAACGGGTTCGAAAAAAAACACAATGAAATGAAAAAATTATTGCATGAGGTATAGCAGTATCCGTACTACTTACACCATAAATTTGATAGAAATTGGACCACTTGCTAAACCGCGGGGTGAGTTTTAAAACTTGCAATATTAACCTTTTAACCAAAGAATGGAGTTCCTTTAAATAAGTGTAATGGTGTTTAGAAAAATTATGATCGCGGGGAAGGAATGTTCAATGATCATACAGTTTCAATGATCAATATGCATGATCATTGAAAATTCCTTCCCCGATAATTTTTCCTGGATGGACCTTTTAATAAATTAAATTAATTTAATTTTGTTTTGGAGTAATGGACCTTTTTTCTGTAATCCATATTTTTTTATTCAATACGCTACATGCGTATAATCAATTGATTCGTGGTCGGTTGGTCAGGGAATCAAAATAGAAATTATTGCAATGTATTGATGTATTGCTGGTAGAAAATATTTTTTTCCAATAGATTTTTTTAGATTTCAATTTATTTGTTTTTATTTCTGGGTTGACCATTTTATAAACCAACTAGTTGCATGCACAACACTGGCCTTACACAAAAAAATTGCTTTAGTGGATCTTTAAAAATTTTTAGAGAAGAACCCCTTTAATTTATTTGTTCTTTTTTTCAACGAAATATTTTGTAACTTATATTTTTAATATGGGGGAAAGAAGGATAACAGTATCCACATAAAATATTTTAGAAACTCAAACGCCAGTGTCTCAAAAATTCACTGAACATCTCTTTTACTGGATGTTTAAAAATCAAACTGCAAAAAAAGTCTTAACTTTAACAAAAATATGTTCAAATCACAAAAAAAAAATTCACGACGTTTTTGACCATCCCACTGGACCTTTGACTTTATTAAAAGACGTCTTTTATGCATAGACGTTTTGAGTTAGTTGTAATGTGTGATTCGAATAATGTGTGATTCGTTAGTTGTAATGTGACGAATTAATGTGAAATTCGTGCATATTTTGGTACAAAAAATAAGTTATTGTTTTGTGGTAAACAAGCTGTGACATTATATTTCAATATTCCTTTATTATTATTTCAAAGATGAATACCCTATGGGTCAGGAGGCTTTCTAACAAAAGTATTTTTATTTCTTAGCATGCAAAAAACCTAAATGATTTACGTTCTGAACATACCAGCTAAACAAAAAAGCAATGACCAGAAGCGAATTTCCTTTACCATCAGAAGCAACTACAACGTTTCCTCGATGTAAATCCCCAAACTCTGTTAAAATATCATTCCTCCTATGTGTTAGTTATAAATTGCGTCGGTGCTGACAACATATTAAATTACACCAAAGCCTGTCTACCAAAACCCTGCATGATTAGAGTTTCCTTCTCCGCAGGACCGCTTCTCGGCGCGATATCCCCTACAGCGTCACAAATTAAATTACCTCTCCAACAAAACAAACTCATTTTCAAGGATTTTTTTCCTCGGCCTTGGCGACAATTCTGGCGACAGATGTAATTAATATAGGACCAGATCATTCCGTTATCACAAAGAAACGGACGGGATCTGTTGTTGGCGAGGTTCTTTTATATTGGTGTTGTTGTTCAATTAAGGCGTCCTTTGCGGCTGGATTATGGAGGAAGAAGAATGGGTAATTGGTGAGTCAGACTGATGCCACGTAACGGTAGGGAGCCTAGGAAAGATTGGGACCGAAAGTAGAAAGTTACTTGGTTTCATGAGGATTCTTTTTGTTTTCTTCTCCAGAGACGATGAAGACAAAAGATGGAAGTGCCTATTTATCAAATTGAGTTCGTCTTTATATTTGGGAACATTACTTTTGTGAATCGTTTCTTTTTAGAACTTTGTATCGCAACTATGTATAATAATACTAGCATATAGGATACTGGCGTTAAGTTTCAAAAACGTCCAAAAAATTCCGAAACAGTGAGTTTTTGATGAAGAAATTTTTTGAAATACCTCGCTTAAAGTGTCATACAAAAACTTTTTTAAATGATTAAAGGTTTTGAGGAATAGAAAGTATACTAAGAGAAACATAAGCATCCTTTATGATAGCATTGCGATGCGGTGTATTCATTAATTGAGCAGAGAGAAGTAACAGTTTAAAACAATCCCCTGTTGAATTTGAATTCATTATTTGAATCACCTGATTCGGAATTAGTTTATATTTCTCTAAAGAACTAAAAACCACCATAACTATAATAAATGCATGAAAGGAAAACTGCAGAACGATCTTCCATACAAAGCTAGTATCTTGATAAGAGTTGTACATAATTGAAGATTCTACAAGACCATCTTAACTTCAGTAAAATATATAAAGGTCTCCTTACCAGAATCATATTTTTACATACTACTTCATAAATTTCCTAAAGAAGAAAACTATTTTTCATCATCGAATTTCAATCCTTAATTGCATGATAAACTTTATTATGGATGGACAGCAAGTCAATTTATATTTGAACGCTTCTCAGATATTCGGTACAGAAAGCATTATTTACTTATTCTTCAAAACTTTGAACTGATGTTTTAGAAGAAAAAAATGAATTTCTCTTAAAACCGTGCACTAAATGAAAGCAGAAAGGTGGTATCTGAAAGAAGAGAGAACATTTTACACAGATCTTAACACATGATAATACAGGTAATTCAATTTTTCAGAAAAACAATTTTCCCTGCGTGTCTGCAAATCATAATTATGGTGTCTAGGCGTTACATGTAAAAGTCATCCCAAGTTATATCCAATAAAAGTTTACCTAATTCAGCGTCGACGCCAAATGTGCTTAACTAAAAGACGCGACGCTACCTCCATCAGCGTGGAAATTTTGATGGAAAATCAAGCTTGAGTTTTTACCTAGCACTTTACTTAACTAAGCAAATTATACAGATGCACCGCTTAGCAAAAAAGAAGAGCTAGTCCTTGCGGTCGTATTACATAAGCCCCGCCCATGTCCCGCAACCAATTAGCGACGCGCAAGAAAAAGCGGGCATTAATTTATCTTACGTCAAAAGTTTAATGCAGTTTTCGTGTAGGGTAAATCCACGGGCTTCATGTGTCTTCTAATTTCGGTCTAAATTTAGGGTGGGTAGGAAATCATCAAGACGGTTGTAGTTATGTAATAAATCATCCAGACTCATATGGTGATGTGTTGAATTCATGAAAAATACATATCTGGTTTTTTTAAATAGAATTTGTAATTGCACATGGTATGCAGATCTTTAAAAACGATATGTTTTAATAATTTTATTAATTAATTTTTTTTCGAAATGATTAATTCTCATTATGGGTAGTTTGGATCCTTTTAAAAAAGGGTTTATCGTGAATAATTTTACAGTATTATAGACCTTGACCCAGAAAGGGCGATATATGATTTGGTATATAATTTTAAGATAGTTTCTAATAAATAACCAAAAATATGTTTCTAAAACAAAAACTATGTGTGACTGTGAAACAAAGAAGAATTTGGAAAAAGTGTGAACATCGATGTCAGAGTAGCTCAACTTAAATTTAGAAATTCCTTTTTTAATAATATTGAAAGCAAAATAATCCACATCTATGCATAAAAAAGTGTGTAGGAATATTTTTTAAGCCTTGAGTTTAGTAAAAACTGTCTTCAGTTCCTTTGATATTTGTTCCTTTGGAAAGACACCTGTTGATTTGTTAGTTCTTTTCTCTTGTCGTGCATGACGGGGATGTGATGTAAGGGAATTGGTCAGGTGATATTCATGAATTTTCTCTGCAGCTATGAATACATTTGCTACAAATACGTGCTTCTTTTATAGCTGCAATTATGCTTGCATCTGTCGGTCACCAAATGCCATCCTAAGGCAGGGCGCGAAATTTCCCTTCGCCAACTCGCCATTGGCAACCAAAAACTTAAGGCTGGTGAGAAAGTTCTTTTCCATGAAAAAATGTTGAGTTTAAATTAAAAAATGTCCAAATCAGGGAACCTCAATCGAGCGGCTCGTCTAAGTGTTTTAAAATTAAGCGACCGGTGGTTGGAGAGAAGCCGGCAAACGCAACGCCGACAGACCGCTCGCTTCCGCGAGAAAACCTAGTTACGATGACGTAATCGCCGAGGTAACTATAGTGCATGTGCGCACCGATCAGATTGCTCTTGTACGCAAGTTTCTTTCTCGGGTTGTGATAGAGAGCCTGTATACGAGAGAGAGACGACAACTCGCTTAAAAGCGTCTCTGCGCATCCTTGCGCGCAGTTAAAACTGTCCAAATCTCCAATTCTGTCCAAACTGTATCATGCCGCTGATCTCGCACCCATGCTAATTCAATGGAGGGAAATCTGCGGTGAACAGAAAACGCTGTTGACCAATCAGCGAGCCATAGCGGGCTGTCGCCTCTCTCGTATACAGGTTCTCTAGGTTGTGACCGTTTCTTTTCGGCGGTAGTTAGTTAAACTAGGTTTGTTTTGTAATATCAAAGGTATTATGAAGAAAATGGGGCGAAATATCGATTCCTATTTTACTAGGGGTGATGAAAGTGAAATATAGTTAATTTTATTATTTTTTGCTGTGTATTTTAATTTTACATTCTTATAAGTTTCACTTTCCATAATGTTTCTGCAAACACTATTTTTTAAAATATAAAAAATATGAATCCAAAGTATTGGCGAGTAAAAATTTTAGTCTGGCTAGTAACCTTTAGAACTGAAATTTCATGCCCTTTCCTAAGGCACAGTTTAACACTGTACCAAATTCAGACTCGAAAAAGAAATTTCCAAAGAAAATATTTTAAATCAAGATTATACTGTAAACCATACTGTATACTCTTGTCCATCTTAAGACTTATTTCTATTGGGTTGTCCCATAAGTTCTGTTACTTTTTACAAAGTTTCGTGTTTAAAAATTTTTTATGAAAAACTGGCAATAGGTGGAGATTTCAAACAAAAGGGATTTTGATATATGTATATTCATCAACATAATGTGTGATTTTGGTAGTTCTCGTGATATTATTTCTTTTCAAAATGGTGGTTTGAAAAAAAGTCCGCAAACGACGATTTTCGCGTAATTTTTTTCTTTTGTTTAAAAAACTAGGAAGAACGCATAATTCATGGCTAAAAAAAGTTGTACTGTATGCTTGAAATGTTTAGTTTAAGATGTCATAGTTTCAAGATAATTCGATAAGTTTAACTTAGGAAATTTCGGTCTCAAACATAACATCTTTGCAAGAAACTTACCTCAGTAATGTTAGTCATTTCGAAGAAATTTTCACGAAAAAAAGCATCAAAATCAATAAAAAAGCTTACGAAATACCCAAGTATTCAAAATATGCAATATATATTAAATTATATCTGAAATTAATTTCAGAAAGTAGTGCGCAATATTCAAGCGCGCAACGTTTTAGCTTATCAGAATTACACTCGCTGAACTTATGCTAAGCGAACAGAGCAATTATTTGCTTCATACGAAAACACTACAATAAAAACAACTCGTTCGAATTTAGAAATAAATCAATTCAATGACATTAAGAGACGCTTTCAATGTTTAAACCGCTGAAACAAGCATTATGGTTCAAAAAACATCTGCCTTTAACTTGCTTCATACCAGCTGCTTAGAAAAACAATAGGAGTGCTTTAAAAAACACGTGATATTACCAATATATGAAGTTTTAAAGTCAAAATTTCCTACCTTAAACTTATCGAATCATCTTTAAACTATGACATCTTAATCTTAACATTTCAAATATGCAGTAAAACTTTTTTTAGTCATGAATTATACTTTCTTCCTAGTTTTTTTAACAAAAGAAAAAAATTACGCGAAAATCGTCGTTTTTGGTCTTTTTTTCAAACCGCCATTTTGAAAAGAAATAATATCACGAGAACTACCAAAATCACACATTATGTTCATAAATATACATATATCAAAATCCTCTTTGTTTGAAATCTCCACCTATTACCAGTTTTTCATAAAAAATTTTCAAAGACAAAACTTCGTAAAAAGTAACAGAACTTATGGGACAACCCATACTTTATATCTATCAGTGATAGTTCAGACAAATTGAACATTGATCCAGACATTCAATATAACAGGCTGAAAATTGGTGGAAATATAAAAGATAGTGGTCTGTTTGATATCCTATAATTCCCAAAAATTCTATCTTGGGGAAAATCCGCCATTTTAGAAAAACCATTGCCGTCTTGGATTGCGTTTTCAAGTATATAGACTGAAAAAAGAGTTCGATTTAGTTCGTTGTTATCCCGAACTGCTTAATAATGTAAGATTTAAGTGACAACGTCAAAAAATTCGAAATAAAAAACTTAATTTAATTATAATTAATTTTTATTAAACTAGGGAGCTACCGCCCCCTGCTCGCTATCGCTCGCCAACCCCCGTTAACTGCTGACGCAGACACTTTTGGACCGCTTCGCAATTCCTCACAAAACCCAGCTCACTGCACTTACTCTCTTTATAAAACATTCTTAAAACAGGGGTAGTACTTCTTCGGGCCGGAGTATATTTTTGAAAATGCCGGATATTTATTCAGTGGCGGAATTTTAAGAGTTCTATTATGGTAACATGAATTGGTGGATCGCCTTATAATTCCAAGAAAATTAACAACAGAGCAATGTAAACATTCTTGTACCATTTCCCCAAGGTAATGTTTTTTTGAAGATCCATATATTACGAAGCACTGAAAGATCTCAGGAATATATTAAACTTTCTTAAAATTTGTAATGATTTTCATCGATTGGATGTGAAAAATGTAGTAATTATAGTAAACATCGTGAAAATTTAAAATTTTACCTTCATGAGAACAAACAAATAAACGTCGAAGTTGTGTCAGTTTCATTGCAATGACTCGAATGTATAGACTTACAACATTTTCGATTTTTATCTTTATTTCTAAAACAGTCCCCCGTGTTTTCTAGTTGTTTGCGTTTTGGCATTATGAAATAATGTGTCACATTTTACTACCTTAAAAAACATACTTGCAAAAGGATATAAAAAATAATAATTATTGTAAAAAGTAAATGCAAAAGTTCAAAATTTCCGAAAGCGAGTTTTTATTTTACTGTAAGTATAGTAATGATTAGGTTGCCACAACGACAAAGATAAAATTAAAATATTAATTTATTATTAAAAAAATAAAAGGTAAATTATACATAAGTTTTAAATACATATAATTAAAACCGTTTGAAGAACAAACATATAAATATTGTTAAAAATATACCAAAATATATTTTTTAAATTCGTGTTATAAATAGAAAGATGATTATTTAATCTATTTGAATATTAAAAACCAGTGAAATATGTTTTCAATTGTTTTAAAATTCACAGTTTCTTCTTCACATAACTGTAACCTTATCCGTAATCTAAAAAATGGATGTATTTTAAAATTGAGATTTTTTATAGAAATTCTAAAGGCTTATTGCACATCCTCAAAAGAATCCGGACAGTTTGATACCAAATATGTGTTATACGGATCAGTAATTAAAAAACCTTTCTCTGGAAACCGTTTACCAAAAACTTTTTTTTTAGAATAGAGATTAATGCTTTGCTGGTTTGAAATGTTGGTAGAAAATTGAAATAACAAGCTGAAAATGGGTGAAAAGGTAAAATATAGTGTCCTAATTTATATCCCGAATTTCCAAAAAATTCATCGAAGGGAAACCGCCATTTCGAAAAAACCGCCGCCCTCTTAGATTACCTTTTTAAGTATAGCGATTGAACCAAGGTTCCGATTGCGTTCGTTTTTGTACCGAATTGTTTAACAATACGTATTTTAAAGATAAAACGTGAAAAAGTTCGGAATAAAAAACTTAATTAAATTATAATTAAATTTTACTTCATTCCTGATTTGTCGGGTGAAAATGTAGGTAAGAATTCAAAATAACAAACTGAAAATTAGTGGAAACGTAGAAGATAGTGTCCTGATCAATATTCAAAAATTCCCAAAAATTCCGTCCAGGGGAAAATACACCACTACCATCATATTGGACTCTCAATTTAAGCATAGTGATAGTGGAGTTTTATCTTTATACAACATGAAATTTCCCCAAAAAGGCAAAAAACAGGAATTTTTAAGTCCAATATTTAAAAAACGTGTTCGAGCGATTTAAGTAAATTTAGGCTTAAAATATATTGTTTATTTATTCAATAAAAACATGTAATTACGTGCATGGTCAAAAATACCACGGTTTAGTTGCAACTAAATCAAATAGAATCAACAAACGTTCAAATTGAAGAAACCAAACTATGCTGCAAAAGATGTAGCAAACAAACGGTCCAAATTTTGACCATACACGTAATGGCGTATTTTTATTGAAGGAATAAACTAAATTTTTGGAATTTATTTAAATCAGTTGAACAGTTTTTGAAATATTAAACTTTAAAATTCCAGTTTAGCAAAAAAAAACTTAGTAGACTTAAAGTCAAGGAAAGGAAGGTTTCATCACCAATAAAACCTAAAACTAGAAAATAGCTTATATAGTTTGTCACGTTCTCTTCTAGGAAGCAGTAATATTGTGCTCTAACGCTAGTTAAGAATTTCCTAAGTGTCATATTGATGTTGAATTTGTCTATACTACAAAACCATCATTTTCAAACTGAATCGAAAGAAACAAGAGCTCGGGAGGTGATACACCCCGTGCATTCGGTATGCATCGCATGCTTTTTGCTTCTATTTGCCCGCCTTCGCTAACTTCCTCTACATTATTGGTTCAAGAGGGATGTGACTGAGGGATCTGTCCAATATTCGGCACAAACGAACGTCTTTTTTTGCGATTCACGCGATGCTGTCTTTTCCACGGCACGCGCAAATCAGTGAGACGTGCTGCGGAAGAACTAACTCAAGAACTACGGGTTCTAGAAGAACTAGTGTGTTTGAAGAGTATTCCTTTGGTGCGTGGCGTGATTTCAATAAACCTCAAAGGTTCGCAAATGGGAGTTGATTAAATTCTGACGGAATTCTGTTGGGGATGGGAATTTCAAATAGTTTTTCGGACGTCTTCAGGGAATTTCAATATGCTTGTGAAGATTCTGCCTTGCACGGATATCGAGATTGTGGAAAATAGGGCGGAAGGTTAACGGTACCCTCTGTTTGACTTTTGTGAAGGGTAATTAGTTACTTCATACTGTTTTATAGCTGGAGTTTCGATAGAAACTGTAGAAGTTTCTTACAACAGAATTTTTTTGGAATTATTGAAAGTTTCGAAATGTTGTGTCGTATTCCAATTCGGTTTGACCGAGACATCAAATGTGATTAATGAAACCATAAGTTATCAAGCCTCTCAGAATCACTTCTGTCCAAGAATTAACTCCTGCTACAAAAATTTTGGTAATACAAATGCCGAAATTAAATTCTTAATTAACTAGGCCAGGAAAAGTTATGATTGTACGGCGATACACTTTGAAAAAATTTTTGCAAATTTTCTATAACATGTGTGTACGGGTAACGCTTGTGTTCTTTTTCATACAGATATTTTCGTGTGTACATACAACGGTAATGGCTACATAAAACTATCTGTTGCAGTTTTTTCTCAAAAAATATGCGTCTTAATAAATATACATTTCTGGATATTTTTATTTAATTCAAGCAAGAGGAATCAAGGTTTTCTGAGTTTGGGTGGTATTTATTATGAAACACACTGTATATACAGGGTTTTTTATATAAGTGTTTCATAACTTCCATGTAGGGTAGGACACACCTAGACGACTCAGAATCCCATAGGAATGGGAGGGGGCGGGAATTCCCCCCCAACGAGCTAGGGGGGTTTATAAGCCGGTATGGGAAGTTGTTAAATTCCCTGTGGAAATTGACAGGTAACCTTTTAAGGGCGAATAAAAACCATCTATTAAGGAATTTATTCCATAAAACTAAAGAGTTGAAATTTCAGCTCCTAAATCGGTTTTTATGTAAAAAATGATCAAAATGATTCAATTCAATGATTAAATTTTTATGAAATCAATGATTTAAATCAAACGATTTTGTTGGTTTTGATCCAATCATAAAAGGTTGCATGTCAATTGAATCGTCAGTTGGAAGAAGGAAATAAGTCCAAAATCAAAGTTTTGAGAAAATCGAAAAAAACTGTATAATTAATAGAATTGTCATTGTATAACCACCAAATTTTTACTGGGAGTTCAGAACCCTATTTTGAAAACAGAGCAATCATCAAAGCAAATATAAGTACATTCAAAATATTTTATAGTCAAAATAAGTTGATGGAATAATTTCCTTCTTCCACCTTATGAAATTTTTCTGATGAAAAAATCTTTAAAAAAACCCTTAAGGCCTACGTTGGGAGAAGGTTTTTAAAAAACATTATATGTAACTTGTTTACATATTTTTTCTTAACCAATGTAGTTTAAATAACTAATATATGTAAAAACTACCCAAATTTTATAAAAAATATTTTTTAAAATAACAATTTATACTAAAATTTGGCGGAAATTAAAAGTTACGCCAACACCTCTTAAGGTAAATATATTAAAGTTTTTTTGAAAATTCTTGAAGTCACATGTTCCTTAGATAAATACCTGTGCATTGACCTAAAAGCTAAGCAAAATTTTGAAAATTAAAGGAGCTATGCTATTTATCGCCATTTTTTTACCTTTTTTAGATATTTTTTTAAAAAATTTACGATAAATAGCATATCTCCTTTAATTTTCAAAATTTTGCTTAGCTTTTAGGTCAATGCACAGGTATTTATCTAAGGAACATGTGATTTCAAGAATTTTCAAAAAGACTTTTATATATTTACCTATAGAGGTGTTGGCGTAATTTTAAATTTCCGCCAAATTTTAGTATAAATTGTTATTTTTAAAAATATTTTTTATAAAATTTGGGTAGTTTTTACATATATTAGTTATTTAAACTACATTGGTTAAGAAAAAATATGTAAACAAGTTACATATAATGTTTTTTAAAAACCTTCTCCCAACGTAGGCAGTCGCCTTAAATTCACATTTAAATTATATTTCTCCTCAGTTTACACCACAAAAAGGGTGAAATAAAAAGAATAATACAAATAAAATTCAAAATTATAGTGAAACTGAGTTTTTAAAGAAGTATCAATGGAGTGAGTGAATATGAATGGAGTCAAACATTCCCTGCATAAAAAAAGTTTGAAAAAAAAATTGAAATTAAGAGAAAATTTTATTTTAACTTAGTTTACAGCACAAAGAGTATGAAAAAAAGACAAATTAACTTTAATTCCAAATTAACTTGAAAAATACAATGAATGGACATCGATTTCACAACTTCAAGTGGTGGCATCTCCCTTCAGGGGTTAGTTATTTTCCCCCTCTTTTCACTCATGTGTAGAGCAAAGTTTGGAGATTGTTTTGATCACAAAAAGTCAATTTGTCATTTTTTGGAATTATTCCCTTCTTTAAACTAACGATTCAATTTCTACTGTCAATTATACAACTTTTCATGCCGGCTTATAAAATCCCTTATCTCGCTAAAGTTGCATTGCCGATTTCTAGGTGATTCTGAGTATCGCCTAGGAAGTTATGAAAAACTTATCCGAAACACCCTGTACAGATCAAGCAAAGATAATTTTATGACTGCTCCTCCAAGTCACTAAGTCTCTAGATAACCACTCTGTTAAAAAAAAGTTCAACCTTTCACACCACAAACTTGGTTCAAATTTAGCTGCAACTTAAGTTTCGGTAACACGTTTCACCAAGTTGTCGGTGCTTTCACTAGTGAAAGCACCGAAAACTTATTGAAACCTGTTATGGTTAAGTTTATGGTGAAACATCCCAACCTTTCACCACAATTTGGTTAAAGGATGAACTGTTTTTTTAACAGTGCATCCCTTGCTCATGTACTCGAAACGAACCGTCAACAAAACTCCAGACCAACTTTTGAGAAATGCGACACAAACCATTAGTGGTCACAACCTACGGACTCTCCCGTCTCTTTCCATTTGCTGCAGCATCATCGAAGGAAGTGTGTTTTTCAGGCTTTCGAGCGGCCGCTTTAGCATAGACGCTGTTTAACGACTACGAGGACGTCGTCAAATGCGTCTCGGCACTCCAACTAATTAAAAACCCGACCCAGCAATTCAAACGCGCGACTCGGGAGCAAGTCGCTTCATTAGCAGTATTTCGCAAGTGTTACGAAAGCCCGCAACTCCCTTTTTTTCTCGCCTCTTTATTTGCACTTTTTCCGGACGGCTTCAGGGCGCAAGGGAGCTGACTCCTTTTTTCTCTCCTGCAGTGGCGTAACCAGAAAAATATTTAGAGGGGGATGTTGGAATTTTCGTAGGGGTTATGAGATAAATTAAAATCCCTTTCTATACCCAGAAAAAAACGTGTCCGAAATTCCTTGAAAAAGAAGAGTCAAACGTGCAGTTTTTTCAATAAAGTCTGCAGTATTTTGTAGCAATTAGACTTTGAAGCCTCTCAGTACGTAAGTCTGCAGTTTTTTACAGTAGTTTTGAATGCATTCTGCAGACATTTCAGAGGTCTTATAAAAAACTGCAGACTTTCTAAAGAAAAGAAAAGCAAACAAAGTGTTCCAATTCCCTTAAGCAATTTTGCTGGGTTGCCAAAAAAAGGTTAATTTCTATCCTAAACTATTAGGTTATATCCCCAAATCTCCACCTCTCTGACTACGCCCCTAAAGGGGTGAATCACGTTTATTTTCTTATGTTATAATTGCTATTTTTAAATTGGATGAAGCAGACCAATTTTTTTAAATTTCTAAATAGTAATAAGTAGCAGGATTTTATCGTTTGCTCTTGAATAAGATTTTGAGAAGTGCTTTTTGTGGCTCTATAGCGCATTTCCATAAATTTTGAGTAGTGAGTAGTAGGTAGTATTTAGAATCTTCTATCTGTCTGTAGTAGACAGTTTATATGGGTGTATCTTTTTTGTTAACTCGTAATATGTGACACTACCACACCTATACTCCCATGAAAAAGATTTTTCGCTCTTGAAAACCACATACTGGAACTTCAAAAACTAGTTAATTGTAACTACTGTAAAAAATTGAGTAAATATATTTAAATATTTATAGTTATAAGTTTCTAGAATTTATTGTTATACAGGGTGTTTCAAAATTCCGTTTCACGGCTTTTATTTGGAACTAAAGCCTCCTAGGGTCATAGAAGTAAGGTCTACCCCTAGGTAAGTGACCCTGGAGAATCCTTGAAGTGACTTACAGCGCCCCTAGCGGCGAAATTAAAAATTAAAAAAAAATTAATTTAAAAACTAAAGGAGAGAGATCAAAAACCTCAGTGAGAGTATTGTTGCCAACGTCAAGAACTCACTGAAAAAAATTTGATCAAAATATCTGAATATTCGAGGAGATAATAGCATGTGAAAATAGCACTTTTTCAGGGGTCAAAAAATAAAAAGTTCGCATATTTCCAAATTTTTCCGTATTATTGTGTAGTTTTGTGTTTTTTTAGTTGAAAGAACACAAAATTTAATCCAAAAATCAAAAAAAAATTTGCAAATGTGCGAACTTTTAATTTTTTGACCCCTGAAAAAGTGTTAATTTTACATGCTAATATCTCTGCGAATATTCAAGATATTTTGATCAAATTTTTTCAGCGAGTTTTTCATGATGTTGGCAACAATAATCTCACTGAGGTTTTTGCTCTATCTCCTTTAGTTTAAAAATTAATTTTTTTAACTTTTTAATTTCGCCACTAGGGGCGCTGTAAGTCATATCAATGGATTTTCAAGGGTCACTTACATAGGAGTAGACCTTACTTCCATGACCCTAGGAGGCGTTGGTTCCGAATAAAAGCCGTGCAACGCAATTTCGAAACACCCTGTATAATAATTGCGTAGTACTAGATTGCTAATTCAATAATTCGATTTCCATAAGCACCAAATACTCTGGTATTTAATGCAGAACTGAGAAGCTTTATGACACTCTGTAAGTATGATTGCAAAATAACACATAATATTAATTTAATAATTATTAAAATAATTAAGACCACTTTCCAAGTGTTACTCAAGACTGTATCTGTTATATACAATTGAAAAGGGTTTTAATTGGCAATGTGAGAGAATAGAAATTACTTCAATGGGGGGAGGTTAAATTTTTAAGAAAATATTGTATATACATTTGCTGATGCTATCAAATATTGATTTTAGTTTATTGTTATACTAATTTTCATTTTTTTAAAAACTCAGTTTAAAAGCGGTGGCATATTTGACAAATTTAAAGGATAAGAAATCTTCAACCAGCTTTAAAATAACTATGGCTATCACGATGATAAACTTCTTCCGGAATAAACTTAGTCCTCTTATGCACAAAACCATTCTTTCCCAATGAGTCTCTCGTTAAGGGTTGAAGGAGCATTTATTTTGGACTAGAAAAAAAACCGTGGTGGGCAGGTGGGGTTGAGAAGTTTTGGGGAGAACTTTTTTCCCCACAGAACTTTTCTTCGTGACGTAATTGAATTTCTGTTTCAAACTCTCAAAGTGTCGAGAGAGTTTGGGTAAAGACGGTGGGGAGGTAGGGAGATTTAGGGAAAAGTTATGGGTGTTGAGTTGAGGGACGAGGAATTGTTGAAGGGAATTTTCTACCGTTTTATGAATATTAAAACATATACAGTTGGTGTCAATGTATTGCTACCTGTTGCTGTTGGAAAAAATATAAAAACCTCGTATTAAATGTATTACGTCCCACACATGTACCATTTACACAATTATAATTTTACAAGGTACCCATTAAAGAAATCATGAATAATATTCAATTCCGGTACGCTACTGACTTTTCTATGCTCTCATAAGCAAATTATTTTATAATATTTTCACTTTTAATATGTTTATACTTAGAATAATTTTTATATGCGCTATTGCGGTTTAAAAATTATTTGGCGTTATATGGGATTTAAAAATACCAAAATTACTTGCCTTTTATACCTGGTATTGATCTTAAAAATTCCCTCCCTTTATAGGAGAGAATAATTTCTTTCACTGAAAATGTTTAAGTAAAGTATTAAAAACATGGGTGTAATTTCACCGTTGATGTAGAAGTGATGGATTTTTTTTGTGTTAAAAAAGATGTAATGGAAATTTCAGGAGGGGGAATAAGCTATCAAGAACACGAAAACAAATAATGTAATTGGAAAAATCTAATGGATGTAAAATGCATTACTTTATATCTACTAATAACCCAATAAATTTTGTAGTTATAAAAAATTCCATGCAAAGTGATATTGTAGCAAAAAAAGTTATT
Source organism: Tetragnatha versicolor (assembly GCA_024610705.1). Taxonomy (NCBI): domain Eukaryota; kingdom Metazoa; phylum Arthropoda; class Arachnida; order Araneae; family Tetragnathidae; genus Tetragnatha; species Tetragnatha versicolor. The sequence goes on along the minus strand of JANDEH010000002.1, from coordinate 17,893,568 downwards.
TAACTGATATTTATCATTTTGTATTCTTCCTATAAAATTTTATGGATTGCAAATTATTTCTCTCTAATCAATATTTGCATGTTGAAATGATTCCAGAACCCTGAATATCAAAGCTGTTCAAACACATTTCACGCCAATAAGTCAAAGTCCCCCTCTCGCCTTAATTAATTTAACAAAATTCACGTTACGCGTTGTGACAGCTGCCATTCCTTCATCTTTTGATAGCATTTCCCCTTCTTCCATAAATGCCTCCCAAAAAACAACACACGGCAAAGTTGCAATTTATAAACCCTTTCAAGAAGAGATGGCTAAAATTCCTTCATTAACTATTATTTTCTTCTCCCTGACACCCCTCAAAAGGAATAAAAATTATCGCCCCAGGAAAAGAACGAACGTATCAGACGGCCCCGAATTATTCTCAGTTTCTAAAGGAAGTGTGGGAGGAAACAGTTTACAGGTCAACATCGCCATTCTCACAGCATTGAACTGTAACTAATAAAATATTGAATCTATATAAAGGATTCCAGCGACTCTTTATTATTTATTCTTCCCTTTTTGTGGTTCTTTCATTTAATCTTAACTAATACCAGTCTTTTTTTTTCTTGGGGGGATATATGCTTGTAGTATGCGTAATTACTTCTTTAAGTGTGAAGTTTTCATTAAATAAATGAATCTTTTTTTTCTTTCTCTCTCTCTCTCTCTCTCCTGTCTCTCCTGTCTCGGAGGGAAAGCTTGGTAATTAAGCCAAATGCACTTTTAGAGGTTCGGTGTTCTTTAGCGTGGTTGAAAAAAACAGACTTAAAGTCTTCTGGCGTTTTGTTATTAATGGGGATCGTGAAATTCGTTATTGTTTTTTTTCTCCTGGTAAAGCGAAATTCAGAAGATTGTCTTGAATATTTGACTTAATCAGGCACCCATATCAATTTTAGAAGAACGATAATTAACAGTTTCCCGAATATTTATGTGGAATGTTAAACTTAAATATTGGCTAAGTCACACACACACACATTTTAAAGGAATGAAGAATTTTCATACGATCTTCTCTTTTTCTAATTGGGTATTTAAATCTACTAAGTTCTTACAGTATGAAGAACGTACCTTTAGTTCCATACCAATAATGATGGTTATTTCAGGCAGGATTTGAATTATTTCCTTAACATTATACTGTCAAGTGTGGCCATTTCATCTAAAAGTAATTCAGAAGACAAAAAACACATTGCATTGAACAAAAAATAGGAAACGTACCTTAAAAAGAAAAACGAACTAAGATCCTCTTTAGCCCTTATATTTTCTTAATTATTAAACAAATCTGTCCAAAGAATAAAAGCTTAAGCGGAGCCATTAAGTTAAATTTTACGTAAGCTACCCTTCCCATCTCGCGATGACTTACACTCATCATTAAAAAGCCACAATACTTTTACACTTATTAAAGCCTTCATCTGAACTTATAATTCCTATTTCTCCACAATCTTAATAAATCAGTGTGTTTGCTTTGAACACTCTCATCATTAAAACCACAATATGAAAAGAAGAGTTCTTCTCCAGTACCTCTGGTTAGGGGATTGTGTCAGAAAACTCCAGCTCTCAAGCGTCGCCTCCAGCCATGGACCGGTTTCGTCCTTGTTAGGGTTCATCAGCACGGCATAGGAAGGCAACGCAAGAGAGCGGAGGGAGGGCTTTTAGTCTAGCCGACTATATATCGGAAAAAGTGGTGACCATTGATTAGTCCTCCACCATCTGCCGGAATGAACTGTGCATTCCTAAGAACATATTTAATTCCCGAAAGGCAAGGTATGAAGAGAAGAGTTCTTCACCAGTACCTCTGGTTAGAGGATTGTGTGAGAAAATGTGTGTCTCAGGAATGCACAGTTCATTCCGGCAGATTGTGGAGGACTAATCAATGGTCACCACTTTTTCCGATATATAGTCTGCTAGACTAAAAGCTCTCCATCCGCTCTCTTGCGTTGCCTTCCTATGCCGTGCTGATGAACCCTAACAAGGGCGAAACCAGAGGCGACGGTTGAGAGCTGGAGTTTTCTCAAAACCACAATACTTTTACAATTCTTTAAGCTTTCATCTGAACTTATAATTCCTATCTCCTCACAATCTTAATAAACCAGTGTGTGCTTTGAGTCCTTCCCCGAATGGAAGAGGGCTTCCAAGGAGAAAGAAAGCCGCCCCTCATCTGCTAATTGAACACCCCGCCCGTCGCATCCGTCCGAGGACCCCTGCTTCTAAAAATAGCTCGTGTGGATCGAAGGCTCTCTGTTGACAGAAGGGTTTCCAATAAATAGCTCAAGAAATTTCATTGATTGGGATCACGGGAGGGCATTGATTAATAACAGGGGAGATGGAGCCCTTTAGATTTGTTTTGGGGATGTGATGTAACGTGGCATGTTCTAGCGGTGTTTTAAGCGTTAAAAAAAGACCGAAGTTTAGTGTAAATAAATACCGTAGTTAGTTACTTTTTTTGTTATAAGGGTTCTTGTAATATGTGTTTAAAGCATGAAAGAATGCCATAAGCTCGAAATAAACATAAGTATAGTAATTGCCAGGGCCTGATCCAGAAAAGTTGAACCCCCCCACGTTACGCGGTACCAATGTGTTATGGCAATCAGGTGGAAGGAGTTTGGTTTTTTGGATTGTATTAAAACAACTAAAAATATAATGTTTAAATGCATAAAATTTATGTAGTAATATAATCTTATTTTTGCATTGCCCCAAATTGTAGGGCCCCTTTGCCTAGGCCGAGTGGACCTAATGCTAAATCAGGGCATGGTAATATCAATATCAGATCAGTAATGAACAATTAATCATAGTCAAACTACTAAACAAAGAAAATAATTAGTTTTTATATCTAAAAAATGATTACATCTTAAATGCGAGTAATATTTAAACGAATGACATATTTTTCTTGACTATATTACTGCTTCATATTTAAAAATCGAAATAAATTTTTTTAGTGCACCAGTAAAATCACGCTTTCTCTGTAAACTATAAGGGTGTTTCATTTTTTGAAGTACCCAGCAGTAAGAGAGACTAAATAGAGGGCCACTAGCAAGCAGACATAATAAATGTAATAAAAACCACTCCAAAAATCATTATTTGGTAGCTTTGCAAACGGATATTTATTGTATTGGCTGTAAAATTCAAGTGAGCGGTTCCTTCAAAAACTTGTCCTTATTTAAAAACAACACTAGGAATTTAAAGATAAACATACTCAGAGTGATGTGAACATTTTTAAGTTGTTATTTTGTTTAAAGGTTACTTTTCCGTCTTCTTGGAATGAATTTTGCCTTTAAATCTTTTAACTTATTGATATGTTGTTTGTCTCGGTCAATATAAAAATTTATATATTTTTGTGAGGTTTAGGTGAATACCATATCATAAAGCTTTTAGAGACTTTTCTTAAAACTATCAGCTAAAACATAAAAATTTTCTATAATATTAGTGCTTAATGTAACTGAACAATATAGTACCTATAGATATAGCAGGGGTTCATTTTTTTCACACATTCTTTCTTCATCTCTCTTATTAGATGATATCTCATTGATCCTTTTAATTTCCGGGAATATCGGATTCTCTTCCACCTTCATCCAACGCCATTTGTTATCCGAGATATTTTACCTTAACCCCTTGGAATTAAAAAAAACTTACCATAGTTCAATTTACTAACAAACAGTACCGATACACGTGTTTAAAGGCTGCGAGGGCGAAAAGAATCAATGCATCGCAAGTGAATGTAAGACATAAGAACGATCCGATCTATTTCAACGAACATCTTACTCCGAGGCTAAAAGAATTATTCTTCCACTGTCGTAAATTTAAAGAGGCTAACAACTTTAAGTTTGCTTGGGTTAAAGATGGCAAGATTTTTATTAGGGAAAACGAAAACTCTAAGGTTATCCGTATCGTAAGTACAGACGAACTTATAAATCTAAATGCATCCAGATAATGAAGTATCTGTTCTTGGTTTTCTTGCTGATAAAGAATGTAACTTTATTTATGTTGATAACCTAAACGATTTTAATAATTTCCTTTCCCAACCAAACACTTATAATTCTTGCTACTTAAAAATTCTTCACTTTAATATTAGAAGCATTCGCTCAAACTTCGATGAACTTCAAGCATTATTAAGTTCCTCTTTTGATTTTATTGATATACTTGTTTTGTCTGAGATTTGGATTTTTAATTATGAAACCTCTCTCTATAATTTAAATAATTATGATTCGTATTTCTATTGTAGAGATTCTAACAAATCTGGAGGTATAGGTGTTTATGTAAAAAAACATTTAGATATTCTTAGTGATTGTTTGTTTTCTATGAATACTGCTGAGTCAATATTGCTGTATAATAATTTTCTTGATTTGACTATTATTTGTTTATATCGTTCCTTAAGCTTCAGCATTGATAGTTTTAATTTTGAATTATCGAGTAAGCTAAAAAATCTAAAATCTAAAAACGTGCTCTTAATCGGCGATCCAAACATAGATATATTAACATGTTCAAATCCTATAGAAGAGTATAAAAACCTTCTTAGTTCAGAAGGCTTTACTTTTCTTATTGATGGTGTTACTCGATCTCTCTCTAATTCCTGTATTGATCATTTGATACTACGGAGTTCTGATATCAGTGCTGAATCTGTAATTTTCAACAATAACTTAACGGACCATAATCCGATCGCCTGTAAATTAAAGTATACATGCAGTGTAAATCCTAGTATGGATGAGATTTCAAAGGTAAAGATTTCAAGAGTAAAATATGATAAGATTAACAATTTTCTATTAAATTATACCTTTCCTTTAAATCAAAATTCTGAGAATGTGAATTATTTATATGACGGATTTGCAGATGTTTTAAAAAATGTTATAATCAATTTTACCCACTGCTTTGAGCTACCAAATCGTAAAATAAAAAAAAAACTGGATAGACGAGGAAATCTTAAAATTGATCAAAACTAAAGAAAAACTATATAAAAACATAAAAAATATCCCTTTGATATAATTCACGAACATAATTATAAATCTTTACAAAAAGAGCCGAAAATAAAAATAAAAAACGCAAAACATTATTATTTCTTGTCTGAATTCTTTAAGTGTAAAAATGTAAAAAGGCAATGGGAATTTGTGAATAAAATCACAAACTCTAATGCAAAAGACAAAATACCTTCATCTGAAAATAATGATTTGCTAGTGGAGAATATCAACCAATTTTTTATAAATATGGGATCAAATACTGTATACACTAATGATAGTAACCATGGAAAATATCTAACAAGTCAATCAAATTCTTTTTTTCTCGCCGAAACAAATTATCTAGAAACTGAAAAAATTATCAGATCATTGGACGACAGAAAATCCCCTGGTTATGATAGCATAACATCTCAAGCCCTTAAAAAATTCCTGCAAACCAACATATCTCTATCATCACAAAAATCATAAACCTATCCCTTTCAAGTGGTACTTTCCCTGCTTCCCTAAAAACAGCGTTAGTGGTACCTATCCATAAATCTGGTGACACAAATGATTTTGCTAATTACCGACCAATCTCTCTTTTACCGATTTTCTCCAAAGTTCTTGAAAAAATTGTACACGCCAGACTTTATGATTATTTAAAGACTTTCAATATAATATCTGATAATCAATTTGGGTTCTTGCCGGGTCTCAGTACTGAAAACGCGCTAATAGAATTTACTAAATATACATATAACAGTATAGATAAAAACAACAAAACAGCTGCAATTTTCCTAGACATCTCAAAAGCATTCGACAGTGTGAATCATGAAATTTTAATTAAAAAACTATCTTCAATCGGGGTTCGAGGCGGTGAACTGGATTGGTTAATTTTCCTACCTAGCAAACCGAAAACAGTTCGTAAAATTGGGAAATTCTAAAAGTAGTCTATTAAACATAAAGTACCACAAGGTTCAATCCTTGGACCTTTGCTTTTCATAATCTATATAAATGACTTCTGTAAACTAAAATTAAATGGTAAAATCATAACCTATGCAGATGATACTGTAATTCTATACTCATGTTCTAACTATATTATACTACAAAATAACATAAATAAGGATCTTCTGACCATTAAACACTGGTTTATATCTAATAAATTAGCAATAAATGTAAATAAAACAAAATTTATCAATTTCAGTATCTTCGGGCCTCCTGAGCATCTTCGTCTTTATTATCATGTAAATGACTGTATAGGTCTTAATTGTAATTGCCCCCCTCTTGAACAAGTATCTTCAATAAAATACCTTGGTTTAAATGTAGACTCGAACCTAAAATGGAAATCCAACGTTAATTGCCTAACAAATAAACTACGCTATATTTTACACAAACTTTACTTCATAAAAAATATAATAAATAAGATCTTCTTGCTTCAACTTTACCACTCTTGGGTTAATTCAATAATAAGATGGTATTCTGGCCTGGGGTGAGGATTACTTACAAAATATAAATCCAGTAATTAAAATTCAAAATAAAATCATTAAATTTCTAAGCAGTAACAATCAGTTCCCTTTAATTGATCTTTACAAAAAACTTAACGTTTTACCAGTTCGTCACCTTTTTTTCTTTAAAACAATAGTTTATTTTACTAAGCAAGCAAACGAATCTGACCTACGAAATTTAACTTATAATTTACGTTCAAGAAACTTATATTTTGTACCTAAAGCAAAAAAAGAAATTCTTCATAAAAATTATGTTTATTTATCACCTAAGTTTTACAATATTTTACCCAATGACATAAAAACAGAAAAATCCCCTATTAAGTTTAAAAAATTACTAAAGCTTTTTATTTTTACAATAGAAAATATTGAAGAACTTTTTTTAAAAAAGAACAAACGCTCTCTAATTTCCAATCTAGTCATTCTGAAGCTTGCCTTGCGATGCCACTATTATCCATTTTCTATGTGTAATATCTATATGTGTAATGTCTGTATGTATTGTATATTTGTATATTCAATTTATTTTTTTTGAAATACAATTCCTTTAGGTTGCCCTTATGGGTTTCTAACCCCTGGGCAACTCATATGTCTTCCTGTTTTTTTTTCGTGTATGTGTTTGTTCCAACTGTAAAATGTTCATGTTGTGTACGTAACAAATAAAGAATTTGAATTTTGAATTTTTTTTGAATAATAAATAAAAACTTACCATTAAAAATCTTATACTCCTAGAGATCCCTACAACAGGTAATTATTGGTACCGGTGTTTTTTTCTTCAGTGAAAACTAAGAAAATAATGTAAAAATCAATGATGCTTAAATTTTTTGAGGCACAGGATCGTTGGTTAGACAATTTTTGTGGACAGTATCACTATTTGAATAACATAGTTGACTTGATTTCGACCATTGTTGACATTTTCGGAGAGGCTACTTTTTTCTTTTTTAAAAAGTAAACTAAGTAACTCCTCTTGACCTTTTCAACCTTTAAATGAAAGGACCTTCTTGACCTTTAAATGAAAGGTTGAAATTTAATTAATGATACTTTAAACATTAGATAACATCTGAAGTTCTTTAAAAAAATTCTTTTAATATTTATACTGAAATAAAATCTTTCCAAAACGATGATCTTCAATGGCATTAGTTTCGTAAAAATGTTTAATGCTAACTAATCAACACAATAGCTTTAGCACAAGTTTACCAAGAAGTTTAAGGGAGGTAACTCACAAATAACCCCTCATAACTACCTGATTCCTAATCATTCAGTAGTGTGGAGCAGATATTTCTGCCTGTCTAACCTTTATTACGCCGACCACAAATATAATCTCATTTCTAAAAATCTCTGCAAGCCAATAACGTGAGTTGTAACTCCATTAGCATTTCCTGCAGCAATTAGAACGAATAATCCGATGGTGACTAATTGATTAATTACCGCCGCCAGGGGTTCTTTATGAATATTTATTTCGATGTGCGCGCGGACACCTTTGCTTCATTTCTCGCGTTATTTGTTCGAAATCAGAATGCGATATCAGGCTGGAAAGGTTCTCCGGTTAATGTAGTGTTACAGGGGGCGTATGTCGATTGAGAAATTTTTGGAATAACTTTCACCTCTGATTTGTTTTCCTTACTCAGGAAGTATCAAACAATAACTTTGTAGTTCTCATTTCTCGTACTTTGATACTTCGAAAACCTTTGTATCTCGGAAAAAATATTCCCCGCCTTGAAATAAAGTATTTATCTAATATTAATTTCAATCCCTATGTCGAAGAGGTTTCGATCAAAACCTTAATATAAGTAAAATATTTCAAAGCTCACGAACAATTTTCATGAGAAAAACGCTGTACATGTGAACACTTTTTGTTGTATTCCTTACATTACGGCTTTTCTCTCTGTTAATGGGCAATTCCAGTATTTTTATTGTATTTTTTTATTCGATAGAGGTATACAAGAGAGGAATGTATCAGCAACATTTTTTAATTATACGATACTTACTTATTTCTAAAATTAATCTCAAATTCTGACTTATAAAAGAGTGCGAAAACATCATGTGACGTCATTTAATACGAAACATTGGTTTTAACAATGATTTAGGATTCAAGCCAATGCGCAATGGACTCACTTCACGTGACGTCAGTGATCACATGATTGCTACATTCCTAGCTTTGTTTACTAGTGAATGCATCACTAGCAGCATAGTATCAGTTGCATTGTTTTGTGTAGGTATTACGTGATAATCAATACTAACGCCCTCTGGGGATGGATTGACCCCATTGTAAATTCAATGCGATTGTTGATTTTCACTTTAAGGGAACTTATGTCGATTTTTATTTTAAAATATTGACTAAACTTTTTTTCGAAACTGTTCATGTCGATTTTTGAATTTAGATATACTTCTTAAATACTGGAAAATGCATTTTTTCTGTTTTCAAAAAATGCTGGTAGTGTCCATTCTCTGAATATTTTTCTTCTTTCAACTGACAAAATCTTTTAAGGTACCATCCCATCTACAGAAATTGTTCACACCTTTTTGCTTTTTCAAGCTGGTGAGAAAATTATGAAAGTTAACTACTATTTTAACTATTAAATTCTTTTTAGGCAGAAAATTTTTGACATTGGGTTTAAAGAATTCGTCAAGTACGTTATTAACAAGCGGAATATAAGAAAGGGTTTCGTTTCAAATATGTGTTTTTTTGTTTGAATAAATTGTCTTAGAGATTAAAATAATTCTAAATATTCCTTTCTTTGGAACTTCTTGCCGAATCTTACAAAATGTTCTAACGAAAGGTATTCTGTTCTCTTTACCCCCGAACCAAGAATTCTTCCTATTTTTAGAATCCCCTTTTACTTCTGAGTTTACTTTATACAAAAAAACAGCATGAATTCGAATTCCATGTTACATGTCTTGTTTGGTGCCTCTCTTTTTTTATGAATGTTTCGGCTGGATTGAAATCGATTTTTTGCTCGGGTTTTAAAATAGAGCGTTTTATTTTATAAAGAATGCTGTGATATTATTTTCTGGTTTATGATTTATTGCGTCATTCTATTCTAAAGGAATAACGAATTTATCGCAACCATTATTTGGAAGGCATTGACACGATATTTGTTGAGGCACAGTGATATTTTTATGACTAACGGCCGTATTCACCGGTAACCTGACCGGCGGTCAGGTCAGGAAACCATGGTTACAGCCTCTGATTGGTGGAAGGAAACTATTGAATTATTTTACCACCAATCAGAGGCTGTAACCATGGTTTCCTGACCTGACCGCCGGTCAAGTTACCGGTGAATACGGCCGTTAATTGTTTGAATTTAGCATTCATAGAAATTTTTCATGCATCGCAATGTTTAGTTGAGTGAAATTTCAATGTTTAGAAGAGTGACGTTTTGTATTTTTAACACACACACACACACACACACACACACACACACACACACACACACACACACACACACACACACACACACACACACACACACACACACACACACACACACACACACACACACACACACACACACACACACACACACACACACACACACACACACACACACACACACACACACACACACACACACACACACACACACACACACACACACACACACACACACACACACACACACACACACACACACACACACACACACACACACACACACACACACACACACACACACACACACACACACACACACACACACACACACAAAACCTGGTACATCTGTCGAATTTCATTTAGTGCTCTTGTCTAAAGTGCTCTTGTGATCTGTCCAAAACAGAAAAAAAACATGAAAGACCGGATCCATAAACTACCAAATCAAATAATTTAATATATATAACACCAGTAACTCTTTCTCATATAGGGGAAAATTTCAACTATGAATCATCAATAAGGTGCAAATATGCATTCAAATATGCGCTAAAATTAAAAAAGCGTTGAACTACAATTAAAAATTTTAATTGTAGTTTAAAGTTTATATCAGTAAAGATTGTTATCTTTAAAATCGTTTACATTAATTTTGCATCGTAACACCTTTTTTTAAATTTTACGGGACTTTACTTGTTGAATTTTTGATTTTTTATTAAGCCAAAACTTTAGTACCTCCCTAGCTTAAAATAAACTTTATTAAATTTCAACTCCATTGCATAAAAATTCCTCTGAACGGACTTAACTTTATTACTAAGCAGGTAAAAAATCCATCCCTGCAAGAAGAAATTTAATTATGAGATCGATAAAGTCTGATGTTCGCTGCTTCATTTTTACTAAGTTTTAATTGAAAGCGTCAGCATGACTGAACAGAAAAAGCCTAAATAAGTGAAAAAAAAACTCCTAAAAATCGCATTTAACTTAATGCACAACTTTAAAAGAGCGCTACCTAAAAAGGAACCCCTTGACCCTTTCAAAGTCTGTAAATAACTTAATTTTAAATCACGCTTCCTTTTTGAAGACACTAAACTGCATCTTCCATAATTATTCCTATTTGTCAAGAGCGACAACTAAAAGGAAATTTCCATCTTGTCCGACGGAAGGGGAGATAATCCATTAGGATCTTTCTTTCAATGTTTAATACAGAGTTTCGCTGAAAACGTCTCAGGGGACAATGGGGCGTTTTTTGCTACTCTCCGCTAATGCCCACTCTTTTATTTCGACCAATCTCTTCAAAAAGTGCCCGAGAAAGAATTCCCGTGAAGGGTTGTAGGTGATTAGCTGTCTTAATTTTGTCAGCTCATCCTTGCTGAAATGTGTTGTATCGATCGTTAAGGCTTATTGAACTAACTGCCCTTGAACTCCGTTGTTGTGTATCTTAAAGGGGATGGAAGTCCCGGAGGTATACTATGGTCGATGTTTTTGAGTATATACAGGGTGTATCTGAAATGGTGCAACAAACTTTCAGGGAAGATAGTACTCATCAAGAAGAACAAGAATCGGTATAGAAAGGGGGTCCCAGACCAAATCCCAGGGAGTTAAAAATGGAGCGACACCCCAAAAAAATCATTGAAAAATTCAATTTGTAGAAGAACTACTATTGGTAAAAACTTAATTATGGTATCAAAAATTGTGGTTTGATATGATCTTTAAAATTACCTCAAAAGTCTTCACTCTAAAATTTTTTTCATTATGAAAAAAGTTAAAAAACACAAAAAAATGTGAAAAATCTGCCAAAACCTTATTTTGTATTTCGAAATCCTTTCTTTTGATTTGATAATATGAAAGATCATAGTTGAAAACCCTTAAGTCCAAAGTTTGGCGTAAATACAATCAATATTAAACGCTTGAGATCCTGTTAAAGTTTGTTTTTTGCGTGCGCTAACAGCTGTTTTGGAAACAGCTCTAGAAAACTGCTTGCGCACCCAAAAAACAAATTTTAACAGGATCTCAAGCGTTTAATATTGATTGTATTTACGTGAAACTTTGGACTTAAGGGTTTTCAACTATGATCTTTCATATTATCAAATCAAAAGAAATGATTTCGAAATACAAAATGAGGTTCTGGCAGAGTTTTCACATTTTTTTGTGTTTTTAACTTTTTTCATAATAAAACAAATTTTAAAGTGAAGACTTTTGAGGTAATTTTAAAGATCATATTAAACCACAATTTTTGAGACCATAATAAGTTTTTACCAATAGTAGTTCTTCTACAAATTAAATTTTTCAATGATTTTTTTGGGTGTCGCTCCATTTTTAACTCCCTGGGATTTGGTCTGGGACCCCCTTTCTATACCGATTCTTGTTCGTCTTGATGAGTACTATCTTCCCTGAAAGTTTGTTGCACCATTTTAGATACACCCTGTATATGTTACTGGCAAAGGGATTAATTGAGCATTATTCCTTTTTTAAAATTCCTGTCAAAAACGTTTGAGGCATTTGCCAAGGTTATTTTTCCATGGACATTGTAGTCATATAGCTATATAAACGAAAAAACCCAAAATTGATGGTTAAATCATTAATTAATTAATTAATTAATTTAATAAAATGAACATTAAAAATAGGTGGAAATATTTTCAATCAAGATTAAACAGTTAATACTTCAACAATATTCAGTAACAAATAATTTAAAAATTAATTAAATTTACAAAAGATAACAAATCTTGAAAAAATTTAAATTTTTAAAATTTTTAAAAAATTTAAATTTTGCTTTATAGACTTGTGATACATGTTTATAGGCTATCTTTTAATGATGATGTCGAAAAACAAACCAATTTTGGGGTAAAATTTTAAAAAAGTGTGAAAAAATTTAAAAACAAACAAACTTAATAAAATATGAACTCTAAACCTCAGACAAATTACTACCTATTTCATTTTTGAAAACATTTTTGATAACATTTATTCAAAGAAGCTCCTAGAATGTTTTTTTTTCCAAAAAAAATAAATTTAAAAAATTAAATTAAAATTTTAAAATTTTTGTTAAAAAATTGTTAAAATTTATTCTCTAAAACTCTAATATTCTGTAGGTAGTTTTTTAATATTTAAATTTTCACTCTTTTTTCAAGTTCCACAACAAAATTGACCTGATATTCAACACTAGCACTAAAAGTTAGCCTTTAAACATGTATCACAAGCCTATAGTTAAAATTTTAAAAATTTTTTTACAAAAATTTTAAAATTTAATTTTTTAAATTTATTTTTTTTTGGAAAAAAAAACATTCTAGGAGCTTCTTTGAATAAATGTTATCAAAAATGTTTTCAAAAATGAAATAGGTAGTAATTTGTCTGAGGTTTTGAGTTCATATTTTATTAAGTTTGTTTGTTTTTAAATTTTTTCACACTTTTTTAAAATTTTACCCCAAAATTGGTTTGTTTTTCGACATCATCATTAAAAGATAGCCTATAAACATGTATAACAAGTCTATAAAGCAAAATTTAAATTTTTTAAAAATTTTAAAAATTTAAATTTTTTCAAGATTTGTTATCTTTTGTAAATTTAATTAATTTTTAAATTATTTGTTACTGAATATTGTTGAAATATTAACTGTTTAATCTTGATTGAAAATATTTCCACCTATTTTTAATGTTCATTTTATTAAATTAATTAATTAATTAATGATTTAACCATCAATTTTGGGTTTTTTCGTTTATATAGCTATATGACTACAATGTCCATGGAAAAATAACCTTGGCAAATGCCTCAAACGTTTTTGACAGGAATTTTAAAAAAGGTCGATTTTTGAGGTAAAAAAATTGAAAATCTTAAATAAATTAAATTTTTATCGTCCGATTTTTATCAAATTTTAATATGTTGTTACTTTGGTTATTTCTGAGTGAAAACCGTTAAAAATATTTCTTTTTTAGTTTTTTTGTGGATTTTAGGGGTGTTTTAATTTTTTCGATTATCGAAATTTTCAAATTAATTTTAAAAATAGATATTTTAATTTTTTTAAAATTTAAATGGAATATTCGTATTCAGCACTGAAAGTTAGGTTATAAACATGTATCACAAGTCTCGATCTCTATTATTTGATTTTTTGAAAATTTTTTTCGGCCATTTTTTAAAAATTCAAAAAAAATTAAACTTCCCACGGACCGATTTTGTCCGATTTTTAGTATGTTATTATTTAGGTCATTCCCAATCGAAAATCGTGTAAAAACTAAATGTATCAATTTTTTACCGGTTTGACCTTTTTTTCAGTAGATTTACTGGACTAATGGGATGCGCACTAGGGTGGTTTTTTTTAAACGAAAGTTCGAATTTTTTTCGGGGCACCCCCTCAAAAGGTGCCATTTGATATAAAACTAATATTCTGAGAGTTACAGCTCAAAAAAATAATATTTAGACCCCGCCCCCGAGCGTCAAAGTTTCAAAAAAACTCTAAATTTTGCACGTTTTTAGCTATAAAATCCAAACTAATGGTTGTAAAAATACAAAGTGGGTCTCATTTTGTAGATAATTTATTTAGCTTCAACTTTTATAATTGAAACTTATTTGTGAAGCTTACAGATCATAAGATACGAGGGGTTTCATTAACTCCCCACGTAATATCTATTTTTTAAGAAGTGCCAGGAAATTTCTTTAAATTTATCAGCTACCATAAAATGGTTCAATAACATATAAATAATAGTTTTAGACAACATAGGTACAAAATTTAATATTTAAAGAGCAAAAAATTTTTTTTTCGTACATACCTGTTATTTTTTTCAGAATTGTAAAATAATTCAAATAAAATATATATAAAATATTTTTTCAACTACTTATTAAATGAATAATGTGTAAAATTTGATAAACAAGCAAAAAAAAATACAAATTAATATTATTTTTAGTTTTTTCTAGAAAATAGAAATTTTATTTTCATCGCTTTGATAGTATTTTTCATAAGATCTCCTTATTATAGAAGTAGTTTTGAGAGCAGTATTCGACACGACCCTTATCTGAAGTTTTCAAATTTAAATTGAACTGATGTAAATAAAATAGTAAAAAGTTCGAGTTGATGATAAAGTAGTCAATTCAAAACTAAATATCATTAAAAATATTGGAAGTTTCATTTCTATGCAGTAGGAAAAATTCAAAAGTGCTTGGTATTTATAAGGCTTGATACATCAAACATCCCTAGGTACCATTGTATCATGCTAGATGTAATGCAAAACTCCAATATTGCGTGAAAAATTTTCTTTCTTAAATACAATTGTATCTAGAGCCCTTAAAAAAGGTAGCTCTGTAATCAGAAGTATCTGTGGTATTCTACTGATATCAAGGGGTTGGTAGGGGACCCGCCACCCCCCTTTCCCAAAAAATCAGACGGTGTCCAAAACAATCATGCTACACGTTAGATGTAATGCAAAAGCTCTCTGTTGTATGGAAATTACAGTCAGTATTTCAAATAGCTTGATCAGACCTTTAAAAGTAGAAATATTAAATCTTTTGAAAAAGTTCATTGTAAATGTTAAAGAAGTGATGAAACTGTCGATTTCGTTGCTGAAAAGATAATTAGACGCTTAAATTAACTCCCACTATTATTATTCTACTTTCACATAGTCTTCAGCTACTTTTATAGATCCTTCTCATAACACAAAAGCATGTTACCTTTAATTTTTTTTCAAAGCTTTCTGAGAATTCAAAAGTCTCGGGGTTTAAGTACCACAAATTATTAAAAAAAATAATAATGCTATTTTTGAAATTTCTGCATTTTTTTCGTAACTAACTACAGTTTTTACAAATTTAAGTTCTTGATATGCAACTAATGTTGCATCTAGCTCAAAAAACCAAACTGTAATGAAGGTGTGTAGTAGAATACCACAGATACTTCTGATTACAGCTACCATTTTAAGGGCTAGATACAATTGTATTTAAAAAGGAGAATTTTCACGCAATATTGGACTTTTGCATTACATCTAGCATGATACAATGGTACCTAGGGATGGTTTGATATATCAAGCCTAATAAATACCAAGCACTTGCAAGATTCCTTTCTTTTAAGATGTATTGAATTTTTCCTACTGCATATAGAAATGAAACTTCCAATATTTTTAATGATATTTAGTTTTGAATTGACTTCTTTATCATCAACTCGAACTTTGTACTATTTTATTTACATGCATCAGTTCAATTTAAATTTGAAAACTTCAGATAAGGGTCGTGTCGAATACTGCTCTCAAAACTACTTCTAAAATAAGGAGATCTTATGAAAAATACTATCAAAGCGATGAAAAAATAAAATTTCTATATTTTAGAAAAAACTAAAAATAATATTAATTTGTATTTTTTTTTGCTTGTTTATCAACTTTTACACATTATTCATTTAATAAGTAGTTGAAAAAATATTTTATATATATTTTATTTGAATTATTTTACAATTCTGAAAAAAATAACAGGTATGTACGAAAAAAAAATTCTTTGCTCTTTAAATATTAAATTTTGTATCTATGTTGTCTAAAACTATTATTTATATGTTATTGAACCATTTTATGGTAGCTGATAAATTTAAAGAAATTTCCTGGCACTTCTTAAAAAATAGATATTGCGTGGGGAGTTAATGAAACCCCTCGTATCTTATGATTTGTAAGCTTCACAAATAAGTTTCAATTATAAAAGTTAAAGCTAAATAAATTATCTACAAAATGAGACCCACGTTGTATTTTTACAACCATTAGTTTGGATTTTATAGCTAAAAACGTGCAAAATTTAGAGTTTTTTTGAAACTTTGACGCTCGGGGGCGGGGTCTAAATATTATTTTTTTGAGCTGTAACTCTCAGAATATTAGTTTTATATCAAATGGCACCTTTTGAGGGGGTGCCCCGAAAAAAATTCGAACTCTCGTTTAAAAAAAACACCCTAATGCGCACGCATGTTCCGTCTATCTGTGTTCTAAGGTCGACGTGTTTACCTACGATTTCCCGGTCGATCGGCCATGAAACACCGCTAACTTGGCGAACACTACGCTGTTGCCGAAAAGTGGACCATTTCTATAGCTGTAGTTCTTTTTAGTAATGATAATAATTGCTTATTTATATAAAAAGAGAAAAATTTAGAGATGGATGCACAAAAGGATGAAAATAAAAAATATAATTCAGCCATTTTTTTCTCCACGCTTTTAACTAAAAATGAATAAAATACATCAATTATTTAAATGTCTTAAAACGAGATCTAAAATGGGTTCTTCTACTTGCTTAAAACAACCTCTGCAAATATCATAATTAATCATTTAAAGATACACTGGTTATGGAGAGCATATATATTGTTTTGTATATAAAGTGTTTCAAATATAAAGAAACATTTCAGAAAATAGTATCAGTTTTTAGGATTGAAAAAGAGTTGCATAAATATATACCAAAAAGCAAACATTCACTTCCCACATGCCCACAACAAAACCCAGCTGGCTCTTTTGAAGACCAAACTACAAGTGAGAAAAATTGGTCTGTATGTGTAAATAAATGTTTTATCTTTTCATCGCGAAGAAGGTAACTCGAGTGGGTTTTTTTTAAAGAAACAATTTTCTTGAATTTGAATTGTTCAGTGATGTCTTAAAGGGTGGCTGGCTTTTGTTGCTACCAAAAGCGGAATAGTTCACACGTACCAGGGGAGGTTGCTTGAGAAGTGGTGGTTACACAGAGAGATATGCAGTTATTGAAACGGATTGGAGAGGTGCGCCATATTGAAATTCTTTTTTTTTTCAAAAAGACATACGAAGAAAAAATACCTTAGTGGAGAGCAATATACTTTGTTAATCCGTTGCCATATTAGATTATTTTGGCAAGGACTTCGGTAAAATAAAAGAAACTGCACTTTTAGATTTAGTATTTAAAATAAATATCAAGTTTTCTAGGTCCTTCGTTTTATTTACAAATAATAGAATTATGCCATAGAACTAACAACACACAAAAACTCCTGGCTTTGATTGAAATCCTTACCCATGGAAACAACTTTGATTTACCCTGTTTATAACGAACCAAAAAGTTTCAAATAAAAGGATAGGTTTACATTGGTCGGCAAAGCGAGGAGATAGGAACTCGTATTCGTGCAACTTATATTGCAACTCAGTAATGTGAGGAATCAATCTAATCAGCACAAACGTTTAAGATTCGTTCAACTTTTGTCATTTATGGCCGTTAGTTAGACATTTTTGGTATGAGCTTCGATACTAAGCATTAGAAAAATCGGATTCTTCCTTCACTCACATTGTTGAGAACAGTGGTTGGAAAAGTCTTACGCGTTGCTAAGATCGCGTTCATCATGTCTGATGAACACAATATATTTCAGTCATTTTATCCAATATCATTTTAGTTGAAAATATGCATTTTTAATATAATCCAACCCCCTTCCTATTAGAATTAGCATAACATCTCGTAAAACAGCTAGTAGTCACTAAGTCCCTGGCTGTATCACAACAAATTTCCCTTCTTGCAAGACTTTGCACACTCGTAGTTAAAAAAATTGTTTATAATCTCTCTATTACACTCTAAACTCCAAAACCAATATTAAAATTATATCTCTTCTGCTGTAAACCCTCCTTCAAAAGTTATTTCCTGTTCTTAATCCCCAGCCCAGCTTGCTTCCGGACCAAATTGGAGCACATTATTTTTATCCGGCCAAAGTTTTTGGCTCATTAAATCCCTATTCTGCTCTCCACCGCCATCTTGGATCCGGTAATCATACTCAGGCAGCGTGAAATCTCGAGGAAATTAAAAACCGGGGATGAGAAAGGGAGATGAACGAAAGTTGGGTTTTGGGGAGTGGAAAATCGTCTGTTGAACGCATGCAAATGTGGGTGGTGACGGTGCCTGCACTGCGTAACAGGTTGGGAGGACAAGCACTTAGTCTTGTGGAATAAGTTTATGTTTATTGCGGAATGGAACTTAATAGCTAGATTTTAATTAATCACCGAGAAAGAAACGTAGTTTAAAAAAGTATATATTGAGTTTTCACTCTACAATTACTACGATAGTGTCTTATGGTTAATTTTTATCCTCATTGACATTGCACGGACTTGTTCACTGTGACAACCAATACCACATTCAAGTAACTACACTCTTAAAACGACAGTCTCGAAACTGAGTAAAAAGTACTCAAACTGGCTCTGATCCAAATGTACTCAAATTTGAAAACATGAATATTAGGGTGTATCGAAAAACCTTTTTTTCGATTTTGATTACGAATTAGTGCGGAAAAGTTGTCTAAGGTGCCAGAGAGAACCTGTGAATTTTTTCAGAATTTTTGGATAATTTCTTAAGGTGCCACATTGGCCCTGAAGTTCCCCATGTTAATCCTATGAGGCGCGCAGCCAAAAAGGACGAAAATCGGTTTTCGCCCCTCATTTCTACCCTAATCACACGACGAATGTCTTGTCTCGAGTTATGGACTCTATAAGATGTATGCTACCCGACGAAATATGAAGAATAACTTAAATCTTTATATTATGTTGATTGTGGGCTCTGATTTGAACGAGGAAATACGTGATTTTCGACGAAATTTGAGCAGACAAAAAAACGTAATATAGATATTTAGGCTATTATTCAAGCTTTTTCGGGTAGCAAACATCATACAGAGTCCATAACTCTAGGGAAGACATTCCTCGGTTGATTAGGGCAGAAATGAGGGGTGAAAAACGAATTTTCGGCCTTTTTGGCTGCGCGCCTCATAATATTAACATGGGGAACTTCAGGGCCAATGTGGCACCTTAAGAAACTATCCAAAAATTCTGAAAAAATTCACAGCTACTCTCTGGCACCTTAGACAAATTTTCCGCACTAATGCGTCATCAAAATCGAAAAAAGTTTTTTTTCGATCACCCTAATGAATAGGGGAGAGTGTTGTACCTATGGGCAAAAATCACGTTTGGATTTTTCTAAGACAGGTAAAATCACATTTTGACCATTTAAAGTGCCCAACTTATAGTCCTAACCTTTTTGAGTAGAGATATATTTTTTATTAGTCAAAATTTTGAAAATTGGATTTTTAATCATTTATAATAACTTGGAAAAATTTGTGTCCAAAGGTACAACAACCTGTTGTACCTATGGACAGACCCAGTTGTACCTGTGGACACCCTTAAAAAGGGAAGATTTAGATGAAAAAAGCTAAGAATGAACATTTTTATTGATGAATTACCTTTTAATAACCTATTTCAATCCTTTTTAAAATTGAAAATAGATTTTTTTAAGTAATGTAGTTTTAGATCGTAAATGATCATTAAAACGAAGTTGAATGACAAAAGTCTTGATTTTTTACCAAAAACACAAAAATCACATGGTATTTTCAGTTCAGAATTTTAGGTAATAGTTTCATCAATCATGCTGATTGATCTGACAACTTCACTGATCCAAAAAAAACCTTTCGATCGACACTTAGTTGTGCAAGCATTTGGTAGTAATAACAATAATAATTTGGTGGTAAATCTTCTTCAGTGGAAATTTTAAGTTTTTTTAATCATCATACTTATATGCGATAGGGTGCTTAGGGTTTTACACCATATTTTACATTAAATTCCAAGTAGAATCATAAATTTAAAAAAGTAGTTTATATCACAAAATATTTGATTTTTCATCTAAAATTCACTTGAAAATAATCGCTGACAAATAGATTACCATTTAGAAATAGTATAACATTTATTAAAATGTATTCAGTTAAATGAAACCTGATTCTAAAACGCCGATTAGCTACAGACACCCACAAGAATGTGTCCGTAGGTACAACACTCATGGTGTCCGAAGGTACAGCATCAGGTGTTTTTGCATTCAAAGTTCTATAAAAGATAAAAGAATTGAGATCTGACGATTTCTAATATCAAAACTAAAAAGTCAAAATCTCTCGGATTCCCCCATATATCCCATTTTATCATATCATAATCATAGAGGAAGAAAACAATTAATGTAGTGATGCACTAAAAATAACTTTGAGCACCTAAAAACAGTATTTTTATTATAGAATATTTAAATAATATTTTAAACAGCTGATTTCACGTTAGCAACTAGTAGCATCTGTTTACATTCAAAATCGACCACAAATTCAAATTTACATATTCCCCCGAATTTTAAAATGAGGTGGCTGAAGGTACAACCGTCCGTAGGTACAACACTCTCCCCTATACTCATTTCTAAAAATGTGCATACTCAAAAATGAAACATCATGAGCACATTTTTGAGTTCAAGCTCAAGATGTTTCATTTTTGAGTATGCACATTTTCAGAAATAAGTATATTCATGTTTTCAAATTTGAGTACATTTGGATCGGAACCAGTTTGAGTACTATTTTACTCAGTTTTGAGACTGTCGTTTTAAGAGTGAATCATTAAAAGAATGCAAAGGAACGTTTTTTAAACAAGTAATTCTTAAAGTTTTTTAGGTGTGCTATTGGGAGGGTTTCCAACAGCTTATTTATCCTACTGGGTTGAAGAAAAAATTCCCAAAACTGATGTGGTATTTTAATTTTATAATATGTGAACATAAAATATAGAGGGTTTCATAACTCTAAGTCAAAAATGGTAAGTTAGGAAGAGTGGACCTAGATAAACATATTATGAAAAAAGAGGGGATGTACTGTTACGTAATATAAATGAGTAAAAAGATTCATTGAATAAGGCACAACAGTTTACCAGCTACTTCGACCATAAATTTGATAGAAATTGATAGATTTTTTAAGCCATGGAATGTGTTACATAAGGGAAATTAAAAGTTCTGTAAGACTTCCAAACACATTTGAACTCCTCCCTCTCCTCCCACGGTTCTACATGTGTTTCAATTTTGGTCAAATTGAGGATAAGAGTAGCTCACAAAGTAGTTTATTCATACTTTGAGTAGGTTATCCATTCATCAAGAGTAGTTTATTCATACTGCTGAACCTCACTAAATTAAACTTTCACTCAATTAAGTTTTGTCTATTAAAACGGGCCTATGGAAAAATCGCTACGTTAACGCTATAGGTGCTACATCCTAACACTTTAACGGTGTCTCTCCACCTCCATTGCTATTCGAAGTATTCTTGTAAAAAATGTTCACTATACCCCCCAGTACTTTATAATTTTTTACATTTTCTGTTAACCTTTAGACCTTCATCCCTTGTTATTTTATGCTTTTGTTTTGGTAGTGAAGCAAAATAACTTTATTATGTAATACCCCTAAAACGTATTATAAAGAGAGAAAACATTGACATTATTAATTATTTAACAACTAAATATAGTTCCAACTATTAACACAAGTTCTAATTTATTAGTTTATGTTTGATCTCTTTTACCAATAGAATTTTCTCCCATTGTAAACGTGTAAATATAAATTTACATGAAAGTCAAGATCGTAGAGTAAATGTGTTAGTATTGAAACTCTGAATCAATCCTTAAACTATTTGTGCAATGAATAAAGTGGGTGAGGAAAAGCTGTTAAATTTAAATAATTTATTCATATAAGACTCTTCATATAGACCGAAAGTTCTCAGTAAATGAACAGGTTTTAATAGCTTAACTTTAAATATTGAAGGTATCACAACTTGTAAAACTTTTATAAATGATATTCAGGTGGCAATTTATTTCGGAATCACAGCAAATGAACTCGAACTAAGCCCGTAAGCTGTACTTCTGAACTGTCAACTGCCAAACCTGTCCACTCCAAATCCCTCGTCAAAAATGTAAGCTTTCAAATGAGCATTACAATTCTATCAAATACATATTAATTAGAAAGAGAAAACATCAAGCCTTTGATCAAAAATTCGTCAGATATCAAATTACGCTGCGAGCCTATGCCAGCGCTTTCGTTAATTACGCTCTAGCGTAAAACACTACTTAAATATCTTAATTAAGACTCTACTGTTTGGTATGACTCAAGGGTTTTGGTTTTCAAAGCCAAGGTTTTATGCCATGCTCTTTTAAGCTATTGACTCAGTACCGACTTTTACGGTGGAATGGTTGCCTTGGGGAATTTGTTCGTTGTCGTGGATGTTTTCGGCTTTGTCCTTTTGAACAAAAGTGCAGGCCTGGCTTATAGAAATGTAGGGTTGTGATTGGAAGATTACAGAGTGTAGGGTATTGGGAAGGGTTTATTTATCATGTAAATTCTTTCACGTTGTCTGCCTGAATAGGTAATGTGGTAGAATAATTCATTTTGTTTTGGAGGAGGGTTCAGGTTTTATGACATCTAATCTTAGAGACAGTTATATATATACAATATACAAGGTACAGATACAATATACAGATATACAAGGTATTAATAATTCCTTTGTTAGGGTACAGAATAAATCTTGAACTGTCACCAATACATTAAATGTTATAAAGTTCATATAATTTTTCAATGGATGAGATATTTTTTTCTTTTCTAAAAGATACCTAATAAAATAACTTAAAATATAAATCCCGATTTCTCGTTTTTATTTATTTTTAGATTTTAGAATATCATTAAGGTTATTTAACCAACTGTCACCAATACATTAAATGTTATAAAGTTCATATAATTTTTCAATGGATGAGATATTTTTTCTTTTCTAAAAGATACCTAATAAAATAACTTAAAATAAGTCCCGATTTCTCGATTTCATTTATTTTTAGAATTTAGAATATCATTAAGGTTATTTAAAACCTTAGGTTTGTATTAGTTGTAAATAATTTTAGCTATTAAATCTAATTATAATCTGTTTCACTACTTGTTCTATTTACGAAGTAGATCGTTTAATGCCATAGAAAGGTGAAATAACCAACCTGTGGTGTAAAATGCAAAACTTATAGGAGGATGAATGATTGAGGCAGGAAAAAAGGGAAAATATATAGGATAACAAAATTTTCAAAATATTTTTGACCTAACCAATTTTTACCCTTTAGAATAATGTCTTATAAAGATGAAAAAATTGACTGTAATATTTACGTTTTTTTATTCTTGTGTGTGTAAGAAGTGTTGAAAAAGGGAAACGAAATACGATAACATTTAAAACTATAAGTTTTGTAAGATATTTATCTAAAGATGGTTAAAAAAATAACCAATCAACAGAAAAGTACTCACTACCCTCCTATCGATGCACTAAAACAATACCATCATCTGCCAAGAAAACCTAAAGTAGTTCCAACTTTACCATTCCAAACTCATTAATTCCTTGTTGCGATACTTAAAGAGAACAACTTTAAATAAAAAATAACTCACCACGATCCCATCACGCAAACGTTCTCTCTTCTCACCAACCCCTTCGATCGAGCACCCCCTTGTTTCTCCTCAACTCCAGAGTTGACATTCTTTGAACAACACCCTCCCCGCACACCCCAAACATTTTCGTTCCAGAACAACGATCGAACGCTCTTCAATCTCAAGCTCCAAACGATTTACGACGACGCCAAAATTTGGAAGCTCATTTCGTCGGATTCATATTCGAAGAAGTTCTGATTAAATTTCTTACCTGTCATTTTATCTGTCAAGACCCCCCTCTGGGTCCCAGGGGGGAGGGGAGTTTTAATGACTCTGCCATATTTGCAACCCCTTCCCTTCTTAGTTTCGAATGTCGCTTCATCGGAAGAGGTGTTTCTCATTTCTGGAATACTTTCGGAATGCTTGTATTAAAATGACTGTTTGGATTCCGTTAGATTGGTTAATATATTCTGTGTTGTGGTGCGTTTGGACGTCTGCTTTAACTCGCAATGTGAAATCGGAGGACAGCGAGAGAGGAGAGATAATAGCGATTGAGGATTTGTGGAGATTAATATTTGAGGAATAAATTTTTAAAATAAATAGCTGTTGATAGAATCGTTAGTTAGTTGGGATTTGAAACCAAATGTTGATCCTTCCTTTAATTTCGTTGACTGACAGTATGTGCATTTTTTTACCATATATTTATCATTTATATTTATTTGGAGATGATGTAAAAAGCTTCGATCATTAAATTCCTTTATGAATACTGTGAGTAGAGAAACAATGGCATGCTTATAAATTTTTAATAATATTTTTTCTGAAGGTTGTACAATCGATTTTGAAATTATAAGTAATGTCTGCCTGTCAGTCTTCATCGGTATGTTACATTGACTTAGTAAGAAGTTTTAAATGTAGTGAAATATCTACCTCATTAACAAGCAACTAAATCCTTATATTTGAAAAAAGTGTATTTTATTTGGGCCTTTTATTACCGCTTGATTAACTTCCCGTTGGCCAAGTAATTAAAAAACCGAAACTTTTTAATTTCAAGAATTTTGAAAACCAAGGTAGTAGGTGAACATTGTATTTGAACTAGATGATCCTTTCGCAAGATAAAAGTCCGATGGAAAGTTTATCCCATATCAGTAAACGATTTTATGTTTTTTATTATCTACTCAATAGTAGATTTTTTAGAGGTTTAGATTTTCAGTTTTTCCATTTTAGACAAACTCTATAATAGGCAAATATACTTGTACGAACTCTGTAATTGGAATGCTCCAAAATAATACAATCAAAAGAAACATTTCATAACCAGAAAAGCAGGTTTTTTATGATCCAGAAAAAAACTTTGCTTATTCTCTCCCTAAACTCTGCTCTCACCTCCCTAGACTCTTGTTTAGTGTACGTTTGTTTCACAAAACCTTCATTAGGTTCTTACGATACATTTTTAAGTTTTATTCCCTTCTTAACATAAACTTATAAAAAATAAGCAATGTATACCTACTTATAAATTTTTCAAAACAACCCCCCCTGAATTTAATAATCCGAATCAACCCGCTTATATTTACTCACTCACTCACTCATCTTTCTTCCATCTGATCTGATTATCCCGCCCCAGCACCGCCCCGTTTATCTTCAAGTGGCACTCTCCTTTCAAGTTGTTGCCACCCGCTCCGATACAAATTCCGTCGGAAAGCGCTGACTTGATTACTCTTTTGTGGCGATCATTGGCAGCGATAATGTGCCGCCTCCGGCCAAAACACCATTATCCCTGGCCCATTATCTTCCAGGCCAGGGATGGAGATTTCGCCGCTGCTCTAATGATGGGACGACGGGTTGTTCACAGGTATGGGGGAGGAGTCTGGCTCCAAGAAGGAGTTTGCTAGATTTTTTTTCACCCAATGGACCTTTAAAACCAGTGGTTCCCAAAGTGGCAACCACCAACCCCTGGGGGGTGTTGAAGAATTTTAGGGGGCTGATTAGTTGGGGAATATTGTTGAAAGGGGATATTGAGTACTTTTAAACTATTGCTTTGTCATTTTTATGAGTAAAAAATAAAATCTAGATAAAATTAGCCTAAAATGCCTTTTTAACATGTTAAAATTCAAAAATTTTACTGGGAGAGGACCCCCAGACCTCCCTTTATCTAGGGATTAAGATATTAATAATTGTGATAACTTATAGGATGAATACAGGAAATTTTCAGTTGGATATACTAAATTATTAGGCCGTTAAAAATATTTCAGTTCATTTAGAATTAGGTAAAGAATTATTTTTAAATCAAAGCTTTTAAAAAGAGGGTGCATAGAAAGCATGGCTTTTGAATATTGACCATGTTACTACTGTTCGCCCAACGATAGTAAAAGGGGCACGTGATTTTTACAGACTTTGCACGGTCAATAGTTGGGTAACCGGTGATAGTTGGGGTCTTGCATCTATATACAAGCTAATGTCTCTTCCTCTTTCGATCAACTACCCCTCAACTTCCCTCTGTCTCCCCTCCGAAATACTAGTTCCAGCATTGTCAAAATCACGTGACCCTTTTACAATCGTTGGTTTACCAGTAGCTTTTTAATTTTTTATTTTGTTTGATTAAAAAATAACAAAAATATTTTTATGGCTAAATGTTTGTATAAAATTCTTTAAAACATAAGCAAATTAGAGGTAAAAATTTTTGAGGAGGCGGTGGAAAACTTAATGCTCGAAAAGGGGGGAGGTGGTCAAAAAAAAGTTTCGGAACCTATGTTTTAAACGGATTCTATGAGATTGTACCACGAGGTTGTTGTACAAATCACTATTTTTGTAGTATTTAGGTCTTCAAATGATAATATTTCTCTTCTCAGGGCCAGGGTTTTCCTTAGTTTTTAGACTGATGGTTTTATGGAATACATTATAAAATTAACCAGGCAATGCAATCCTCTTAATGTGGTAATTTTAGTTGAAAGGGTAAAGAAACTTGAGATAATGGAACTCAAGAGTTAATTTATAAATGATTGAATCATTTGAGATAAAAATACGAGATAACAATTTTTGTGAAGAGGATAGAGCTTTAAAATTTGGTTTTATAGCAATTCGTTTTATTTTTTAAAATATTCTCAATAATTTATTATGAGATGGAGGGCTAAAAACTATTTTGCGTTAAAGTTAAAAGCAATTCTAAATTTATAAATTGACGGCAATGTATGAAACGCTGGCAATCTATAGAATGCCTAGGCACTATAAACTACATTGCCTGTCATTTTTAGCCTTGGCATTATATAAATCCCTATAGCCATTCTACAAAAGGCCGGTGTTTCATACATCGCCGGTAACATATACTACAATCCGAAACATTTTAGTAAAAGTGTAGATTAAAGGCTTTCAAAATTGGAACTAATTAAGAAGTATTGTTCCCCTCACACAACTGACTGAATCACAGGGGAAAACAAGCATTTACTTTTAGCACTTACAAATAATTCAGTTCCTTAACCTTTGGACATCAACCCTTTAACCCACATTTCTACAACATCCTCCTCCACCTCCTCCTTCCAGAACCACTTAACAAATCACTCCAAAGCTCACACCCTTCCGTTTCCATGACAACGAGAAAAAACACCACACAAAAAAATCCTCATCTCTTTTTGTTCAAAAACCGTGTTATCAGATTATCGGTAACAAACGCCGAACGTCACGGAAAGTAAAAACAAAAACCCCCCTCCGTAAAAAGGTTAAACATTTCTCCACGTCCATCCATCTATAGAGGTGCTAGATCGCTAAAAATACCATCTCTATCTCTCGGGGGAGTAATCTAATTCCTGTGCTCCGAAAACAAGGGAAAGCGGGCTTTTAGGAAGGGGATTACATTTTTAATCTGCTTTCGGAAGCAGGCCCGGGTGATGACGGTTTCATTAAAGAACGCTCAAATATAATTACGAGGAGCCTCTGAATGGACGGCATTCTTTACGAGGATCATCGCTAGACGGAGAGTGGGGATTGGGAGGGGATGATTTGGGATTCGATTGTTTTTACGATGAAATATCGTTCTTTAATGCATTGAGTTTAATGAATGGGCAGTAAGCTATTGTTGCTGTTGCTGTTGTCGTGTGACACTTGGAATACCCAAGCTCCATATGGATTCAAGGCAAAGGGGGTGCGGCTCCTGAGAAAGTGAGGCCCATAAATGGCAGGAGTCCGACTTCTGCCTCATGATAGATGCCGCCACTATTTATCGCCACCTCCACAATTTTTCCATGTATTTGAAGGGGAGGGAAATAGTCTCCAGACACCTGGACCCGTGGTAAACTGAGCCATGACCAACCACAGGACTTTCGGACCTACAGATTCAACGAGCACTTACTCCGCATATACTCGGTGGGTCTTTAGAGGTGTCGGGAATCGAACCCGGGACCCTCCTATCCCGAAGCCGATGCCTTAACCACTAGGCTCCTCACGACCTCAGTAGAGCTATTAATTTTATACTTAGCCGTTCTTCTATTGCATTTGTTGTTGTCGTTTCTTATGCCACTTGGAATATCTAAGCTCCATCCGCAAGCGCACAGGATTTAAGGCAAAGGGAGTGCGGCTCCAGAGAAAGAGAGGCCCATGAATGGCCGGTGTCCGACTTAAACCTGGGATGACAGATACCACCACCATTTATCACCACCTCCACAATTTTGCCATGTCATGTCTTTGAAGGGGAGTTGAAATAGTCTCCAGAAAAACCTGGACCCATGATGAACTGATCCACGACCATGAAATTTAACGAGCACATACTCCGCCTATTCCGATTTCAATTCGCAATGAATATACTAAGATTATTCAGAAAATATTTTTCTATCAGGTTATTTTAAAAGAATAATATTATATAAATTATTCTTGGGGATAAAAGCGCGTGAAGGTTCCAGATGCATAGGCAGGAAAGTAAAAGAATGTGGGTGATTGCGTAAAAAATCACTATACAAATTCACTTCCCAAGAAACAACATATTCTTAACCCAACTTGTTTTGGATTTTGAAGAAAAATTTATCCGGCACAAAAATTACTCTCATTCTTCTGTTACACACTTTCCACTCCATAAATTGTTACTTTCTTTTTAAAATTATGTGCTTCCCAACAGAACAAAAAATAATTGGTATTCCATGTCACATGTTCCCATCTCACCGTGAGAGAACCAAGTTCTTTCGCCTGCATTCTCCTCCATATGGATTTCCAATGCAGGGGTTATGTGTAAACTGTCGATAAAAGAACCAAAAATAGGTATCCTCCGAATCACTCGTTCTTTTGTGTTTTGTCTGTGTAAGAATTGTGGCTTAGAATATACTATTTCAAAATGTAGGAGTTGAAAGTTATCTTTTCGAAAGATCGGTTTGATGTTGTAGTTTATTTGTAAAAAGATGACAACTGGTGATATACCGGTTTTACACATAACATAAATGTGAAACTCCATTGTTTCTTACAAACTCCTTTAAAGTTAAAGTTGTTGTTGTTGTTGTTGTCGTGTCCATGATGTGCAATCTAAATCGCACCGAAGCAGTCGAAGACTGCCTCGGCGACCTCTACAGCCTTTTCAGAACGTTAAAGTTGTTAACAAAAGTTTATTAGAAAAGTATGCTTTTCCATCCATGGAATATCGATTATTGCAAATTTCATGAATCTGTAAGTTCTTTATGAGATGTCCTTGAAACATCTCTTTTATCCTTAATTAAGAAGTGTTAAATAGGTTTACCTATATATAACATTTTACCTCGTGTGCAATTTATTAAGCCGAGTTATAGGGAGTTTAGTTTTCTTTGTAAAGTTTTCCTTTCATAAAATAAAAGCGTTTAGTTAAATAAGAGCTGATACATACGAGAAGATGTACAACATTTAATGAAATGTCTCTTTATTTAAAAGTTTATATTCAGGTGTTTACCATAAAGAGTTCTTGGTGTTCTTAAATTTTACAAGTTCGTGTTAAAGATATTAATGAAGAAGAAGTACTAATTGATAACATTTCTATGCATAATTTGTTTGCGTAAATGTCTTGACAATTTCAGCTAACAAGATCCCTGCATATTTTGTATCGTTAATTTTCCCCCAATTCACTCTTTCAATTATGAATTGAGTGGGTTAGAAGACAAGGGATAACAGTAACTATTTATGAAAAATTCACTATCCGCTTGGAGGATAAAATTGTAAGTGCTTAAAATTCAGTTTAAAAAAATTCTGGGTCTTGATTCTCCACATCCTATTCATAAACTAACTTTGGAAATCAGGAGGAGCTTAAACTTCCCATCATGGTAAAGAAAAAACTCAACAAGTCTGTCACCACACTGTAATTTGTACCTCTTTCTAAACCACTCAACTGAGAACACCAAACACCATTCCGTGGTTGTTAATTTGTAAAATCCACACCACCTAATCTACCCTATCAGCAAACATCCCTTAACCTGTTAATTCGAGCGTAACTATCTCAAAATCCTTAACACCGCAACTCCTTTCAACTCTTAAACAACCTCATCCTTCAACCACATCGAAGTTCCTCCAGAAACATCAAAAGACGTGTACTCGAGGCAAAAATAATCCCTCCAACCCTTCTGCATTAAAGGCAAGAGAGCGATGCCCCCTTCTCATAATATAACGATACCTACCTCAACTTTTCCCATCTCCGGCATTAGACAAATGACGTGAAAAACCATCCCGCGAGATGAGGTTGCAGAAGATTACGATTCTTCCTTTTACACGTGATCGATAGAAATCGCATCGATCCCGTGCTATGCCGCTGCCAATAATCGAGGCATAAATTTCCGTGTTTGGGTTACGAAAAGTACTAGGCCATCCAGTCTTTCATACCTGAGCAGTTTACTCCGGGGACTTTTTTTTTCGTATAATCAAGAGAGATGGCTTGGATAGATGGGTAATGCTGTGAGTTTGCTGTAAATTAAATATTCAAATACGAGGGGCATTTGTATTAGTGGAGGAGCGTCCATTATTTATGCCTCCTTCATGTTTCTCAGTAATTGAAGTGGATGTAAGACGTTGGTTTTCGTAATGAAAAAGTCTAGAAAATATTGAATTCTTGATGTGCATATTATATTCCTTCAAAACCAAACATGAGATATATTTTTTGTGGCCATTTGTTAAACAGTCAATTTACTTGTTGCCATACTCTAAGAACAGTTTATTGAAAATAACACAATATCCATAACTTGTTTATGCGAAAGATTGCTTTGTTCAATGAATATTAGCTTGCCTTTAAGAAATCCCAATTTTTAACGGTTTTGTAAATTATTTACTTCTTAATTTTACACATCGCTAAAAGTTCCGAAAATGGTGAGTACAGTAGTGGTGTATAAATTTCAACATTGGGGACTTGTCGCTTGCCCCCTTGTTATATAGCAAAAGTAGTAAAACATCAGTGTGGATTTTTAAACCTTTTATAAGCTTCACGTTTCCCCCGTGAGAATTGATTTAGATTAAGTCTCAAGTATTTAACAAGAAGACACCTAAAATAATCAATACTGTCTCCTACAGATCGCAGATGTTATGCAATCAGAAAGTCACATAATATGCATTTTTAAAAGTAAAAGTATTTAGAAAAAATTGTCTGCTATATGATCCTTTTTTTACTTTCGACGATAACTCCTAAAACTCCTAACTATTCCTTAAATTATAGATTCCCATGGGGTTTTAGGAGAAATAAATTCCTTATAGCTGTTTATCAGTCTGCATTCGCCAGCGCCTCCCATGGTCGACACTGCATTAGCAGCCTAATTGTTTTATCTCCTCTCAGCAGCGGCGAGGTTCGCATAGGATCTTCTAGAGATGGAAAGCATTAGGTTCTGGGATTGACCCTCAGAGGGACGCCACGTCTCCTCTTGGGAAGGAAACGAAGTTTCAGCACTGACGGAAGTAGCTCGATGGAAGTTGGGCTTTTATTGGCGTAGGTGCATTTGGGAAAGACGTTTTTAGATGGGAATTAGGTTAGGTTATACCGACGTCAGGGAAAGTTTCTCTGAACCACCATTTTAGGGGAGTAAAATTTTCACTCTTCTTGTAAAAGGCGGAGAAAGGGTGTTTTTTGAAGGAAAATGTTAAAGTGCAGGTTTTAAGGGGTGCGGGGGATTTATTTTACAAGATATTTTACGGATTATTTATTTTAAAAATGTTATTGGCGTAATTCCATTCGCAACTCCCACTACAAATAAGCTGAATTTGGATCTTAAAATCTTGGTTTTCCTTTTGCTTAAGGGAGGTTTATATATACAAGCTACAAAATTTTATTTAAACTATGATACATTTTCTGTTTTTGGCAAAATCTTAGTTATGTCTCACACTACAGGGAAGGGTAGTGTGAGTCACAACTGAATCTTTTGACAATCCCTTGCGATTGAAGTTGAATACTAATAATTCAAGTTTGCATTTCTTTCTAATCCTACTACTAGTAGCTAATTAGTTCTTTTGAACTTACGCAAAATATAATATTTATATAATATCAAAAATTGAGATTAGGTTGTATAAACTTTAAAGTTTTTGTAAATGAACCTATTTTTTTTAAATTTAAAATAAGTACCCAAGTGACATATTATGAGAAAGTTATACCCCGCCTATTTTTATTATTCAAATACAAAAAAGTAACATAAATCCTTCCAATGCAAGGATTTTTAATCTTCCTCTACAACCTTCTAAAATGATGAATATTTCTTCCATGCGTCCTGCGAGTGATATTTCGTCAATGTAAAGTTTTCCCAGTACACTCGTTTAGAAACCTGAGCTTATTGCAAACTACTCCAAACAACTGCCATTCCAAAGGATTCATCCTTCGGGTGATTTTCTTGAAATGGAAATTCTTTCCAAACCTCGAGTTATTTTTTGTGGTGATAAATATTCCAGGTGGGGATGGATGGGTTATAGAAATTTTCTTCCCAAGTTGTAATGGATGGGAGGAAATTTCAATCATGCCTTGAAGTGTTTTAGAGAAATGATTACTCTATTTGCGTTTCATACAACCTCAGAGATAGAATAACTTTTTCAAAATTTTTTGAAATTTTTATGGTGAATTATTTTTAATTTTTAATGTTTTATTTCCTCCTTAGGGCAAATAAACATTTATATAGGTATAAAATATTTCATTTTTTACCTCTTTAAATTAAAAGTTAGTTTTTTAGATATTAATGATTAGTAAATACAATTGTTCATGAATATAAAAATTTATACATTTGTACACAAAACTGTTAGGCTAATTGAAAGTTTAAAAAAACACTTCACATCAAGTAAAATTATTTTGGGGTAATGTTCATATTTCAAAGTAAATTGACTTTTTTCACATACCTACCAGTTAAAAACATCATTTCGAAGAAGTTAGTTAAGTCATTCCTAAGCACTAAATAAGTTGGACGTTTAAATTTTAACCTTATCCACACTCTCATGTTTTAATCAGGGGAAAATAAATTTCTTTTAGTTTCAATAGTTGTCGAATAAAATAATGCTTTATTTTTTATTTCTCGTTTTTGTAATTGTGATTTATCGCAATGTTTATTACAACCATAATTTTTGGTATGAGATTTGAAGTAAGTTTTAGTAATAAACTTAAAGTGAATAAATTAAAAGTGTGACCAATCATAATTTTTGTACACCAATATGTTTCAAAATAAGTGCTTTTGTAACGACCTTAGTTCACTTATTCATGGTATGAAAGATTTTATTTTGTCTGTTTTCTAGCTAGATATTCATATTAAAATGACCCTAACGATATAATAGCAGTGTTATGCTAGTATTTATGTATCTAGGCAACATGAGTAAAATGTAATCTAAAATTGATGCATTACAATTTAGTTGAGACTATAGAGAGGAGATTATAAACAAGCGTTTCCTTCATTTCAAGAGTCTGAATCCTTTCCCTCCAGATGGAGCTCTGTCTCCACCTGTTGAAGAAAGGAGGGTTCGGCTGGGAAAATCGTTTGCTACCTTGAAAACGGGGTTATCGATCGCCAACGCACTTGTTGCCTTGCATTGCTTTGCTCTAGCTTTAGGTGGATCTGTGGAATTTCACACAATGTTTTTACTATGTCTCGAAATTCCCCTGCACCGCCTAATCGGTTAGGAGAAGCTTCGTTTAATGGCCTTTTGGTTTCGATGAGTTCAAATTTAGATTTATGAGATTGAATAATCAGAAGAAAATACTGTAGTATCGGGTTCAAACATGGTTGGTTTGTAGTAAGAAGAACCTGGGTAATTGTTATTCATTGAAGTATAAAAGCATCTGAAAGGCACTGAATTATGAACAAACTGAAAACAAATTATGTTAAAATAAATCGTTTTTAATCTATTTTTATCCTTAAGGCTACAGTGGACACAATGAAATCCGAAAAATCGTCAAAAATTTGAATTTTTTTATTTTTGCATATTTATACCAAGCAAGTCCTTAGGAATCGTCTGGTGAAAGAATTATTTTGATATCTTTATTGGTTCGTTCAATATAGACGTTTTTATGGAGGCCGCACCCGTTTGTTTACGTTTGCGAGCTTCAGAATCTATGTTCAGAATACGACTGGCGTTCCAGTGTTTATGCTACCAAATAAGCCTCTGATTTGATTTTTTTAGAGGTTTTTCGTTGGGAAATGATCTGAACTTTCACTTCCACTCTATTCCATCTGTGTTTTGATTTTTTTCATGTCTTTGTTCGTGTTTGGAGTGTGATTGCGAACTAAAACTGCATTGCGATGGTGAAATTGAAGTCTTGGAAGTTCAGTGAATGTGATTTTGTCTCGAAAAGAAGAAATTTTTTATTATTTTAGTAAAATACTATTACAATAATCTACCATTAGTTATATTTATCAAAATTTTGTCAAATTTCAAACAGTAATTCCAAAGAAAGTTGATTTTACTTCTCTGTATTTCAAGACTGTTGGAAGTGTCACAGCGAAGGACTGTAAATTTGCAATTTTGTTTTTGAAATATTAATGACAGTATTGACAGTTCATTGGACTAATCTGCAGTATCCCATACATTTTTGGAACTATTATATCGATATAATAGTAGTACATAGACTGTGAGGTCTTCAAAACTGGCTTTCTATCCATCGAGTGAACCGTCAAGATAAATTGCATGTTTGCTTGAACTTAGGATTATTTATGAAATATTATTCATTTCTTATACATTTTTTGGGATCGAGCCTAGTTGATGGGTACGGGTTGGCGATAGATGACGTAGTCAGAGATAGATTGCCAAGTCTGGCAATCGCGAGTTGAATGACGAATGCTGTGCGCGATTCATCCAAATTGACGTAAGAATGCGCTCTTGTGTTCTGCGTTGTATTGTAACATTCCGAAATGGCCAATTGAGAAGTGATGACGCAAATGACTCGGAAAACCAATCAGCTATCATGTTGTGCTTAGGGATCTAAAAAATCGTTTCATTCGATTCCGGAATTGATTCCTGAGGCTTGATTCCAACCTAGAATCGATTCCTTAGGGCCAGTCGGCCAGTATCGAAAAAGTAGGAAGGATAATTTTTTTTTTGGCAACAGCTGGTAGCAACTGTTGTTGACGTGTTTTTTCTGCTCTTGAATTTTCTATTTATATTTTCATCAAATAACTTAAATTAACTCTTGATAGCAACTAATAGTGATAATTTAATGCAAAATTAACTACTGATTTGAGAAATTTACTTATTTTGCTTCGGAATAATATCATCATGGCGTCGGTAAACAAGTGTAATATTTGTGAGGATGCTGTGGTTGTGGAGGACTTATTATCTTGCTCTGGTTGTGATTTGAAGTTTCATTACAGCTGTACTGGTTTTACGAGTGCACAATTTAAAAGGCTAGCAAATTATAAGAAAACGAAATGGACTTGCTTATCGTGCAGCTCAACAGAGGAAGTAGCTTCTCGTAAACCTGGAACCCCGTTCGACAAAGACACAATTTGGATCAAAATACAGGATCAGTTTGATGATCTAAAGCGCTTTTTCTCAAATAAATTTGATGAATTATCCTCTTCCATTGAATACAATAGTACTGTCATCCAAGAACTCAGGACCACGATCAACAATTTGGAAACTTCTTACAAAACCCTGCAACATAAGCACGATCTTCTTACAGCAGAAAACCTCGAGATGAAAAAACAAGTCCTGGATCTTAAAGTAGACGTTATTGAATTAAAACAGTACTCACGCAGATGCAATCTGGAGATCTCAGATGTCCCTGAATCTGAAAACGAGGATATAAGGGAAGTAATGTCAACCCTTCAAAATTTCACCAATATATCTCTAATTGACGATATTGTTACAGTTCACAGAGTGCCCAGTTTCAATAAAGAAAGGCCCAAACCAATTATATGCCAATTTAAATCAAAACCTATTCGGGATGAAATACTTGGGAAGCTTCGCAAGTCAAACATCGTAGCAAAGAACCTTAATCCAAGATTTGAAGATCTTCCTATTTATTTCAGCGAACATCTTGCTCCTGAACTAAAACACCTTTTCTACCTCGCACGCAAATTTAAATTCGAAAATAAGTTCAAATTTTGCTGGACCAAGGACGGTAAAATCTTCCTTCGCAAAGATGAGTCTTCCAGGATTTTGAGAATAAAATCAATTGAGGACTTAAATGTTTCACCTCCCAATTAATTCTGTAATTGTACCTGATCCTGACTGTATTGTTATTAATACCCTGGATGATCTCACCTGTTTTTTAAAATCTGTTAAAAGTAAGTCCAATCATAATATTTTACATGTTAATATTCGAAGTCTGCGTGCAAATTTTGATGATCTTGTGGCTCTCTTATCCAATGTTCTCTGTAATATTTCAGTTATAATATTATCAGAAATCTGGATATATGAAAACGAAACCTGTTACTATAGTTTGGAGGGCTTTAACTCTTTCTTTTGTTGTAGAGATAATAATCGATCTGGAGGAGTCGCTGTTTTTTCCAAATGTAACTTAAATTTTTCTAATATAAATATTAACTTTACATCAGCTGAGGTGATTTTGTTGCATTCAAAAACCTTAAATTTTGCAATATTTGCAATCTATCGTAATTTGGATTTCAATGTCGATCATTTTAATTCTGAACTAAAATGTGCTTTGCTTAGTTTGAACTTTTCTAATGTTATCTTGATGGGAGATATTAATATCAATATATTAGGAAATGAACTTAATACATTAGAATACTTGAATATTTTGTCTGAATTTGGTTTCCATAGTCATGTTACGAAACCTACCAGAACTGTTTTGTCATCATCTACTTGTATTGACCACATTTTTGTCAAAACAAATTTATTTTCTACCAAGACTGGGATTTTTATCTCTGATATTAGTGATCATTATCCTATTCTATGTCAATTGAATTATTTTGAATCTTCAGATACCAATGATCCATTGGAATCTTCATATGCTCTAAATCATTCCATGTTTTATAATTACTTAGAGACATTCAAATTTAAAGTTAATCCTAATTCTAGTCTTGATCACCAATACCTGAAACTTGTCTTTAATTTACAAAGCATTAAAAATAACTGTAAGTTTTTTAAATTTTCAAGAAAGAAACCTAAAAAGCAATGGGTTACCCTTGATATTTTAACTCTTATACGTAGAAAGGAAAAGTTATTCAATAAAGCCAGAAAATACCCATGGGATACCGTATATAAAACAGCTTATAAAACTACTGTCTCTGAATTAAAAAACTTAATTAAGTCAACAAAAGTTCAATTTTATCGAAACAAATTCGAAACCTGCAGTACTGGCAAACAAAAATGGAATTTTGTTAATAGTATTGTTCTTAATAATGTAAAAGATAACTCTAGAACCTTGCCTGACAACTTTGAGAATTCGATCTTAGCTTCTCAGTTTAATATGTTATATAATAATGCTACCCAAACTGCAACGAATATTGATTTTACTAACTGTCAACAGTATATATCACCTTGTTTATCATCTTTTGTTTTTTATGAAGTTACCGATCTTGATATATTTGATGCTTTAAAATCTTTTTCAAAACTTAACTCTTTTGATTATGATGGTATCAGTGTGAAGTACTTAAAATTAATTGCCCCTAATAACATTGAATTTTTTGTAAATTTTATTAATTCCTCTTTCAATACTTGTGATTTTCCCGCCTCTTTAAAACGGGCAACTGTTTCTCCCATTTATAAATCTGGAGATAAAAATATTCTTTCTAATTATCGACCTATATCTATCTTACCCTCACTCTCTAAAGTTATTGAAAAAATTATTGTAAAAAAGATGTATAATTTCTTGTCTCACACTAATTTCTTTGCCTCTAACCAATATGGGTTTACACAAGGCCGATCTACTGAAATGGTTCTTTTAGAATTTTCTAAGTTTATTGTGAATAGTGTGGATAAAAGCAAAGTTACCGTGGCAATTTTTCTGGACATAAAAAAGGCTTTTGACAACGTCAACCATTCTTTATTGATATACAAACTAGAAAGAGCAGGATTTAGAGGATATATCTTAAATTGGTTGATTTCGTATCTAACAGGAAGGACACAAAGAGTTAGGGTTGGTAACAATTTAAGCGAGTACTTGGTAACAAATCGAGGTGTTCCTCAGGGTTCAATTTTGGGTCCTTTGTTTTTTTTAATCTTCATTAATGATTTTTGTAAATTAAATCTTTCAGGCAAGATATTAACCTATGCTGACGATTCTGTCTTATTATATTCTTGTTCCACTTTAAAGGAACTGGTGACTCAAATTGATTCTGATTTAATCAAAATAGACAAATGGTTCAATGCTAATGATTTGACTTTAAATTTAAACAAAACTAAATACATTAATTTCAGTTTAAGACCATCTGAGTTACCATTTGACTTAAAATATCACATTTCATCATGTAAATCTAAAAACAACTGCCAATGTCATATTCTTGAATGTGTTCAAAGCTACAAATATCTTGGACTTAATGTAGACTCTAACTTGAAATGGAAAACTCATATATTTGAATTGGGGAAAAAACTACGCTTTATTTTATTTAACTTTTACCACCTAAAAAATAAAATTGATTTGTCCTTTTTAAAAACTTTATATTTTTCTTGGTTCTATTCTTTAATAAATTATGGTGTCACTGTTTGGGGTGGAGAATATAGATCCAATCTCCAACCTTTAATTTCTATTCAAAATAAGATATTCAAAATTTTAAATCAGCAGTCATATCCTAATAATTTTAGATTACTCAAATTATTGCCTCTTCGTCACAACGCGTTTTTTCGTATTATACTTTATCTTTATCGGAATAAATCTATATTTAACACTATAGCAAGACCATATAATACTAGAGCTGTAGCAACTTATCAAATCCCAAAATTTTCTAAATCAATTTTTTGTAAACATTTCTTTTACCTCGCACCAAAATTATACAATAGTTTACCTTTAAATCTAACCTCCATTATTAGATATTCAGAGTTCAAAAGAAATTTATTTGAGTTATTAATTAATATCGACGACCTGGATTTATATTTTTCACTTCAATGAAGCATATTTAGTTTATGGTTTACCAGCTTGCTGCCATCATTATTTAATTATTTAGCTATTGTTTTTATTCAGTTTTATGCTTTTGTTGTAATATGTCATTTGTCTGTATAATTTCTTTTTCGCCTGTACGGGAAGTTTCTTCCCCTTGGCGAATCACATATCTGTCTTTTTTTGTGTTTGTTCTATATGTGTAATAAAGTTCTAAAGTTCTATAAAAAAAAAGTTCTATAATTAGTAAAATCAAAGATAAATAGTTAATACGGATATTATACAAAAAATACGGATATTATAAGAGATAAAAATAATATATAATAATATAAATATAAAATAGTAATAATAATAATATAAAATAATAATATAATAATATAAAATAGTAATATAATAATAATATAAAATAGTAATAATAATAATAACAATATATAAATATAAAATAGTAATAATAATAACAATATAAATATAAAATAGTAATAACAATATAAATATAAAATAGTAATAATAATAATATAAAATAATAATATAATAATAATATAAAATAGTAATATAATAATAATATAAAATAGTAATAATAATAACAATATATAAATATAAAATAGTAATAATAATAACAATATAAATATAAAATAGTAATAATAACAATATATAATAGAAAAATATATAATTATAATATATTATTATTTCTAAATTAATACAGATAATTATTAGCAAATTTGTTAAGTACGATTCCTAAGATTCAATTTCTGCTGGAATCGATTCCTTCAAGGGTTCGATTCCGGAATCCCTTCAGAAAATATTAAGAACTTAGTTGTGGCAATCGCGTTGAATATGCGCGGATTTCAAATATTACGATGTCTCGGCGCATTTCAAAACAGTTCTTTTGTTTTGAAAGGCAGAGATGTGTAAGTTTTCAGTACGGGAATATGGTATGTTATTTGTGTTTTTTATTACTTAAAATGCATTAATGAAGAGTTATTAAGTTGAATTAGGATATTTGTATAAGTATTTTACTATATTAAGAATATTCGCCGGAACCTTAATATTCTGTAAAGCGTATTGAAATACATGCGTAATTATGCGTATCTTGTAAGGGTAATTAATCTTTGAAATTATATGCCATTTCTTAATTTATCGGACGAGAAACAAGACGTCATAGTTAGATTAATATTGCATCATAGTTTATTTAAGTCTTGAAAATTCGTCAATCAAGTGATAAATACTTTAAATTATGTTATAATATGTATAAATTGTTTCCTTATTACGTTTAAGTAGTTTAGACTATGTTTTTAGCTGTCTGCAGCTTGGAATTTGGCGCCTTTCGATTTTGGCGACAAAAAAAACTTAGCGCCAAAAAACGCGCCAAGGCGTACCCATGAAATAGGATTTTACCCATTTTTTGTGCAGGAATATGGTTCCTATCAGACCAATATGGCAATTTAAAAATTATAAACCTCTAAATAAAGAATAATGCAATTAAATCCAATTTGGTGAATTTCAACGAACGTTTGCATCATCACGAGAAATAATTACACAAATGGGGATTCCCCTGTGCCCACTTTGTTAAAACATTTAAATAGTGTTTAATATATATTTCTCATTAAATATAGATATATTAAATGCATTTCTGGTATTTTTATTCATCATTAGTGTATTTTTCTTGCTTTCTCGGTAGAAAATTTTAACGAAATATCAACATTTCTTCGGTTTTATATTGCTATTTACTTTCAGATTCATTTTTTAAACTTTCTCATAACAATTAGCAAGTAATATATTGATTTTATTTTGCATATGTACCCAATTTATAACAAAATATTTTAAACCCTGACATTTGCACTATGTTTTTACTTAACGCAGTTTTTTCCATTTACGTTATATACATAGAATATAAATAAATTATATAAATTAAAAGAAGATTAGACTTAAATTGTTACGTAATAAAGCACTTTTATGTTAAAGTGTATTTTTATAGACAAATAAGTTCATAAAAATGATTTATGCCCTTTTATAATGAAAAAAGCTGTTTTTCTCAAAATCAAAAAATTGCTACAATACAGATTTTCGAAATGCTCCAGGCGTCTCAATTTTAATCGAATAACTACAAGATTCTCTATATTTTCTACTGTTATATGTATTTAAAGAAATTGGATGACATAAATATGATATTTACTGTCTAAAAGGAAAATTTTACATTTTTAAGTGAAAATTTAAGGTTTTTTTTCAAAAATTTCTGTTTTTGGAACATTTTTGCCCATTGCGTCTAAATTATCATTTATATCATGTCATTGCTATCCAATATTTGTTAATGAGTATTTGAGGATAACAAATAAAGAAAAAAATCCAAGAAAGTGAAAAAATTGGAACGCTTGGAGCGTTTTAAAAAAGTACTTAAATTTTTTTAAAAATTTAATTTTTTAAAAAACTATTAAATTTTTTTTGACCAAACTGGTTTTCTAAGCTATATTTGGCAACATATTTAAGCACACCAAATTTCATGCATCTATCTCAAAAAATAAAAAAAAAAGTTTAATGTGTCCACTGTAGCCTTAATTGAATTGATGATTGAAATCGTCAGAAGCCCTTTATTTGATGTGTAAATTTAAAGATCCCTAGGACTTAATTTCAGTGGTAATAAATCACTGTAATAAAGTTTTGTAAGTAAAACCAAAACGTGTATATACATTACACACACACGGTTTGATAGTATTATGTTGACAGTGTAAGGGTAACTCTACTTCAAAAAGTCTACTAATACAATAAGTTTGAATCTAAAAAACAAAAGGGAGCTAAGTAAAAACACACTGATTTAACATTTGAATTCTAACTATGAATCAGCTTGAAATTTTTATGATAGAAATGTTTTCTTGTATTTCATAAAAATTTTACACACAATCTTTTATTAAAGAATTATTACCTAAATCGAAAGAGTTTTTCTTATTTTTAAATTTGCATTACTTGACCTTATCTCAGGATTTACTAGCTAATGGCTCATGTATCTTACTATGTTCCCTTAGTTTTTGAGAATTGAAGGAAAAATTAGTATAAAATGAAAAAGATAAAAGGATTTTGACTCTCAAGATAAGCTATGAATTTAAAGTCAGTTGAAACAAAAAAACACGTACACATTATATCAATTAGCTTATGGGTCTTTGAGAAAATTCTTTATCTTAACCCTTAGTTAGATCATTTAAGTGTTTTCTCTGTCTTCAATGGGCGTTTGTGTTTTCAAAACAACTTTTTCTCAAAAATATTTTTACCGTGATTTTTATCAGATATTATTTTATTATTTTTGCGTTGACATAACGTAGTGTCATAAACAAAAATAAGTTGAAACCTTTTCCAAAATGCAATTTTTACAAGCTATGATAGGCCTTTCATAAATAAAAATATATCTTCTATATATATAAAAATCAATGTCTGTCTGTATATCTGTCTGTCTGTCTGTATGTATGTCCTTTATAGTTTTAAACTTTTCGAACCTACATTAACTATTCAACTATACCACGTTGATCTACTCGCTCCAGGGAAGGTTTCTGAATAAAAATAATTTAAAATCGAAGCGTTCCAACAACTTTTTTGGTCAATTTTATGCTTAAAAACCCATATTTCATGCCTAACTTCAGGGCAAAACCACATTGTTGTAAATATTACAAGAAGAAGATGTAACAATAATTGTTGTAGGCATATTCTCGATTGTTGCAGATTGAAATCGATTGTTGGAGTTTAAAATCCATTGTTGTAGCATAAACATAAAGAAGGATCCTTTATTTAACTATTTCCACTAGGGCGGAGCGAAAAAACGATATTTTTGATTTTGAAAAAGGCCTAGTGCGGAAAAGTTGTGTACTGGGGAGTTAACCACGTGTGCAAAATTTCGGGGAAAACAAAAAATATCTTCCGTCTTTAAAATGGCCTTGAAGTTTCAAAAAAGTGGTGATTTTTTTACAAAACAACTAAAAACCCAAAGATTAAACTCTCAAATATTGATCATGATTTTTTTATGAAGAACTAATATAGTTATAGACATAATCTTTCAGGTTCCATTCTTCTATCACTCTTTTTTCGTTAGATATAATTTTTTAATGTTGAAAGAAATCTTGTAAAGTTGTTTTTCCTGCATTTATAAAAAGCTAATAACTCTAGAACTATACAACTTAAAAACCTGAAATTAGTCCCATTCAGTTCGTAAATTTTTTGTCTTTGATTTGATGTGCTCATGACCATCATTTTCCAAAAAATATTTTTCAAAATTTAAAAAAAGTGAAAAAATTTAATAAAAAAAATTTTTTTTTGAAAATTTTTTTGAAAAAAAATTTAAAATCTTTTTGACTCATAAATGAACAGTACTACCAAATTTCAAGTTAAAAATAAAATTTAATCATGTATAAAAAAATTAAAAAATTCGAAATTTAGGCTAAGTCCTTAAACAATACCCAAAATTATACAGCAAAAGCAATTCACTCATGGAAAATTCATAAACTCTTTTGAGGTTGTTCATATGACTTAAAACATGCAAAAAATGTCACAAAATGTTCCGAAAATACGACAATTAACAAATTCGGTACAAAACCTTACAGAGCTAATTTTCAACTTTGTTAATTCAATTTGCTTGAATTTTAACTCAATATTCCTAAGAAATGTGTTTATATCCAATTTTTTATGTTCCAAAATTTTTAATTAACTTTGATTTGATTTGTTAAAAGTAAAAACAATTAGATATAAGGTAAATGGGGGTATAGTGGACACTGTACCAATAGTGGACACATAGCTGATTAATTTTAAATAGAACGAGTTAGAGGCATCGAACAGCGTCAAAATTCATAAGCATAGTAGATTGTGCAATCAGGTAAGCTGATAAATACCACCGATACCACAGATCAGCATGGGAAGGATATTTAAATATTTGAAAATAACAACATCGGCCGAGTGACTGAAATTTGATTTTGCTTATTGAATCGCGTAAGGAAACGGGTAAGTCGGAACTGATTTTTTCGTATTTATTACCGCTTGATTGACTTTTAAATTTATATCAAGATAAATAAGAGTGTATAAAATAATACTGGAATAAAATTTATTTGAAAATGTTGACTTTACAAGGATTTATGGGGGTGTCCACTTTACCAACACAAAATCT
Organism: Tetragnatha versicolor; assembly: GCA_024610705.1. Lineage (NCBI taxonomy): Eukaryota > Metazoa > Arthropoda > Arachnida > Araneae > Tetragnathidae > Tetragnatha > Tetragnatha versicolor. Next base: position 17,849,022 of record JANDEH010000002.1, on the reverse strand, counting down.
TAGATTTTCCAATAGTGGCCACAGCAATGGCTTCTAATAGAAACATAAATAATACTTAATTCGAATCAGTTTTTCTTCATAAACTGTTGACTGTGCTTTAAAATGAGTGTTAAATAAATTTGGTTTCATTCTGGCTTCGGGAACCAATGTTTCTAAAGCATTTAATTACATACTAAATTCCTCTCAAATCAGCTACAGCGTAGACTTTGGGCCGAAAACTATCAATTTTTTTAAAATAAAGCTAATTTGATTGAATCTTAAATACATTTCGTTGGGAAGGAAGATTTAATTAGAACTAGACTACTATACCAAGAAAAACCCCTCAATTTCATGCATAAACCCCTCATATAGGCAGAAAAAGACAGGTGTCCACTATTGATGCAAGAGGTGTCCACCATAGAAGCAACAGCTTCATCTATGTGGCCACTATAGATGCAATTTGGAGTACTTTTTAAAAATTAATTAAAAATACTTTGCCCAATCTAATTAAAGTTTTTAATTATAAAATCGAAAGAAGAAGATCCAATTAACCTAAAAATAGGATGATAACCGTTTCGAAGCAAATATATTCGTATTTATTAAGACATTAAGCAAAAATTTTCCTTAAAGTGTCCACTATACCCACATTTACCTTAAACATAATTCTTAGGAATTTTCAGGAGTAAAGCAAGCAAATTGAATAAATTTAATGTTGAAAATTAGCTCTGTAAGGTTTTGTACCGAATATGTAAATTGTCGTATTTTCAGACATTTATGTGACATTTTTTACATGTTTTAAGTCATATGAACACCCTCAAGCGAGTTTATGAATTTTCCATGAGTGAATTGCTTTTGCTGTATAATTTTGGGTATTGTTTAGGGACTTTGCCTAAATTTCGAATTTTTTAATTTGTTTATACATGATTAAATTTTATTTTTAACTTGAAATTTGGTAGTACTGTTCTTTTATGAGTCAAAAAGATTTTAAATTTTTTTTCAAAAAAATTTTCAAAAAAAAATTTTTTTTATTAAATTTTTTCACTTTTTTTAAATTTTGAAAAATATTTTTTTGAAAATGATGGTCATGATGCACATCAAATGAAACACAAAAAATTTACGAACTGAATGGGACTAATTTCAGGTTTTTAAATTGTATAGTTCTAGAGTTATTAGCTTTTTATAAATGCAGGAAAAACAACTTTACAAGATTTCTTTCAACATTAAAAAATTATATCTAACGAAAAAAGAGTGATAGAAGAATGGAACCTGAAAGATTATGTCTATAACTATATTAGTTCTTCATAAAAAAATCATGATCAATATTTGAGAGTTTAATCTTTGGGTTTTTAGTTGTTTTGTAAAAAAATCACCACTTTTTTGAAACTTCAAGGCCATTTTAAAGACGGAAGATATTTTTTGTTTCCCCCGAAATTTTGCACACGTGGTTAACTCCCCAGTACACAACTTTTCCGCACTAGGCCTTTTTCAAAATCAAAAATATCGTTTTTTCGCTCCGCCCTAATTTCCACATTTGGACTGGCGAAGCCCATCTGTAACGCACCAGATGATATTTATTAAAAAACTGAAACCCGGGTGAAGCCCGGGTCTAGCGCGTCAGCGCTAGTATTCGATAAAAGTATCTTTCATAATTGATAATGGAAAACACGTTCAAACTGTTAGTAATTAAATTTTTATAAATAAACTGTGCATTGATAATGTTATTTTTCCATTTCAGGACTCAGGAGTTGGCGTAGCAGTTACATTGCGAGTTGATAAAAATGGATTTTTCTTATATTGGACAGATCAAAACAACGTGAGTACAGAAATATTTTAACATCTACTAACTGGTCCAATCATTTTCTTACTTACTGATTTTTAAGGTTTAGAGGGAAATAAACGTGTAAAAAACAGCGATTCTCATTTATTTCAATTGAGTCCCCTCTCTTTTATCTTTAAAACAATTTTTATTGACGTTATTGAGGGCCCCTAGACTTACAAAGTCGTATTCCTCTTTTTCCAGCCTATAAACGTATATTAGATCATTAAATCCCCCATTTTCTGATAATATCCAACATGCACTCCCTATTTGCACAGCTCATAATAAATATTTCAAATTTACGTGACTTCAAAGTAAACGGAATTTGGACATACATGACAAAAATTGGACGAATCTTGAACCTTCTGCCTGTCTAACTTTTACACCCTCGTAATCCCTCAAAAAGTAAATATTACCAAAGCAAATGTCTCTCTCAACTAGAAAGAAAAAATCTGGAGAGGGAGTCTCGTCCCTCAAAAGGTCGTAAACGACTACACTCCTCTATTTCTGCTATTAGTGTGTAATTTATCCCTAGATAATTCGATTGGCTGTTATCAAAACTTGGAATAAGAGAAAATATATCTTACGTAGTTTCTTACACACCACGAAATCGGCGGCGTAAGACATAAATATGTATCTGCTGAACTCCTGCAAACGTCTTATCTTTTCTTGATATCAAAATAAACCTGTAGAGGCAAACTAACACTAGAATTAAAAGGAGAGGCTATATAATAGCGTATATAGATTTAAGTCTAATTTGGAAAGCATATTTACATGCTATGTTAAAGCAGCAGGCATTTCTAACCCTTGCTATACAGTTTATCACTTTTCCTGCCGAAACCTGTAAAACTGTTTTTGCTGCGATAGCAGAGCTATTGTAAAAAAGCGGCAATTTCTAATGAGATGAAAAAGATAAATTGTATTCTTCGCTACTGAATACGGATCTTTTATTTTAAAATAATGAATTCATTTTGCATTTTAAAAAAAATATAATCCAGATATTTTTTAAAATATCAATTAATATTATAGTTTTTAGTTTTAAATACATGGTTTTTATAAATTTAAAACTTATAAATACAACTTTTCATTGGTCACTTAATCAGCAGGTTATTTGTTTATATTAGAATGGCCCGAACTGAAAAAAAAGCTAAACATGGTTCAGTTCCGCTATTTATCTCTTTAAATATCACCAAGCTGTAAAAAAGAAAAAATCTGAATTATCACAAATAACTGTATATAAATGTTTAAAAAATATACAGTTATATCAATAATGACAAAAAAAATGACCTAATAATTATTCTTAAAATCATCAATATTGAGATCCTAATATAAATCATAGATTTTAAACTCGTTTTATTTTTATCTTCCTTCGTATAAATGAATTTAGAAAATTTTTTAATGGTTTCATCTCAGCCTTTTTCCTATCAACCCCCTCCACAAAAGTCTAGAGTGTCTTTATTTTACTCTGAACGTATTTTTTTTGAAAAATTGAGGGAGAGGAAATCCACTCACCACGAGTTTTCAGGGAAAAAATATGCAGGGAATCTTTTACCCTCGTTGACACATCTCTGCTTCAGAGAACTCTCATACATTATGTAGATGCGATACATTATCCCTCCAATTTTCATATTTCTTCGGAAGTCTGGTTTTGTTTGCTTTGAGTTGCTTTTTGTTTCTAATGGAAAACTCGAAGTCCTAGATTTTATCTTTATGGAGAGCGGGACTTTTTATGGACTCGATGAAGCAGACGCTTTTGAGGGGCAGTATAGATATTTTTTTTAATGAAATGTCTTTTTTAGGAATGAACTACTCATTTCATTTTTATAATTTAATGCGAAAATTTATATTTCTCCTACAAAAATGATTTACATAAAATGTTTATTGAAGTATTTATATCTGGTACAACGTATTTTTGAATTGCAAATATGAAGCATTTTTAAAATAAAAAAGTGAGTTTTTAATATTCTACAATAAGTATTTGAAACTTATTATACTTATTTTATGTTTGAAAATTATAATTTTTGGGAAACTGTTTGATGTAAACCAATTTTTAATGCGGTAGCGCGCACCACAACGCGTTTTCACACCCAATTCATAAAACTATTTAGCACGTCATCATAGTGACACTCATCGCACCCCAATATAATGAGGTATTCTCACGTTTTAAGATTAAATTTTATTAAAATAGTAGATAAAAAACCATGAAGAATGACGTTTACAGCAAGTATTTCCGTAGCCTAGTTTCTGAGATATAAATTTTTGAAATTTCGTTTTTTGTTTGGGCGCGAAAACACTTTCGAATCCCAAATCATTCGCTATGAGGTCACATCCAATAGGAGTCCGTTTTCTGATCACGTGATAACAAAAAACACAATGGTTTTCATGCACTGTGACGTCACATCCAATAGAAGCCCGTTTTCTGATAACGTGACTTTTCTGATGTTTTGGCAAAAATAAAATTGAATTTTAAACTATTTAAAACACATTTTTGAACTTAAAAATCAGAAATTTAGGAGTTTTTGACCATAATGTATCGAAAAAGTATAAAATCAAGCAAATCCCTCACTGATGCAAATACCTCATTGTGAACCCCCATTTGAACTACCCATGATCCGCTCCTGGTGTTTAAAAAGTTTATGTATTAAAAAAAGTATTCGCTTTTTTAGTTTTGAGACCAATAATTTTACCGTTCCGGTACCTCTTTTTTTAGAAATCGAGCCCTGATAATAAGTGTTTAAAACAGCGTTAGGAAAAAGAAATTGTGAAAAAAAACCCTACATTACATAGTATACAATGGTAATGGGTGTGAAAGGGTTAAATAACTCTTGCATTTAATGTAAATACCGAAATAATTAATTTTTAAAAATTTAATTATAACAACACTAACTAAATAAACAAAAAAGTTTAAAATATATCATTCATTAAACATTTGTTCATTATTAAATGTGAGTATTGCACTAAGGTTTAAAATTTCTTATTAGATTCCCAGCAAAAAAAGAGCGCGGTTAAAACTGGAGTGTGGGATTTTCAGAGGTCTAGCAAATCACTGCTAATTTCAAACGGTGATATAAAACCTAAAATTTAAATTTTAAAGGTTTTTACAGCCAATATATTTTTCCTTGTTTTCTTTTTATCATCTTATTTTTTTCTAAATTTTCAAACCTATGTAAAAGAAAAAAATTATAAAAATAAAAGTATTTCTTACGTCCATTATACGTTATATATCATAAACGTCTATCTTACATCACTAAAATAAGTATAGCTAAAATTCTCAACATAAAAATAAGTTATATTTTGTTCAAGTTCATGCCAGTACATTTGAGAAATTTTAAATATTATTTTATGCTAACTTAAAATCCTCTTAACTGGTCTAGTTTTGCTCTTAAAAGTGTTCAACCCGCAATTCTGAAAACCTTCCAAAGCAAATATATACGACGGTTCTCACCAGACTATATCCGAGCAACAGGGAAAAGGCTTCAAATAATTCAAGAAAACTAGCGATACACGCGTATAAGAAACATTATTGGAATTCCTGAATTTTTCTCACAAAAGCTTCTGTATTCTTCATTAACCCTGTGGAATAGTCGCCTTTGGCAAAAAGCAATATCCCTTGGGAAGTAAGAAAGATACTGAATAAGAGAAACTGAACGAATCCTTCCAGTTTGTTGATAATTTTTTTCTACTTCACTATTTTGAGACATTTCTCGTACAAGTTCAAATAAAAAATTCGGGATGTCATATCCATACATAGCTGATGTCATTACGGGATTTTGCAGGAAAAAAAACATCTTTTTCGGTAAAACAATAAAACCACGGCTCACTAGGTACTACTACAGGCTGACCGAGATGCGGAAATCTTTAAAATGTAGATGGAAATAGTTAACATCTAGCAAAGCAAATCCACAGAGTTGAAGGCGGGGCTTAATGGCTTTATTGCCAACAGTCAGCAGTTTGGTCTTGAAAACACGCCTTTGATTTTCCTTATTTGTCAATGTGTTTATCCTATTGGTTATGACGTTATTTAACCGATTTGAGGCGATCCTAGCGGGAAGTTTTAAATAATTCAAAACTCGGTCAGCCTGTAGTAGTGTCTAGTAACGGCCGTATTCACCGGTAACCTGACCGGCGCGGCGGTCAGGTCAGGAAACCATGGTTACAGCCTCTGATTGGTGGAAAGAAAATATTGAATTATTTTTCCACCAATCAGAGGCTGTAACCATGGTTTCCTGACCTGACCACCGGTCAGGTTACCGGTGAATACGGCCGTAAGCCGTGATAAAACAATAACTAATTTAATATATTATTTTGATCACTCAAATTTAGATGTAGGTAAGGTTATTGCTGTAGGTCCCGAATTTGATTAGTCAAAAATATGTTATGCGCACTGTAAAAAAGTCTTCTCTTTACGTATTATTTTCCGTGATTTTTTAACGGAATAATTCCCTAAACTAGAAAGCGGAATTTTACAAGTTAAAATTTTCACACTTTCACGAACTTATCCAGTGTATTCTTACGCCCAACACAAAAATGTTAACTTTTCATACTGAGACTACGGAAGTATTTTTCGGTGTTAAAGTGTGATTACGTAATATAAAAACAGTTTTATACACAGAGTCGTTTATAAGTGAATAAACATTTTGAATGTTCTCTTAAATCGCAACAATTAAAATCCACAAAACGACTTTCTTCTAAAGTTCACGTCCAGCAAGATAGAAAACTATTTTTTATATATTTAACATTTAAGGTATATAATATTAAAAAAATAAATTCACCAAAAATTTCTTTTTAAATGTTTTGGAAATCTATATTAAAAAACAAAGGAAACAGCATCAGGTAATTTTAAATTACTAAAAAAGTAATATAAACTCCCAGCAATACTTTTTCTTCATTTGCTTGACTAAGGTTTTATATACAATATTTAGCACAAAAAAGTAGTTTTAAAATAAACCCTGGTGGTTTAAAATAAATCTGGTGGTCAAGACGTGGGATTTAGAATCCGAAGGTTGCGCGATCGGGTAATTATTATAAGTTTAATTTCTTTTTTTATAAACGGAAGGCTTCCTTCCTTTGACGAAAAATATATATAACGGACGTCTCCCTAAATGTTGAAAATAATCCAGCAACAATACTGCCAGGCAATTTCTGTTTTCTGAAGAAATAGTTTTTTCAATGTGAAATATCTTTAAAAAAAACAAATTATTTTTTAAAAGTAGAAACTCAGAAGGAAACTATTTCTTTATTGCTATAAAAATTAGAAGGAAACTATTTCTTTATTACTATAAAAATTAGAAGGAAACTATTTTAAAAATTCCTTAAGAAAAGGTTTATTTAGTAAAGGTCACGATGTTTTGCAAAGATGCCCACGATTTAGTCCCGGTAGGTTTATAACTCCATTTTATTTGAGATAGGTCAAAATTACATTAGGCTCTCGCATATTCGCGGTTGAGCAATGTTACCCCCGCATATTCGCGGATTTTGATCACTAAGTTTTTTAACAATGATACTTGCTAGATAGATAAATTGTTCGATAGAAAAGATATAAATGTTCGATTCAGGTATTTATTTTGTAAAAACATTTTGAAAAATGTAACTTTTTTCTACTAAGCAAGTTTTCTAACTAATAACAATTTTGGTATTTACTACAAATTATTTACAGTTAAAACTACTTTTTGCATGAATAAGTTTAATTAGTTTTATGTAATAAATGACGAAATCGAACCTTTATTATCTATTATATTATCATACATGGGCGTTTTAAGATTGGGTTCGTTATTTGCGGATTTCGCGTATTCGTTTTATATTTTGGAATGTAACTACCGCGAATAACTAAGGAACACTGTACTACGCTATAAAAGTTCTCTTTAATTTTAATTCTTATAATAAAGGCCAGAATTATGTAAAAACTGTACCACATCTATATATATAATTCCCTTACGTGACGTCCAGATTTCGTTGTATTTCTTTTACTCGGTTGGCAACAATAAATTTGTTTACAAAATGAGTGTATTGTTTTGGATTTGATTTTTTTTCCGATTTCAGTGTCTAATGATATTATTAGCTGTTCAAATATGTTAAATTATTATTTTTTATGCATGCTAATAGTACTTATCTGATAAAAATTTACTGCTTATGGTGGTTTTCTTGGCTAATGCAATAGTAACTATGAATTTTATAAACACTGTATACATATTTTTCGTACACTGTATTTAATGTTTCCCTGCTGCATATTACTATTTATAAAACTACATTTTCACCAATAAATTTAGTTGGGGTTCAATTCCGTTAAATTTCCCGCTAAATATCACCAATCTCTTTTGAAAGCTTAATATTCAAATATAAAAATTTTTCAATGATAAACTGAACAGCTATAGATCTAATTAAACATTTTAAGGTTCAATTCGGTTAGAGTTCCCGCTAAATAATCGCCTACCTCATTTGGACACCAAAAATTATAAATATTGCTAAATAATTTTAAATTTATGGATTAATATGTTTAATTAGATGCTTACCTAACTGTTCAGTTTATCATTAAAAATTAAAAAAAAAATTTATATTTGAAAATTAAGCTTTCAAAAGAGATAGGTGATATTTAGCGGGGACTCTAACGGAATTGAACCCATTTTAATATATGAATTTGAGATTATTTAGTAATATTGATACTTTTTTGTGTTCAAAAGAGATTGGCGATATTAAGCGGTAACTCTAACGGAATTGAACCTTTAGTTGGTAATGAATCTCAGCTAGGCTGTACCAGCGTATGGCGAGCGAGCGTAGCGAGCACAGGATTGCGAAGCAATCCTAGGGGAACTGCGTCAGCAGTTCCCGGGGGTTGGAGAGCGATAGCGAGCAGGGGGCGATAGCCCCCTAGTTTTAGCTTATTTTAAGAAATATTATTAACAGTAGCATTAAACATTAGTGTTATACTATAGACTATTGATTTGTTGTACTAAAATTATACAATGGAGAAAAGAAGAGTTAGAGTGCGAGTCGGGTAAAAGTACGTATGTAATGATTTATATTCTTTGTGATTTGTTTTACATATTTTTGTTAAAGCTTTCTGTAGATTGATTTGTGAGTCAAAAAACTTTCGTTCAGTGATTTTGGGGGTATTTGGCTTTTAAATTTTTAATTTTTTAGCGTACTCCTACCCTCCTATCTCCTATGTTTAAACCTTTCCAAATTGCATACCTACTATTGAAACCGAACAGCATCATTAAAGACTGGGAAAAATCTTAAACTATAGATTGATGAATTTGTTGGTTTCATTTTCCTTCATTATTCAGCTAGTTCCTCTCGCAAGTAATTGAAACTTAAATTAAATAAGCGATGAATTTTAGTTGACTCAGGGATATTTCTAGAGCAATTACTCAACTGAAACGTCCAAAGGAATATTAATGAACTGATTAGTTCAGTTGTACTGAATTTAATGAAATTTCGGAAGTGATCTCATTTTTGGATCAAGAAAACTTCGAAGTTATCACTAATTAGGACACGAAGAACGTTATTTTAATAACTGTAACGGGGAACTAATATATGAAATTGTTTGAATTGTTTGACGTAAGGAAGCATTTCAGAATTAGACTACATTAAATTAGTGGTTTAAACTAAATAGTGATAAAAATATAAGGTAGAGAAGTAATTTATAAAGGGGAGAGTGGGGCACATTCGCACAAAAAGTGCATTTCGGAATATTTCTCTGGATCTAGATGAGATATTGAAACAAACTAGGATTCAAATGAAAGTTAAGACCTTTCCCGATATTTAAGAACGATATAATTGGTCACATTCATCTAGAATTTCTAACCTATATCATCCTAAAAAACGAGAAATTTTGTGGGGCACATTCGTACACATGCAAAAAATTATACAATAATTATTTTTACAAACTAAAAAGTTCATTGCACTTTAAAGTAAAGATAACACAGGTTTTTCGAGCTGTTTTAGTTATTTCACCTGAACTTTATTATTTTTGTGCGCTGAATCCAAAAAGAACATCTATTTTGTCCTGGTAATCACGTGTTTTTGACAATTCAGGTTTTTAGGTTTTATTGGAAAATGCCTTAAAATTTAGAAAAATTGACTCCTTTACTAATTTTTTTGTTAAGATTTTTCCCATAAAATCTTTTTTTATGTTATTTGATGTGCTGAATCTAAAATTGGCCTCCGTTTTATCATAAGACTTCACGTTTCTTCACAATTTAAGTAAAAATACCAATTTTTTAAGAAAATAAAAGTCTATAGTTAAAAAAATTATTTTTCTACTCAAACTTTATCTGAAAATCATTTTTTATGTTTTTTGGTCTGCTGAATTCAAAAATAGCATCTTTTTATTTTTAAGACATCGCATTTTGTAACAAATTGAGAAAATATAGCAACATTTAACAAAAAATGCAAGTACAATTAAGTAGATTTTTTAATCCAAATTTATTATTGAGGCAATTAGTTTTAATGTTTTTGGTGCCCTGAAATCAAAAAAGGTCTCTGTTTTGCCCTAGAATGTCATGTTTCATGACAATTTAGATAAAATTGTAAAATAAGTCATTATTTCGATTTTAATGAAAATATGTACATAAAATAATTTTTTTATTACAAATTATTCATGAAAATTATTATATAAGCAAAATATAATCAATTACACACTCTAAAGCCAATTTTTCCTTCTTATGAAGTTTCCCGTGGTAAATATACCCGTGTGAGTAGCAACAAGAACGTTTCTTTGAACTATAGGGGAGAGTGTGGTACCTCTGGACAAAAACGTTTGGATTTTTCTAAGACAGGTAAAATCACATTTTTACCATTTAAAGTGCCCAACCTATAGTCCAAACCTTAGCAAAGAGGGTGATATTTTTTATTAGCTAAAATCTTCAAAATTGGATTTTTAATTCATTTTAATAACTTGACGAAATTTGTGTCCATAGGTACAACAACATGCTCTCCCTATGGACAAACCCAGTTGTACCTGTGGACACCCTTAAAAAGGAAAGTTTTAGTTGCTTAAAGCTTAAAATGAACATTTTTATTGGTGTATTACCTTTTAATAAACTATTTCAAGCATTTTTTAAATTGGAAACAGAATTTTTAAAGTAATGTACTTTTAGATCGTAAATGATCATTAAAACGAAGTTGATTGATAAAAGTCTTCATTTTTTACTAAAAATACATAAATCACATGGGATTTTCAGATCGAAATTTGAGGTAATAGTTTCATCAATCATGCTGATTGATCTGACCACTTCAATGATCCAAAAAAACAATTAGATCGACACTTAGTTGTGTAAGCATTTGGTGGTAATAACTTTCGTAAATGTTCTTCGGTGGAAATTTTAAGTTTTTTGTAATCATCATACTTAAATGCGATAGGGTGTTTAAGATTTTATACCATATTTTACATTAAATGCAAATTAAAATCGAAAATTAAAAAATAGTTTAGATCACAAAATATTTGATTTTTCATCTAGAAATCACTTGAAAATAATCGCCGTCAAATATATATCCATTTAGAATTAATTTAATATGCATTAAAATGTATTCACCTTAATGAAACCTGATTCAAAAACGCCGATTAGCTACAGACACCCACAAGAACGTGTCCGTAGGTACAACACCAGGTGTTTTTTCATTTAAAACTATGTAAAAAATAAAATAATTGAAATCTGACTACTTCTAATATCAAAAATAAAAAGTCAAAATCTCGGGGATTCACCCCTTATATTTCATTTTATCGTATTATAATTAAAGGAGAAGAAAATAATTCATGTAGTGATGCACTAAAAAAAACTTTGAGCACCCGGTGGCCATCCATTGCAATTTAGTAAATAAAACATCGAAAATCGAAAAACGTTACAATCGTCCCCACTTGAAGGGTCAATTGTAACACATATAAGGGTCAATTGTACCACAACACAAATTCATAAAAATAGATAGAAAATCATTCAAATTTATTAAAAATTTATATTTTCTTGTTAAATAATAATTAAATACATAGACTAGAATGGGAATAATGAACTTTTCACTCAAATAAATGAGTTTTGATTTTTTTCCTCACGAATGCTCTTTTTTTAACCTAATCTTATCACACTGAAGCTCACCTTGCGGTGGTTCACTTGAATTCCAGTGTAATTTTTTTAAAAATGAAATATCTTCAAATATAATTATATTTATTTAAAATTATTTTAATTATACCTATTTATTAGTTACTCATATGGGTCACTGCGTTGACCCGAGTAGCCCAAACAACTTTAATAATTTTTTCTCCTTTTTTTCTTTATAGTAGGGTAGGTGGGGGTAATTGTCCGCAGTTTTTGGTTTTGAATTTTTGTGGCCCACAGTTTTATTATTTTAATAAGTTTCTGGTATGGAATCTTAAGCTTAGGATGTGGCCTATCAATTCATATTTTTTCCAGCCTTGAGCTGCAAATATTTTTAGAAATATTCAACTTTAAAAAGAAAAAAATTGCGGACATTTGCCCCATTTTTTGGGGTAATTATCCACAGTGTGAAAAATTACCCCAATAGAATAAAATAAGAGAATTATTAGATATTCCAATTCAAAAACGTCAAAATTGAGGTATATTCACAATAGGAAGACAACACAACAATATTTGACATTATAAAACATCATAAAGCAAAGTTACTCCACAAGTTGCAAAGTTAATCCTTTTACCGGCGTAAAATCGGCAAAATTGTCAAAAAAACTTATCATTTCATGAAACCTTGCATTATGAATTTCATTAGGTTTGGAAAGTTTTAGGACTGTCTTTCTTTTCAACAAAAGCTTCTTCTGATGGAGTTTCTGAGAACATTCCCACATTTTCAATTGCGGACAATTACCCCAAAATCAATGCGGACAATTACCCCATATCATGATGACAACAACAAAGTGGAACTGATTTTTGAAAACAAAAGTAAACATGAGTATAGTGATGTAATTTCAAAGATAAATAAAGGATCTTTTGGAAAAAAAAACAGATGGATTGAATAAATATAGCTATTCTACCATAATATGAAGAAAAAGTGAGAAAAATACTCTAACAAGGACACTAAAAACTGACCTACCTCATTTTTTTGGACAATGGATACGCTACTCCTCTGAAATTTTCATAGCCATTTGAGGGTTGTGAAAGGAACCTACTGTATCGATGCAGTCAATATAATCGAATATTATCATAAAAAAAAGGCCTTGCGGACTATTACCCATGCGGACAATTACCCCCACCTACCATATATGTGTTTTTTCGTAATGTACATTTTTGCTTTTGCTTTTGAGCTTTTGTTTTTGTCACAAAAAAATGCCAAGTCATTCCAGCAGATGAGTGGAGGATTTATCAATGGTCACCACTTTTTCAGTTATAGTCGACTAGACTAGTACTTGCCCTCCGCTATCTTGCGTTGCATTCCTAGGCCGTGCTGAAGAGTCCAAACAAGGACGAAACCCGTCCACGGCTGGAGGCAACGCTTGAGAGTTCTGAGTTTACACTCAAGAATTTGTGTTTTTAACCTCGTATGGAAAAAGGGATGAAATGCAGTTTGAAAACCCTGAAATGGGCAATGTTAAATAAAATTAAGAAATTGCTTTAATAAATCCTAGCTACGTTTTTTTTATAATTATAAATCGTTATCATAACCTGTAACTTACAAAAGATTTTATGTGTTTCAAACAGTCAATCTAAATAAACATAATTTCAAAATGGTGTACTCGTTAGAAAAAAATGTAAAATATAGTGTTTTATAATATTTTAAGGATTGAAAAAATATAAACAGTTATGTCAGTTAAAATATTGGTTGAACTTTTTCTAACTAATTATATTATGTGAAGTATTTCAATGTGCAATATACTCTACATTACTACAATTGTTTTCCTCATCAAAAAGTTAGATGTTCAATATTTCTGAAGCTGTTTTCTTTTTGTAAGAAAATCTTCAACATTTAACCTTTTTTGGTGCCGAAATTTTTTTTTATTTTTCGTGTTTTTTTCTGCCCTTCTCCCTATCCCTAGAGAGCTTTGACAGATTTCTATTACCGCAATTCTTCTTCGCCTGAGAGTAGAATGGCACCTTTCATTACGTTAATTTACGGCTAATAAACACGAACCTCGGAGAAAACAGGCATACATTTTTTTACTTTCGGCTGTCCACCATTGCGATTCGAAAACTACAGATTCTAAGGAACAAAATGGCTATTTTCACTAAGCATCTTCCCGAAAAAGCACACAAAATGTAGTTAGGAAACCCGCTATTACCAGAACCAGTCCGGACTTAAAAGCAGTAGTATATTTGAGAAAAAATGCGCCACAAATAAGAGATTAGTCGCCAAATGTATTTAAGCCGATTTCTGTTTGAGCTCTGACCGATACCGATACCAATTTTTGCTATCAGGAGATAACTTATCGGATTTTTCTAATTTTTAAAAACTTTTGGGGGGTCTACTTGTGGACGCAGAGATATGAAACTTCGTATTTAGGGGTTATGGGGGGTTCTCTTTCAGAATAAATTATAATATTTGATGTTTCCCATAGGAAAAACGAAAGTTGGTGCTTCGTTTAATATGAAGAGGACCCCCCAAGAACTTGAAAATATTTTTGGTAAAAGAATACCTAAAATCATGAAAAATGATACCTTATTTGTCTTTGTATCACGAGCCGTTCCGGAGATACGGAGACTGAGTCGTTTTTTGTTTGCAGTAGGGGAGAGTGGGGACGATTGTAACACGGGGCAATTGTAACACTTTGATTTCCTCAAAATGAGAGGCTGCCTGGGTGAAAAGGAGATGATAGTACGTAAAAGGCAGGTGAATGAAAGAATATCAGAGATTGCCAAGTCTGACATTTGAGTTGTGGCTGTGTAATTGAGAAAAGAGTGTTTTTCGAGCATCGAAGTAAATTTCTACTTTTGTGTAACTTTCCTTCTCCTGCACTGCAGGTATGAAGCACAATAACACTGATTTTATGTATTGTATGTACAGGTATCCTAGTTTTATTCTACTTAGTTTCAGGATGATACTGTTAGTTTCGCGGAAAACGAGGGTTGAACTAAAAAAGGCAACGTGGGGTCGATTGCAACACTTCAGCCGGGGACGGTTGTAACATGTTAACACTGACCCCAATGTAGAAAATAACATGTTTCAGAAGTATTTTCGATGTATTGATTTATAATTCATACTTACCCTTAATATTGGCATATAATTATGATTTTTTACGGTTTTAGGATGCCGATATCACGTAAAAGGAAAACTGAAAGGGGGCTGATTAGTCTACAAAAAATGGAGGAAGAGGCTGTTGAGGTTTCTGTGTCTAAAAAGTCTATTAAAATGGTTGCTCATGAGCACGATATTTTTTATGTAACATTATACAGATTCTGTCCGAAGAAAATAAAAAAATGAAAATCCTAAAGTGGGTTATAATCAACACAATAGAGTTTTCGATCAAGGGCAGTAAGAGGAACCGTTTTTCGTTCAAAAAATGGTCCCACGTTCGTTGTATTACAGGGAAATTAAGTTATGAATACCCTAATTGCCCTTGTGAATAATTATTTACTATTTTTTACTCATCAAAATTCATTATTATTTAAAAGAAATCTTCAATTTTATCTACTGTCATTACAAAAAGTTTAAGTTGTTTTTTAAATTTAATTGGGGATCTCTCTGATTTGAAGTCATCGGGTAAAGAATTCCTAAAACAGATTTAGTTTTAAAAAGGCCAAGGTAAATAAAAGGTTGCATTCCTATGCCGTGCTGAAGAGTCCTGACAAGGACGAAGCTGGTCCACGGCTGGAGTCGACGCTTGAGAGTTGTGAGTTTACACTGTCCGCTAACCAGCGATAATGGTGAAATACTCCTTTCATAACTTTTTGAGTTATTATTTTTTTAAATGATGACCAGTAGTTATTTCTACCCTTTAAACACAAATCAAACAAATCAAATACGCCTGATACGACAGTAAGTCATTCTGGTTATCCCTCAAAATCCGGAATAATAAAAGTTGCATATCACAAAAATGGCCAGCGATAAAAAATTAATCGATCATCGGTAACCTTTAGAATCGATCCATAGGATTGTGCGTGGGCGAGTGATCTCTGGTATTGTTTCTGCCGCTAGTTCGAGTGGATTACTGTTCGAGGACAATAGATCTGCCAGAATATTCGATCCGACACATCTCGGGAGACGAGAATCTCGGGTTCGCTTCTTCCTAATAGTTTTCTTTTGGATTCGACGGCAGCTCATTATTTTCGAGAATAAAGGGGTTCGTTTGTCTTTCTTATAAGGAATAAATTTGGGTTTTGTAGGGAGTAGTCTCCATTCGAAAATTTTACATTTATGAATCGTGGTTTAGGGGTTAAAAAAAATTTTAAAATTGTAATTTTTTTGTGTTTCGTTTCTTATCATTAACCCAGTGTTAAAAGTAATGATAATCGTTTTAAGTAAATAAAATTTTAATTACCAGTTTGTAAAAAGGGAATTTAAGTCAAAGAATGACAAAATGACCCTTTTTTACTTATGCTCTAAGTTCAGCCTCTGAGTGTTAATCGGAAAAATCACAGTTTCTCTATAGGTAAATCTACCCCTTTAATTAAACTCTGGATAGTAAATTTACACATATTTTTAATTTTGGTAAAAACTTAATTTGTGCATTAGACCTTACATTATATTTATCTTAATTCGTTTTCTATGTTTTGCTTTTGTGCCATAAACTAAGCGAACTAATATTCGTTATTTTATGTGCGGTGGATTAAAGCTATAACTTAGTAATTTCTGTTTTTATTTAATTTATATTGATCTTTCCACTTTTCTCAATTGTGTTGTAAATGAAGGGAGAAAATTTATTTTTAATCAATGATTTTATTGACATATTCATTGAATAGAATTAACGAATTGCTTTCAACCTTTTTTTACACTTTTTACTCTTAGTCTTTCTATTTTTCCTATTTGTACAGTAAACTTGGAAAAAATTTCAAGGTTTGTCCAGAAAATGATTGACTACATTCCCATAGACATCCATTAAACTGAATTAATTACTATGATTATTATGTTTCATGACTAAATTTAAGTTTTATTAAGTTTATTCAAATACTTATGCGTTGGACTAAGGGGAAATATAATTTAAATTTTAATTCAAAAGTTTTTTTTCATCTTAACAGTCAAACTTTAAAAAAACAGATCTATCAATCCTTCTCAAGAAAAGTTTTGAATACACGTATCTTCTTTTTCATTAACTTTCTGCATTCTGAAAAAACTGTTAAGTTTTTCTATATAAGTATTCGGTTGAAATGAAATAAAAAAATCAGTATTGATAATGTGTCCTTTTTTTCGATTTTCTTAAAGCTTAGAGTTTTGACTTAGTCTTTTTTGCAAAACAACCGTTAAATTTTAATGAACACACAAGCATTCCAGATAGGTCACACATACGTTTTAAAATTTTAAATTACTCCTTATGGATGGCGTGAAAATAAATTTATTTTTACCTTCTATTTAATTTTTAAACCTCATCTGCATAATTCCATAAGATAAAATAATCATCTTATACGAATCCAAGAGTATGAAACCATCGTAGAAAATAGAATAATCTTTATGAAATATATTTAAACACCCAATTACATCATCTACATTTCTCACTTACTATTTACGACATAAACTCTCCTTTACGTCTTCCATCAAAAATCACTGAAAGAAACCTATCAGAAATTTTACCTGCTAAACAAAAGCAAGAAGTATTTGTAAAAAAAAAGAACATTTCTTCCTCCACTGCCAAGTTTGAGGCCGAAAGAGTTTCGATCTTATTTTCAGAACGGCGTCCAACAATAGAGGGAAAATGAAACTGGAAATAAGAATAATAACCGTAGCAATGGGAGAAACAACTTTCTCTTCCTCGGTAATATTTATCTTCAATTTTTCTTTCGAACCGGAGGAAGTTATTTCAGGGGCTAAAAATGACGTTGCTTGGTTGTCACCTCTGTTTATTTCCGAAAGGAGGGTCAGACAGATTTCAATTGGAGCTCGTTTGTTGCCACGGTTCCAGTTACGGCTGAATTGGCCCCCGAGGCTTGAAGGTAGCAATAAATATGGGGAAGGAAAATGGGGTTCCAGATATTCAGTAGCCTACTATAAATCGGGGGGATTTTCAAGCATTGAGCCTATACCGGATTCATTCTATTTAAACGTCAAATCTAAAAATGTTAATGCGGTATCCATGAAAAGAATATTGGAAGTTTTAGGAGATGGAGAAGCTTTAGTCTCGGAGTAGCTTTAGTCCTTCTTATGGTCAAGGATAAATTCATTTTTAAATGATATCGAGATTCTATTATAAAAAGTTCCGTTTATGCAGAATTTCTTTTCATACGTAGAACATGAAAAGTAATATATTTCTTTAACTCCCAAATAGATTGCAAGAGTTATTTTTCATTTAAATTAATGCATTTAGGGCATTTTTTGTTGATTTCATACGTTAAAATTTATTTTACTGATTAATCATCTAACACAGTGGTCGGCAACTGCGGGACCGTGGTCCACATCCGAACCATGTGTACCACAAACACGTTTTTAAAATATTTAATATGTATTTATACACTACATAAATTAGTTAGACCTGCTTTTTTTAAGTCTCAAATTTGAAAAACCTTTAACCTCCATTTTTTATGATAACTCTAATGGTATTAAAACAAGCAGGCAGAACAACATCTTTGTAAAAATATTTGTGCATTTGAAGATAGCGATTCAAAGTTGTAATAGCAAGTGTAAACTCACAACTCTCAAGGGTCACATCCAACCGTGGACCGGTTTCGTCCTTGTTAGGACTCATCAGCACGGTATAGGATGGTAACGCAAGAGAGGGGAGGGCAAGTACTAGTCTAGCCGACTATAACTGAAAAAGTGGTGACCATTGATTAGTCCTCCACTCATCTGCTGGAATGACAATAAAGTAATGAATGATGACCATTCATTACTTCATAATGACCATTCATAAGCTGGAATGATTATAGTAACTTACTTTTTCCGGACCTCGAAGAAAATTTTCTAAATTATTTGGACCCCAAGTAAAATCACTTGCCGACCCCTATATGTAAGATATATTTAATAATCAACTGTCTGATATTAACCGAAAATGTGATGGAGGAAACATTATTAAAATGAATAAAACTTGAATACGTACTAAATTTTTAGCATTAGAAAAATAATTTTTCAAACCAGGCATGTTTTAACAATATTTTTTAATCGAAATTACCAAAAAACTGAGTTTGAGGAACAGCATATTTCAAATATGCATTTCTTGATGTATTTACAGTCCAGATATTTGCAATAAAATATTCTCAAAAAGATAGCATGCATATTTATTTATGGCGGAATATTTGACATTATATTTCAGGGTTTTTTAACCTTAAGCCAAGTTTCATTTTGAAATCAGTTGACTTCAATTACTTTGAAACAAATTTACATACAGCTCCAGCTACAACATATCAAGCACTACTTTCTAAAGAATAATTCTTAAAAAAACATGAGGGGTAAAATTTTTGTATTATACTGTATCCCTTTCAAATGAAGACGAGCAAACAAGTGAAAATTGAATCTGTGAACTCCTCTAGCCCTATTCTCTACTACTTTAAGAAGTAAGTTCTCTTGTAAAAAGTATTTGATAGTAGTATTTAAAGAGAATTTTTCTTAGGGAGTCAAGAAAAATGGTAAAAATTCCAAATCCCTCTCCCCGATAGAATCATCGCCGAAAGCTTTGCACAAAATACTACTTACCATTCCACTTTCTAGAAGAAAGTTATTTTTTATCGCTTTCTACCACAGATTATTTTCATACTATCTAAATCAGATATTACGTTTTAAAGGCATTTTTACCCGAATTTCTTTCTCCACGTATATCTAGTCTTTTCGCCCTCAGAATTTATCATTATTTTTAAATGAAAACCTTGGAAATATTCTTCAGTCAAGCAATCAACAACGCACTGCCAAAGAGAAGTGAAATCTGACGTTAGTAAAGAAAAAAATATTTCTTCTTTAAGGACGTATCGGTGGCAACAGAAAGAAACTGAGTTCTTGTAACTATGGCAACGGGACGGGAGTTCTTTCTTTTGCAGTTGCTTTTCGCCTTAAGCCTGAACGAAGCGTTTAATCACAAAACGCTGCGTTAATGTGCAATTTCACGTTTCTTTTTTTCAACTGCGCCATGAATAATTTTTTTCTCGTAAATATGTTTGGTTTGTTTTCTCCTACATCTTCATGTCGCATAATTACGCCTAGGAAAATTGTTTTCTTTCCGAAGAATTAGAGCGGTAGAAACTGGTGAAGTTTATCACGTTTTTGAAGAAATGATATCTGTTATGGGTTCTAGGTGGGAGATTTACTTCCTTAATGATTCAAGAGGGTGAATCCTATGTTTTTTAAAAACTGAGGGATTTCAAGATCTTTGTATTTTTTAAATTTTTAAACCTTTACTTTTCATGTTAAGTATATTGTGTATGAAAAATCCTTTTTAAGAAGTGCTGTTTGTCATTTTTTATCATTTTGAGGGGTTAAATAGTTTATTCTTAAATTTTTATACATGCAATAATTTTTATTATGTTCTCCTATAAAAATAATGTGAGTAAAAACTGAATTACAAGTATTTTAGTCAAAATCTAGCTTATTAAAAATGAATGTTGTTGTTGTCGTGTGCCACTTGGAATACCCAAGCTCCATAAGGTTTCAAGGCAAAGGGGGTGCGGCTCCTGAGAAAATGAGGCCCATAAATGACAGGAGTCTAACTTCTGCCTCATTTAAAATGTATGGAATTATGAAGAGATATAAAAAGAACACTACAAGAGAGAAAGAGAGGTATAATGGGGCAGAAAGATAGCCTGATTTAATTTTTTCTATAAGGGGACATCCATAAATTACGTGAGGTGTTTTTTCCAAAATCTGGACCCCCCTCCCCATTTGGTGAGATTTAGTGAGATTTTGCTGGACCCCCCTCCCCCCACGTGAGATTTACCTACAACTTTTTAAAAATAATTTGCAGTATCTCATCTGTGTATATTCGTTTCTCATACTTAAAAAAAAGAAAATCGTATAATTTCTAACTTAAAAATTTGACGTGAGATTTTAATCGACCCCCCTCCCCCCTGGGTGAGACTTGGTGAGATTTTTCCAGCCCCCTCCCCCCCCCCTTTTTGACCTCACGTAATTTATGGATGCCCCTTAACAGTGATGGAAGGCAGAATTCGAAGCTGCCTCAAGGAATCACTAAAATGTAAAATTTTAAGAAATCAGAAACCTGGAAACACAAATTAGTAGAGGAGGCATAAGATACCAACACACATTCCAACTTGTTGAATATAGCAATCTCTGCCTCAATACACAAATACCAAGTTTCATCAAACAGAAGGATCTCAGTAAACATCCCCATTAACCTCTGAATACTTAGTATTCGTTGATAAAGAGAGAGAGAGAGAGATAAACATCCCAGCCAATCGGGATTCATCTTTGGGAAAACACTCCATTCTCATTTATACAGAGCTGATCAAACGGGACAACGGGAATCCATTTCCTCCCTTCGGAACATAATTCCTGCCGGTGTCTCTCCACCCATATCTACCTTCCTCTGATCAAGATCTGGGGAGCGAGATAAAGAATGTGGAGGGGCTAATGGAACGTTCTTTTCTATCGATTTCGAACGTCAGCTGGGGACGACGTTCGATTCCGTTTCCACCCTCGATGTCCGGTCAAGGGAAGGCTGATGGAATACTGAAGGTGGGGGGGTTAGGGACTTTGCTTATGGAATGAATGATGAATTTGGGGGATGTGTAGTTCTCTATCATTTTTTTACTGGACGATTTGGATATAGGTTTTTAACTGTGAAATAAGAGATATATTAGGGATAAGAAAGGTTGATATGTTCAGGTATCAATTTATTCGTAAACAGTGTTTTTAGAAATTTTTAAAGTATTTTTTACATTGAATACATTTGGTCAAAGCATATTATTTGACACTAGCTGTTATACCCGGCCTTGCACGGGTGGGGTGTATAAATTTATTTTTTAAAATATTTCTTAAAATACATTTATAATTTTGTAAATTAGCAATATTACAAATCATCCCGGTATCCCAGGCGCCTCTTTCCTATCCCAGTGTTCCCGGTAATCTTATCCCGTTGATGCCCGGTGATCATGGTAATTTTTCTAATCCCGGCTGCGTTCCCGGTAATTTTCCTATCTCAGTGTTTACGGTAATTTTTATATTCCGGTATTCTGGGTGTCTTTATGGTAAATTTCCTATCCCAGTGTTCACGGTAATTTTTCCTTCCCGATGTTCTCGCTAATTTTCCAATCCCGGTGTTCTTGTCACTTTTTACAATTCCGATGTTTCTGATAATGTTTAATAATATCTTGGTGCCTTTATAAAATAACAAATTTGAAACCGTAGTAAAAAGTCTAGTGAACAAATTAAGAAATTTAAAACCAGTGTTTAAAACTAAAATAAAAGATCTAGTAAATGAAAAAGTCTAGTGATCTGTGTCTCATTTGAAACAATGTTTTATTTTTAACTCGTTGTATGACTGGTAAAACAGGTTTTCAAACACGGAAAAATAAGTGAAAAAAAGCAGGAAAAACGGGAAAAAAAGAATGAAGGACTGATTTTCTCTTTATAAATTATAGCCTATGTGTTATTCTGATGTATAAGCTACATTATGGTAAAATTTCATTAAAATCCATTCAGTAGTTTTTGCGTGAAAGAGTAACAAACATCCGGACAAACATTCACAATAATAATAGTAGTAGGATTAGTTCAAATATTAGGTTAAGCGCGCACTAGGAGACAAAGACAAAATTGCTCTCGGAGACAAAGACAAAATTGCTTCCCTGGCTATTGCAAGAAGCTAGAGTGCGCGCACATGGCGACGAGACCAAGATCACTAGGCCAAGAATTTCCTCATAGAAATGCATTGCTCTCGAGTGACTAGTGTTTTAAGTCGCCGAGACAGAAGTCTCTTAGTGCGCGCTTAGCCTTACAGTTGATTCCGTTTATTTGACATTCAGGTTTGTTGAGAAATCCGCTTAGTAGACATGAATCCCCTGGAACAAAAATCCAACTACAGGGTGGTTATAAAAAAAGTAACCCGACTTAAGGGCCTCTAGAGGCCAAACCGTTCATCGCAATTGAATGAAATTTTGGTGGAAGACGTTTTGAGGGATGGGAAAGAGAATGGTATGAGTTGGAGCAGTCTAACTTTATCAGTTACCGTTAAAGTGAAAAAAATTTTGAAAAATCCCAATGTAACCCCCCTTTTTTATTAGCGCTATGTGATCCCCGATGTCTAAAAACACAAATAGAGTTGAAACGGCACCTCTATGTTGTAAACTCGCTCCTAGAGAGGCAATTGAAAACAGCTATGAAACTGTTATTTTTGTAGCATCTAGACTAGTGAATTGTTAAGAAATTCTGACTAGTGAATAAAAAAATAACAATGAAGTCAGAATTTCTTAACAATTCACTAGTCTAGATGCTACAAAAATAACAGTTTCATAGCTGTTTTCAATTGCCTCTCTAGGAGCGAGTTTACAACTTAGAGGTGCCGTTTCAACTCTATTTGTGTTTTTAGACATCGGGGATCACATAGCGCTAATAAAAAAGGGGGGTTACATTGGGATTTTTCAAAATTTTTTTCACTTTAACCGTAACTGATAAAGTTAGACTGCTCCAACTCATACCATTCTCTTTCCCATCCCTCAAAACGTCTTCCACCAAAATTTCATTCAATTCCGATGAACGGTTTGGCCTCTAGAGGCCCTTAAGTCGGGTTACTTTTTTTATAACCACCCTGTATTTAAAAACAATGCTTATTTTAGTCGGTTTGATAGATACAAAACCCTGCTTAGTTGGCACAAGGTGTAGCATCTGAAAAGGAAAAAATTCCAGGCATTCATAGAAAAATAGTTTTTGTTTTGAATATTTTAATGAGTCTATTTTTTTATTTAAACAAACAAAAAGCTCCCTGTGCACCACAATATGTATAGCAGGGGGCTTACAGGAGTAAGTAATTAAAATTTTACAAGACAAACACTATAATACACATAAAATAAAACAAAATAAATCAAAAACAAAACTAAAAATAACAATAAATAAATAAAGTTTTAATTTTGAAATTTTGAGAAGGTAACTAAAAATAATAATAAATAAATAAATAAAGTTTAACTGAGTCTATTGTTACTGTTAAAGTCACTGAGTCTATTGTGACATAAATTTGATTACCCTTTTAAAACTTGAAAATTTCCCTCCCTGACAAAAAGTCTAACGGCTATTCTCACCACTATCGTGACCTTACGTTAACCTGGAATCTAGATCTTTCAATATATCTTATTGGCTTAAAACGTGTTTCTCTTTTTCAACTACCAATGGGATACTTTCATCTGAAGTCAGGGTAGACACCATTGCATGGATCTATCAGAACGTTTGCAGAGCGACTGGATATCCCAAATTAGAAAATACGTCCTATCTACAAACCAATCAACGCTCTCTTATAACAAATCTCCTACGACAGTTGTCGTCTTATTCTCCGGGTGAAAGTATCCCATTAAAAGTTTCGATTCCAGGTTAAACGTAGGTTAGATTAGTGATGAATGCGGCCGATACAGAGAAACGTTCCCTGACTGAACTCACAGAAAAAGGCGAAAATTTTACAGGCATAAGAAGATGACTCAAAAACTTAACGTAAAAAATTTGCTGCGGAATCTCCATAGAGAGGAGTTAATTAATTTTGAAAATTGGGTTCCAGTTGCCAAGTTCACTCAGTTAGAACCACTTGGTGACTTTCTAATAAGATGTAAGAGAAATTTGATTTCTTTATTACAGATGAGGTGAATCAGCGAATCTATTAAAAGCTACAAGCTCGATTCCCAACGGTAGGTTTGGAATGCGAAATTAATCGCGATATTTCTAAAAACAATCACTAAAACACATATTATAGTGGGAAAATCAAATTTATCAAATTCACTTTCTCCAGTTACTGATTCAAAATCCAATGTGTCATCTGCTTAATCATTGAACACATCGCAAATAGATGGGCAAATAGGGCACAATAATTTCTCCGCAAATCAGTAACGGTCTTGGATTGGGGGGTCCGGAATGTGTCACTGTTGGCTTGCTTGTAATTTATTGTTGTAATTTCGTATTGCTTCATGCGCTTTTTATTACTTTTTTCACTAATTTTTATTTATGCTGTACAACCTTTAATGATCATCTTTTTTTTAATTTTGTATTCCGGGTTCTCTCACATACCCAGATTTTCTTACATACCTTCCAAAATTGGTATATTTAGACTGATTCATTAATACCTATTGCTTTTTCATCAACAAATATCACTGACTTTCCTGTGAAAAATTCCTCTATTACTTTTGTATTCATTCCAATACGTTCTAAGAATTTATATCTTAAAAAAATACTCACATCGAGCACTGTCAATCTCCCATCTTGCTTCTAAAGCAGTTTACCAAAAATATTCTTATCCTTAAAAGTATCACGTATTCCCAGACCTTTCGATTCGACAAACCCCGGACCCACCATTTGCAAACATAAATTCTGTCCAGAAGCGACCAACACTGGCATATTCGCACATCCCAACGGTTTGGTCCTGACGAGCTTAGTGCGCATGCTCGGGGAGAAAAAAAGGATCTTCTTTGGATAATTTCTATCACTAATGAATCCCCGCTGGTGCAGTGGTAGAGCGCGTGCCTAGCATGCGGTAGGTCGTGGGTTCTATTCCCGATTTATTGTGTTATTAAAATTTCTAAAAAAACAGCTAAAATAAGTCCACACGCATGCGCACTAAGCTCGTCAGGACCAAACCGTTGGGATGTGTGAAAATGCCCAACACTGTAGCCACAGAATATATCTACATCTACTCTGACCCCTCTTCGCCGGAAAAATAAACTGACAGGACTGACACGCAGTTGTGAGATGTTCAAAGAGGGGCTGTATATTAATTAGGATTTGGGGAAGAAAGTCACAGAAGTATTCAAGGTTGAAAAGTAATTGAATTAACACCTAACCCGACTTTTTTTGAAGTAGGAAATTATTACATTAAGACACATCTGAAGAGGAAGCAGAAAATTTTAAATAAATATTCACTTAAGATCTTGTATCAATATAAATTACTTTACTCATATGTTTAGATAAAAAATGTTTAAAAAAATAACTGATCATATATTTCATATTTCAGTAGAGAAAAAAAACGGTTAGAGGGGCAATGTTCTTTTAACTAAAAATATATTCATCAAATCCCAATTAAAAAGTAATATTTTAAATTCTGCGGCTCAGTGTGTAAAATATCATTGCTCTTCTACAGAAATTTTCATTGGGTCAATTGTATTTTAAGCAAGATGCCTTATATTAGTAAAAACAGTATTCAAAGAACTCGAGTATTGTGTTTCTAAATTTTTATTTTTTATTTGTTTTGTTATTGGTAGAAAATATTTCGTATTCAGATAATGAGGAAGTTGCATGATTTTTTAAATTTTTTAATCGATTCTTCATTCATGAGCAACTACCCAAAATTTGAGGCCAATCGAGAAATTTTTTATTTCAAAAAAATTAACGAAAATCCCCTTTTTCAAAGCCCGCGAAAGCACTAAGTCTAAGGGCGCACTAGAGACTTCTGTCACGGCTACTTATAACACTAGGTCACTCGAGAGCAATGCATTTCTAAGGTGAGATTCTTGGCAATAAAGTCAAGAGTCTCGTCGCCTATGCGCGTGCTCTAGCTTCTTGCAATAATAGCAAGGGGGATAATTTTGTATCTGTCGCCGTGACAAAAGTCTCTAGTGCGCGCTTAGCCTAAGAGTTTGGGATGTGACGTCATCGTATTACGACCATTGTTGGAAAGCAACGGAGTTTATGGTATGATTGTTGTTGTCATCGTACGATTTAAACAATAAACATTTTCAGTCACGTGTTTTTTTTCTCGACTTTTAAATTAAAATATTTAATTACCTGTAAATTTTTTTTTGAAAAATTGACTAGATATTTCCTTTTACCATGCAAAAAACCCTACGGAACACTTAAATGTTTATGAAAATCTGACACATGCAACTTCCTTATTGGTCATCATAATTAAATTCAATAATGAAGATTTTATGTCCTTTATGAGTGTGTTTTTATGTTCATTCTAATGTAAAAATAGTTTAAAATATATTTAAGCTGAAGTTATTAGACTAAACTATAGAAATCCCTTTTAAATTTTTTATTTGACATATTATTAAAATAATTATTTTAAGTTTATATGAATTGCCACTTTTAGTGCACAGAGCTTAAAAAGTACCCCAATTAGTTCATGAAAGTTGCATTATTTAAAACTATTTTATCCAAAGAAAAAATAATTGTTCCTAAAAGTAATTTTGTGGGGAGTTGGAATAGCATATCATTTATCTATTACCTCTAGCTTGATAAAAGAAAAGATAATACATTATAATACTCGGCTGTATATTAAAAAAAGTATCGCCGAGTATATGCATGAAATTCCAATGGCTATTTTTTTTTTTAAATATTCTCAATTACAAGACGGTCCCTGTTCTTTCCCAAACCACGTTACACAATAGCATTCCATCTCCAAAACTCGCGTTGTTTACTTCAAAATAATCAACATAAAAAAAGAGACTGGCCGGCCATATCAAAGGTTAAAAAACCGGCGTCTTTCTCACTGCACTTTTATTATTGCTTTACTTTGTGTCCTTTTCATCTTTTGGTATTTTTCCCGCCAAAATGAGACATTGAGGTTATTTCATTTGGCAAGCTGACCGTCACGTTATGAAAAAAAATGGCGGACGCAAATCGAATAAAGAAAATCGCTTGCTCTTCTTCGATGTTTACACTTAATTCGACTGGCTGACCACGACTATCCAGAAAATGGTTTAAGGCTTTTTTATAAGAACGGGACGTGTTCCAAAATTCCATTGTCGTGGTGAAGTAATTCGAAAATAACGAGGTCTTGAGAGTTGTAAAAATGGCCTGATTTATGGTGGGAAACAGTTCCATTTTCTGTGGCTGGGTAATAATCAGAGTTTTTTTTGGACTGATGTGGTTATTTTTAATTTGCATGTTGGACAAAATTAGTTTTGTGAAAGTAATCCCGTATTCTTGACTTTATTTCCCATGTTTATTGTCCATTCGTTAGATTTATGGGATGATCACATAATTAGTTATTTTATGTATATTTTCTTCCGTTACATTTTATCACATTTCTGTAGTATAATTCTTCACAATAGGGGAGATAAGGGACAGTTGATACCCTATTCAATTTTTAATTTTTTTCTCTGGTGCAAATTATCAGATTTCAGAAATTGTTGACATGAACAATGGTATGCTACTTCTCTCACCAAATGGAAAATAGGTAACTGACTGACATTTTTGTAAGAAAAACACTTAGTATTTTGTAATTTTCTTCCCAAAAATAAATTATGAATTGTCACCCAGTTTATTACTTTCTTGTTAGCTTAATCTAACGGCAGAAATCAATTTTCAAAATATGTTTTTATTTAGTTTTGAAAATTTTTAAACGACATGGTACTGACTGATGTTCGTACAAATTTATGATAGAAACATAATTCAAACATCCTATTAAGCAGAAAAAAACATAAATTTTTTGGTTAATGCATAACCTTTAATGAATGTTTAATTCTTTTACGCTTTGGTTGTGTTTTTTTGTGATTTTCTTTATACAATAAGCAAAAAAATGAACAATTATAACAACGTTAAATCACTTTATTACCGTGTTACATTTTTATAGAATAGATAATTTTATGGTCTCTATTGTTTAAGCTTCTTCGTTCATAGCTTTAAGTCAAAGTCATAAAAAAAATCAAATCATCAAAAAATCAAGGTAAAAAGATCATCAACACTTTGAAAATCCACTTAAAATATACCAACTTTGCTTGGCCCTGAAAGAAGATATTTCACGATTAGAAAAACCCTTTTGTGATTTCTTAGCCGGATTTTTCGAACATTTATCCATATTAAGTTTATGGGTGTCTCACCGTTGCCACTTTTAAAAAAAATGGGATAAGGCTCATAAATAATTTACTCCCACGTTTTTTAGGATAAATTTCGTGAACAATAAACGTTGTTCAATTTTGCAGACGGTAGTAAAAGCTTGTCAACTGCGGGGTGGCAACTTCTGCTCAGTTTCCTTGACGTGACGTCAAGAGTGACGTGTTTGGAGTTGATACTGTAGCGGCATTTAGTGTGTTTTTCATAGAACGTGAAAAGTTTCTGTGTAAAGTTTAAGCATTAATATAGTCAAGAACCACGTTATGCATAGAGTAAAATGTATGGTAACTCAAAAAGTTCAACGAAAACCAGAGATTCATAAATTTCAGTAAATGCTTATCCTGACGTATCGAAATTTACCAATCTTAAAAGCTTGTAGTTTAGGTCATGATTTATTTTAAGCCTAAGAACTGAAAAATTACTGAAGAAAATTCAGTTTTGTAATAGTATTTATGTAATGTATGCCCGAATGGAACGATTTTGATGGTTTTAATCCAATCTTAAAAGGTTACTTGTTTTCACTGTTATACCTCCCATTCTTTCTTATAAAACCCCTAATTCGTTAGGGTGCATATCCAACCCCCTATTCCTATGTGATTCTGAGCCGCCTATGTGCCCCTAATAAAAGTTTGTCCACTTGATAATGATACACCCTTTATGTGTTTTGTGTATAACTTGTAAAAAATTCCTTATAAAATCCGCTTGCCGAGATTTTCACCCAGCTAATCCTTAAGTATACATTTAAGTTCTCCTGGTAGATCTAAAAATTATATAAGAAGAACTTGAAAGGTTAAAAATAGCTAGTAAAAAGATACTAATTTCGATTGGATATTTATCTAACCAAATTTTACATTGCCGAGTACTTTTGAAATCGTCTTGTCAAAAATTCCACAGAAATATTCTCTCCTAAGAACAGTGTATGATGTAAAATCATACTCATAAAACATGGTTTTTATACCAAACAATCCAAGCAAATAAAATGCAAACAAATTTAACGATCTTCCAAATGTTTATCATAATTACAACATTATGTTGTGTCGGTAGAATACATTTTAAAAATACTTTACGGTGCAATTCTTCAAAAGTGTTCTTTACAGTAGTGTAATGTTTTTGCCATAAGTATCCAGTTAGAGTTGGATCTGAAATTCTCATTTCTATCCTATCATGACCATTAATCAAAATCAAAGCATAATCCTAAAATCCCATTTCCTTCGCCGTTTAAAATGAAACGAAGTGGCGAAACTAAAAACAATCAACCAACTGGGCTATAAGCATTGACAGGAGTCCCTCCATACATGTTTCGCAACCAGGTTTTATGACTCTTTTACAGCATCGTGTAACAGTGGAATGGCTCGTATTATTTGGTGCTATATAATTTTTATGATCCTTTACTTTACTAGGAAGCCGTTACATTAGCAGTTCTGATAAGGTAGCTCCCGGGCTTTAAAAGCGCTTTTTTTGGCTACAGGAGAAAATATTATTAGGAATTTGGTATATTATGGGAGTAAATGAGGAATTTAATACTCAGTTCAGGCATTTTTTTTGAATGGGGTGTTACTTACCTTTTGTCATTGAAGGGTTTTTAGTGGTTTGCTTTGAGTGACAGCGCCTTTAAATAGCCACCTAACTGGCTTGTTTAAAAAATTAATTTTTGAGTTCTAGGAGTTATGTTACTCCAATTGTAAACTGTTTCTGATACTTGTTTAGTTCAGAGTACCGTTAACTGTCCCGTTAAATATGGTCAAGATGTTTTAGGTGCCAAATATTCAATTAGTATAAATCTTTTACGGTTTTCATTGATTTACCTTTGGCGATATTTCCAATTTGTGGCGTCTAAAAATTGGCATGATTAACGGGACAGATAAAGGAATTGAACCATTTGTTAAATAATTTAACCTATGTTTTAAACTTTAACATATATTATAAATAACAGTTAAAATTATAATTATTTTTGGATATAGGTCAGGTTTTTCTATGGAGGTATGGGTTTACTACTAAATCCACCATGCAGGTTAAACTTAATTTTCTGCCCAATAACCAAAAAAATACTAGTACGGGACGTTATTATACAATTAATTTCATATCAAGGTATATTTTTACGTTGACACTTAACGAATGACGAAATAAAAACGACAAAAATACACATACGAGACACAAAGAGATTTAAGATTTTCTTCTAAGTGTTTCAAATAACCTGATCCAGCTACTAATATTATCTATATTTCCACTGGTTTTAAATGTGTTACAATAAAAATTATGTACTGAGATATTTCGATAAATTTTCTTCGTTAAAAATTACTGTTTAAAAATAATGCCTGAAACTATTTGGAAATAATTTGAAGGTATGAAACAAAAAATATAAAAATTCTAAATTCTGTGAAAAATCTAAAAATTCTTTACATAATTTTAAGGTATTGATTAAACCGAGTAGGTCTGTTGTTTTTGTATTCAAACTTTCTGAAAACAAGAAAAAAATATGCAAAATGGCTGAAAATTGTCTTCAAAAATTCTGAAGAAAATTTAAAGACTAATCGAAATTTACAAAGTATCATAAGATTTCTGAAGAATTTCTTAAGAAAATGGTGTTTTCTTCAGATTATTTTTAGTGGGGTAGGGCTAATACTTTTCATGCTTGAAATCAGAAAGCTAAGAATTTCCATATGTTTACCTGAAAAATCAGTTTATAAAAAATTCTGCAACATATATTTCGTAATCAAAGCATTTATCTTCTCTTAAATGACATAAAAAAAGTGGATTTGCATTGAAAAATAATGAAACATAGTCGCATTTTTTTGAGTACAAGTTGTGTTTAATAAATAAAGTATTTTTTTTAATTTGAAGTGTGCAGGGTCGAGTAAAAGTATGCAACTGTTTTTCCCTGTTGTTGGCAACAGTATAAGATGGAGCAAGAATAATTTCATGGACTCATGTATCTTAAGCTATCTTAAAAGATTGTCATTATTATTTTCATACATTCTGTATTTTGTTTATCAGGTAAAATATGGTTTCCTTGAATATGCATTTATTTTTTTCGCGAAGGAATCTTTAATTTTAGTAAATAAAGAACACAAATAGCTACTTACGAAATAAACACCAATGTGAGGTATACAAATGTGAACAACTTAGCATCATTGATTGGGTTTTAGGGTCGATTCAAAGGCATACAAATTCATTAAGAAAATTCATAAAACGGATATATGTGTACCCAGCAAAACACATCATGTGCAAAATTCCTTCAAAAAAGCAGTTTTCTCAAAGAAGTCTAGTTATTTTGAAGCAATAGGATTTCAGTTTTTAAGTCTGCAGTTTTTTTACAGCAGTTTTGAATGCATTCTTAAGGCATTTCTGTGGTCTTATAAAAAACTGCAGAGTTTCTAGAGAAAACTTTAGGTTTCCTTAAGAAAACTGCAGACGAAGTGTCCAAATTACCTTCACTTTTTCCAAGAAATTTTGCTGATTTTTTTTGCTCTGTAGATTTAAGTAAGTAACGTATATATGCACTACCCTACTACCTAAGTAATATATAGGATGAGGATAACGCCACAAACTGTGCAATACTGTAATTTAAAATAAAACAACGAAAAAAATTGCACATAAATTTATTAAAAGCCATACGGCGTTTCGGGGATTCTTTGGATCCCCTTCGTCAGTGGTAGTTGACATTACAAGAAAAATCAGCTTTTATACCCCGCAACAAAACAAGCGTTGCCAAAATGCAAAGGAGAAAAATGTATACAAAAGATCAAATGATTATCTATCAAATGATCAACTATTGTTAATTACTATTATTAATTAATAGGAATAAATTAATCTTATGTAAATAGTGAAATTAGCTGACTCGGACCTCGTAACTATACTTCCTTTTAATCTATAGCCCTTCCTGCCGAAACGCCGTGTGGCTTTTAATAAATTTATGTGCAATTTTTTTCGTTGTTTTATTTTAAATTAATATATAGGATGTTTTCAAGACGAAATTTTTTAGTCCTTCACCGGATTAGGATTTCACGACAGTGTCCCCGCTCTTCTTCGGCGCAATTTTCGCCGCATGCATGCCTAGGGCAAAATTGCGGGGAAAACCTCCTTTAAAACCTCGTTACCTCAAAGCCTGGAATTAGTTTTGCGCAATTTAATCCCTCCATGCATCAACCTCCCCAAAACCGATTTAAAACTTCGCGCGAGGCAATTATAACCCGTACCCGTAGACGGAATAATTTTAATTTAGAGCCGACTTCGCTCCTGACAGCCCAACTAGTTATTTTAATTTGGCCGGTGGAGATATTAATGGTTAGAACCCCCTGCGAAACGGGAGTTGGACTCGGAACCTCTCTTCTCGTTTTTTTCAACAACCATCGTGCGTGCTGCAGCGCGAGCCTTAATCGAAATTAAAGAGCAAAACAGTTTTCGCAGAACGGACGTGAAATGAAGATCTAGGAAGCGCAGAAGAAGAAAGTTAGAGTGATATTAATTTGCTTAGAAGACATAAAATGATGGAGAGAAAAAGAAATTGCTTCATGTGAGAGACACCATTAGTTTTATTAAGCGCTCTCAAGTTGTCCTGTTCGTTTTAATGTATCGTTGAACGAGTTCTCTACAGGGTGATTCAGAATTCGTCATCAATATTTGGTGGGGAGGTAGAGGGGACCTAGGCAAGCATATTTCGAATAGAAATGGGTGGGCGCAGCCGCACCGTTGAAGAGCTAGGACTTAATGTAGTGCGAGAGCGTTATAAAAGGATGTTTTGTCAAGGTCCGTGTAACGAAACAAAACATAATAGATGAAAAAAATTTATTTCATGAGGTAAAGCAGTATACGTACTACCATACATATTATTGAAATTGCACCACTTGCTAAACCGTGGGAGGAGTTTTAAAGCGTGCTATATTAATCTTTTAGCCAAAGAATGGAGTTCCCATTCTACCTCACACTCTAATAAGACATTACTCTAAGTTTTTTTTACACATTCTACAGTTTTCTGACACGTTTTGACCACTTTATAGTTCGTGTAAACATAATGCGTAGCTCAAGGTCACTCAGTTTTCTTACTCCCTACTCTACATTTCCATTGTTGTTGCTATAGCAACAAGATAAAAATTGTGACCTCGGGCCACCTATAAAACTATAACACAGACTATAAAAAGTAACCTATCCAAACCAAAAGTAATTAAGACAATTCCCTGATTTCAGATATCCTATAATCGTATAAAGGCTCAAATTACATATACGTAAGAGCATGATTTTGATTATTTACCGCAGACAGACAGCACTGTTTGAAAGACAGCCTCCTAACCTTCTTGCTATATCATTACTCATGTATAGGTTGTGACAGATTTGTAACTCTACTGATATGGGACAGTAATTCAATCTTGTCCTCTGTGATCTCGAACAGTAACTCTAATTCAATCCTCCCGTCCGAAACGGCTACCCAAAATTAGCAATTCCCACTCCAGATCTTTAACCCGGGCCCGCAGTAGCCTAACACCGTCTTCTGCAATTGGCCTCCACTTAAGGCCTCTCTTCCAGAGGTCATTAGACAGGAACATCCTAGCTCCGAGATCGTTTATTGGCCGGGCGCTGGCTTTTAAGGCTCACGATTGGCTCCTCGCATAGGGAACAAAGCCTGCTTGAGTGACATTCGGTAATTAGCGATCCTGACAGGGACAATATCCTCGGAAGCCTTTTCTTAAGGGGTTTGGGCAAGGAACAGAGACAAGACGGACCCTAAGGATGATAATATTATGGATCACAATAATAGAGCTCCGTATCGAACCTTTTCAGAATACCTTTTATGCCTCATTATTTAATTTATACTTCATTTAGGTTTTGGGGAGGTAGTTCTCTTTGTTTTAGTGAAAAATATCAACATTAGAGAGAGAATAAACACCCACTTCATCCCTCTGGGTTGGAAATTTTGAATTAGAGCGTGTAACATATTTACAGTTATACTCATAGCAACGTTATGAGCTATTTATTTGTGGTTTCAAATAAAAACAAATTATTTTCGTTTTACATGATGTCTTACGCTTGTTTGAAATACCCTTTTATTCAATTAATGCTTACAAAATTTTTCATAAAATTAATTGAAATTTCTGACCCAGACTATAGTGGACACAAGTGGACTATAGTGGATGTAATTTTAGTAATAGAAGCAATTTTATGGATACCTTTTTATTAACTAGGCTTTAAATTCATTGTCCTTAAAGGAATTTTTGTACAAAAAAAATAAAATTATTTCAAAAAATTCTTATTGACCTTTCCATTTTCCATAAAAAATTTTATTAAGTTATTAGAAAAGTGAAACTATAATTTTAAAAAATTTAACCCATTAATCTACTGTACACAATTAAAGTAATTTTTTGTATTATGTTTTATACGTTTTTATTGTTATTGCAAAATTTGTTCTGTTTTGTTCTGCATTTCCTGTTTCAAAGTTGTATTTTAAACTGTTTTTTATTATCAAGCAAAGTACGTAAATTGGAAACCAAAATTTCATCAAAATAATCTCATTACCTCAGTTCCCGTAGTAACAAAAATTTGGACATAATTCATTACTAGCTTAATATAGTTACCTTCTATTTCTAACAAGTCAAGGTTATACTAATTGACCTTGACTATTAGCCCTGAGAAAACGTTCCCGACATGTCTTTATTCAAAACCCTTTTGTATCTAATTTTTTAGTACGAGATTATTCTTTATTCCTCGGTAAAACTTGAAAACGCGTTGTAAGAGGTTGAAAGTTTAATTAAAAGTACTATTATGGTACGAGGTAACTCGAACTTGATGGATAATGATTTCACGATGAAATCCGGTTTCACGCATGAAAACTCTTTTCTTTCACAGATAAAAAAGAAGGGAAATATTCATTTTGGATGGAATGTTGTTAGCTATTTACTATGATCCAAGTGTCACACTATCTCAATTCTCAATGAATACTTTCACTGAAAGTAATGCACTATAAGGACTATTTTATAATTATTCACAGTGAGTTTATTTTTTAGCGCAGTGTTTATTTAACTACTTCTAAGGGGGTCCGGGACACAAAAATCGTCAGATTTTCAAAAGGAAATTTTGCTTTTAAAATGTAAACTAGTTTTTTTCTGCTTAAAATGATGCTTTTATTATGTTTCTATCATAAATAGAAACGGATATACAATCCTTTGTTGCCGTCTGCTTTGGTAGTCTAGCATTCTATGTTCTGCATTCAAATTAGTTTTTCTCTATGATATGTTTTTTCATTGTTTCTCATCTGTAAATTGATATAAGTCAAGAACCGTTCAAGATAGAAATTTTAAACACATGATATTTATATATTTTACTTAAATTCTGATTCAGCAAATTAAAATATTTTGTTTAGTTTTTAAAATATAAATTTTTAAAAACGTAACGTACAAATTTCAATAATTTTTTACTTAATCGTTTATATTTTTCCAAATTATTAATATTTCTTAAAATGTTATATGTTTCTGTTTGATTTAGTGAAAAAATTTTGAAGATTGATTTATAATATTTAGAGTTATATCAATTTTAAACTGCCCCTCTTTTTTTGACAAAAATGGAATTTAAATTTTTCAAAAATTTTCTGAAAAGTTTTGAGTAGTGGTTTTTACATTGAAACCGATGTTTTATCTTCACAAAAAATTTCAAAACTTTAAACTTATAAATAAATTTTTTTTTCTGAAGTGTCCCGGACCCCTTTGCAACGAGAACGTGTCAGCGACGAAAAAGCTATTTTTAAAAAACTTCCCAAATATATATCGTCTTGGGGATTGTATTTCAATCAGTTTAAGGATTTCATTTAATAACCTTCTCGTTGATTATTTGCATTGAATTGTTTTTTAACTCAGTTTTTCAGCTGTTATGTAGAAAAGTGTTCGTTAACAGTTTGGTATTTTAATTATGTGAATAATTTCTGTCCTTTATTTTAGTGAAAATGCCATTATCAGACCTGCTAACTTAAATATTTTAATTCTACGTTTTTAAATCATATAAGAACTTTTTGCTAAAAATATTTAATAACAAGTAGTTTTTCTGTATTACAGGAAACAGACTTCCTGGAAATATCTTCTATACGTGACGCAAGAACGGGGAAATATGCTAAAGTACCAAGAGTAAGTACATTTGTTAATACCTGAGTGGTGTATACGATTGATACTTTTTAGTACTGAATACATACATCAAATGCGATTATATGTATATCACAGAGCTTAACCCTTTCCGACCTGGTCACTCCAAATTTACACTGGGTTTAATGGCACTCTTGGGGGGCTTAAGGTGGGAGGGGTTTGTGTTTAGAATTTTACTTTTATTATATTTTTTGGAGTATTTATAATTTTTGTCATTACTCTTGAGTCCCAGAAAATAGTTATATTCTAAGCATATTACGTGCAAAATATTCTGGATTGTATCTTCTTTTGATACAGTACACTGTTAAAACGATTGTATCAAAATTGAGTAAAAAGTACTCAAAAAGGCTCCGATCCAATAAGTACTCAAATTTATATACATGAATATACTCATTTCTGAAAATGTGCATACTCAAAAATGAAACATCTTCAGCTTGAACTCAAAAATGAAGCTCACGATGTTTCATTTTTGAGTATGCACATTTCAGAATGAGTATATTCATGTATTCAAATTTGAGTACATATTGGATCGGAGCCTTTTTGAGTACTTTTTACTTAATTTTGATACAATCGTTTTAAGAGTGTAATAGAGGGCGTGAAATTTTAGAATAAGTGAATTTAGTTTTTATGTAAATTAATAAAATACATAACATCTCCTTCAAATGTTACATAATATACTACATTGATAAATATAGTTAAGAGAGTAAAAAGCTGGTGCCCTCGTCTGTGCCATTAGTGCACTTATCCTACTGTTTATTTCATAATTCAGTAATTCGTAACTGAATTTATAACCGTACATTTACATTTATAAATATCAGGGAAAACTCATAAGCATCAAATATGCTCCTCATTTTTCTCATTTGATTTTTCTGAAAAGTTAGAGTGCTTCAAAATATATGACTATGCTTATCCACCTGACTTAAGAATGGATCGGACTAGGTAGTAATTAATGGTAGGACTAATGGTAGCATTCAATAAAGAACCGAGCGTACCTCAAAGGTATTCCGTTTATTTTGAAGTCATATCTAGGGAATACTTTTCTGTTTCAGTTAACGCAGCTTTAGCTCAACATGAGAGATCATCTATCATTCTGACGATTGTACTTCAATCGATACAAATCTAAGCTTCCCTTTTGTTTAGGGAATCCTGGTGAAGTGTTTCGTATGTATTGTTTCG
This sequence comes from Tetragnatha versicolor, assembly GCA_024610705.1. Taxonomy (NCBI): domain Eukaryota; kingdom Metazoa; phylum Arthropoda; class Arachnida; order Araneae; family Tetragnathidae; genus Tetragnatha; species Tetragnatha versicolor. Next base: position 17,810,922 of record JANDEH010000002.1, on the reverse strand, counting down.
AGAAGATAAAATATAAGAATAACATTTTTTGCTGAAGGAAAGTATTACAGAAAACAAACGCATTGTATGAATATCTTCAATTCGAACTTTTAAGTTAATTTATTTTTCAGAGGACTGATATTTTAAATCTTATCGGGCTTATTGAAAGTTTAATGCTTCTTTTCCTATCATCAAAAATATCCTAAAACCACCAAAGTTCTATTTGGTGTATATTGTATAATATATTGTATATTGTATATATATATATTGTATAAACAGATTTATTTGAAAAGTAAAAGTTGGCTAGTTTTTGAATATTTAAGGTACTAACTTTATTAAGTTGTTGTATGTCAAAATTCATAAAGCAAGAAAAATCGTGTCCTCAAAATTTCTCAGTTCAATAAATAGAACATTAACGAATGAGTAATTCATATCTCATGAATTTGCATGTTAAATATGAAAATAAAACTCTATATTTAAATGAACAAAGATAAAACGAATTCGTGCGATTTTATAATCCGCATAGGAAACTTATTTAAAGGGCAAACGAGTACATTTTAGAAAAGTCTTCAATTAATAGTAGAAACTTATTAGCTTCTCTAGTAAATACCTTTCTTTTATAAAACAAAGAAAGATATTTAATGGACAATAATCGAGGAAGATTTTCATTGCATGAAATTATTCGATTTGCTGCTTCCTCATAATTTGTTAACTTAATTTTACAATTTATTATAATTTTTTCTAATTGTAAAATTTAAAAAATATTGTAATTGGTATTCTTAATAGAAGCTAAAAGGATCTAGTAAACAATGCTAGAATGCAATTTATAACCAGTATTTTGAATTTAAAATATCGTGGAGCAAACTGTTTCAACTTTTTATGACAACCGAAAAATAAAACGCTTTAGACACATGCAATTTCATAGAGAATAAGCCTAGTTAAAATTCAGTTACAGTTAGTCTCTTAAGAAAATCTTACACTCAGTAAATGGGTTTACTGAACTCCTTTAATAGTCTCATACCGATTTAAGCCTGAAAAATGATTCGATCCAAAAAACCGATAAAGAATAAAATAAAAAATGCCTACGAGGAGACATTCCAAATATGGGAATGATGAGGAGTCTTTTTAAGACCAATAAAAATTCTCGGTTAGTGTGAACATTTCAAGAGTTGTGTTCAAAGATCCGGAATTTTGATCTAGATAATAAATCTGACCTAAAGTGAAAGAGAATTCCAAACCACATATAAGAAAGAATTTTTGATCGAAGAAGGATATTTTTCAGTGTTCTGCGTAGAAAGTTTTTTTGCCTGCATGAGATGCAATTTAAACCCATAGCACTTTTTATATGCGTTTTATGTTTTCTGTATTTAATATATTACCATTATAAAACAGTTCTCAGCCAAAAAATAATCATAATTTTCCGTGAAACCTTTTACATCATTAGCTTTCTATTGGATGTTCAAAACTTATAAAAATTTTCCTTTTTTAAACCTCTTAAGGTAAGAGTTTTTATGATTTGTGGAAAAACATTTATACACTTTGCATTGTATATGTTACCGCTAAAGTTGAAAATTAGTTATTCTAAAGAATACCTAGGTAAACTTTAGATTAACTGATTTCTGTCGTTAATGTGCGGATATAAGAGTTTTTCGCATTTTACCTAGGGAATCTACACTATAACGGCCTCTTGATAGTTAAAGTTCAAAATAGTTTGTTCCGCTCAATCCTTTCTGTTAAAATGGTGAGGTGCTCACAGCGATATGCGCTTACCCCTGCGCAGTCGGGTTTCAATACGTAGTTTGTTGTCATATTTGGTGTTTTGATTTCAAATTTAGTGCGTATCACTGGTAGTTGTCGTGTTGAAAGTTAACAAAATAATACAAGCAAGTAAGTACTGTAAATTTACATGATTAAGTTCAGTAAATTACTACTAAAACGGGTATTTTAAAACAATTGTGTTGAAGCTCCGACTTCAGAGTGACAGAGATTTCTTTTAACGAAAGCAAATGTCCCAGTTGTTGAAATATCTTTTCAACAAACGTTAATTCAATAATCGCTGGAACCTGGGCAAGGGTTTAACAATGTAATCGATCGCGAATCCTAGCAATAGTTCAGGGTAGGCTGGCAGCCGATTACACCGCGCTTTCATTAAGATTTGCTAGTTTAAGTGCTCATTGAAATACGCTGTCAAATCAAGATCGAAAAACCACAATTGATACAAATCTCAGTTGGTACTTTAATATTCTATTATTATTGCTTTTATATTCTAGTATTAAAATTGCTGTTTCATTACTATTTTTGTGGGATTTGCGTGTTTTGTGTAATATGAAAAAAGTACCGATACCCCTTTTTTGATTCGTCATTGTTACTGTTTCCCCCAAAACGAGTTTGGTTATAGTTAGGGCAGGGGGGTTTGGGGGGGCGGCAGCCCCCCCAACCACCTTAAACTTTTTATAAAAATAAAATAAATTTTTGTACTTTAACGGATCACCCTCGTTAATATGTAAAATCACTGATTACAGGTAGTATCGGGTAGTATGCAGATTAACGAGTGTCTAGTCGGTAGGGTGCAGAATACCTAGGTAATTTCAAGATTACCTAGGTAATCTTAGAAATTGAACAAAATTTCGCTCTTTAACGGATCACCCTCGTTAATCTGCAAATTACCTAGGTTATCTGTAAATTAACTGATTTCTGGACATTAACTGTAACATATACATAAACAGTACCGACGTGCTGGCCTAGTGGTTAGAGTATCTGACTGCGAAGCCATACGTCTGGGGTTTGAATCCCCGTTTGGCATGGATGTTATTTGTTCCTGTGTGATGAATTTATGTGTCCCCCTGTAAAAAAAGGGGTTATGGCAGCGAATTTTTGGCGCGGGTAACAGTATCTCGGCACCGGTACGCAGGTGCTCGCTGGGTAACGCTAAGTAGGTACTTCTTAGGGCAGTTTAGTGTTCAAGGATTATGTCCAGTAGTACCAGCCCATTGGAAATAAAAAAAATACATAAATAGTCTAAATATATTTTTAAAATGCTTGTTTATTTGATTTTGACAGTATAAAGATTTTGTTAAGTCAAAAAAGACGATAGTTTCTTTAATGTGTTTGTGAGATATTTCGAAAAAATCTAGGTAAATTGTTTTAAAAATAGTATATTACAAGAGAACTGTAAACGATTACAATTAATGGATTACAAAAAATACAACAATTTCCCATAAAATCTTGTTTTCATACTTTTACACGAATATGTGCGACCACTGTAAGGAAATGTGAAACCAGTGAAGAATTAAAAAAAACAGTGTACCTTATTAGTATTGAAAAAAGTATCTCAACCCAGTATTCTAGTGTGATTCAATACCATTTTCCGCAACCCCTTTTATTATCGCCATATTCAAAATGTAGTTCAAACCAAATTTTAGTTCCAAATCGCCTGAAAAAACCAAAAAACCAATTCAAAAAAGGATCTTTGATTCCTTTTCCATCAAAAAAATATCATTCTGAACAAACAATAACGTCTTCCCGCCGATTCGCAACCTCCCCTTACACCAAAAAAAAATTTTCTTCTTAGAATGAATATAATTACCGAACGGAAAAGACCAACAACTCAACATACTCCTCGAACGCAATCCAGCTTAACGTCCCGGGCTGACTAGGGGAAACAATAGATTATTTTCCTTCTTAGTCTAAGCGGTACAAGTTGAAACACTGCACTTTTTGATGATGGTAAGCCACTTGGTACACTGATTCCCTGGACCATAAGAATGAGTTTTCGATCAGGAGTCCGCCGAAATTTCCCTTAGAATTTAAAATATTTAACTTTTTGTGAAATTTTTAAATTCGCGTTTTACACCTTAACTATCAAACTTTTCAACATGTAAGGTGACTTTTCTATACAATTTGAGGTCGTAGATTACAAATATGAAGTCGAAAATTTCAAAAAGATGCTACTTCATAGGTTTTTTTTTAAAAACTAAATTTTAAAATTTAAAATCTTCAAAAACACAATGTTAAACATAAGTTGGTATCATGAAATATTTACCAGTTATTAAGCTATTTGTAACTTATAAAAATCCAAAATTTCAAAGCTTTACCTTTATTATTCACCGAGATATAAGACTTTAAATTTGGAAAATTTTCAAAATGGCGGCCATGCTTGATGCGACTACTCATCGAAAACTTCCCATAACTCGGTAAATTATTGTTCAAAATGAACAGTTAAAACCTTTTTTAAAAGAAAAGCAATACCACTACACTATTAAGACATTTAAAGAACAATTAAACCACTTTAAGTTGGTTTTAAATAAACTCTAAGACAGATTAATACTTTACTATGACAAGCATGTTAAAAGCTTTAAAAAATGCTTTCTTGGTGAAAAATTGTTCTAAATATTTTATTAAATGTTCACCCTGATATAATTATGCGACAATAAACCATTTAAAGGAAAATTTTGCCTTACAAGCGCCTGGGCGCAAACGCGAAAATACCTAATAAACGCGCGCTTCAAATAAACTTTTTCTGTCAAAGAATCACAAAATCGTGCTTTCTATTATGATTTCCTAACAACATTTTAGCCACTTCAAGTTTAAAAAACAAGCATCCCTTACCTTTTGTATAAGAAAAAAATACTTTAAATACATTTTTTCAGGTTAGAAATTACCTTTCAAATGAGTATTTTCTAGACAAACCTTTACTCACTGAGTTAAAACATGAAATATCAATGAGATTCATAATGTATTAAAATATGTTATATACATTTAAACTTAACGAACACTTTTTACAATTAGTAATCGTTGTGTATTTGAAAATCGAGTAAGGGTAATACATCTAATCATTTCCTATATGGTAATGCATAACACCATTTAAACTTTAAGCAAATATTTTTTAATCGGTATACAAAATTAATTGAGACTGTATGCGTCCTGCTAGTTTGCTACAAGACTACTTAAATTTAAAGCCCTGGATACTCTATCTTAGGTAGAGTATCCACGGCTTTACTTAAATTATACCAGCCTTATAATGAATAATAGTATTTTCAACTCAGTAGAAACTTCTAGTATTTTCAAGTGCTTGTTTACTTACCTACAACTTTACTATTAGTTTCAATATCTTTACATTTATTAGAAATTAAGAATATCGGGAAAGTCAAATGCATCCAAATCTTTCATTAATAATCATCGTTCAAATATTTGGATTTGATAAGTTAATAAGTAAGGCTTTTTTCTTAAATGAGAGTCGTAGAGACAATATATTTTTCCTGTAAAAAACATATTAAATGTGTACCATGATAGATCAAGATTTTTTCTTTTAAGAAACGTATGCCTCTCTTGAGTATTGGTATATTTTCTATATTAGCTAGATTTAAAAAAATAAAGCATGTACTTTGCCTATACTCCTTTCAGTAGGTAATTACAACACTAAGATAAGAATTTCATTAATTATATAAAGAGTTAAAGGTATTAAATAGCCTTTTAAGGATTTCAAATTATTTTATTTATTCTTTTGGCACAAATTCAAAAGTATTGATTTAATTTTTGAATTTAACGTAAAAGGTTAGGTTATAGGTCTTCCTCTAATTTTGGCATTCACCTCTACAATTCAGGCACATTAGTGTACATGGTATTCCTGAAGATTTGCAGGAACACCTTGCATAATCTATTTCCGCAAAACTTCTATGCTTTCTAATTTCTAAAAATAATTCATAAAAACAGCAAATACACAACGATTACTAATTGTTAAAAAGAGTTCGGTAAGTTTAAATGTATAAAGCACATGTTAATGCATTATGAATCTCATTGATATTTCATGTTTTAACGCAGTAAGTAAAGGTTTTTCTAGAAAATACTCATTTTAAAGGTAATTTCCAACCGGAAAAATTGTATTTTAAGCATTTTTTTTCTGATAGAAAAGATAAGGGATGCTTGTTTTTTAAACTTGAAGTGGTAAAAATGTTGTAAGAAAATCATCATAGAAAGCATGATTTGGTTAAAATAATGGTAGAAAATCATAATAAAAAGCACGATTTTGTGATTCTTTTGACAGAAAAAGTTTATTTGAAGCGAGCGTTTATTAGGTATTTTCGCGTTTGCGCCCAGGCCCTTGTAAGGCAAAATTTTCCTTTAAATGGTTTAATGTCGCCTATTTATATCAGGGTGAACATTTAATAAAAAATTTAGAACAATTTTTCACCAAGAAAGCATTTTTTTTAAAGCTTTTAACATGCTTGTCATAGTAAAGTATTAATCTGTCTTAGAGTTTATTTAAAACCAACTTAAAGTGGTTTAATTGTTCTTTTAATGTCTTAATAGTGTAGTGGTATTGCTTTTCTTTCAAAAAATGTTTTAACTGTTCATTTTGATCAATAATTTACCGAGTTATGGGAAGTTTTCGATGAGTAGTCGCATCAAGCATGGCCGCCATTTTGAAAATTTTCCAAATTTAAAGTCTTATATCTCGGTGAATAATAAAGGTAAAGCTTTGAAATTTTGGATTTTTATAAGTTACAAATAGCTTAATAACTGGTAAAAATTTCATGATACCAACTTATGTTTAACATTGTGTTTTTGAAGATTTTAAATTTTAAAATTTAGTTTTTTCAAAAAAACATATGAAGTAGCATCTTTTTGAAATTTTCGACTTCATATTTGTAATCTACGACCTCAAATTGTATAGAAAAGTCACCTTACATGTCGAAAAGTTTGATAGTTAAGGTGTAAAACGCGAATTTAAAAATTTCACAAAAAGTTAAATATTTTAAATTCTAAGGGAAATTTCGGCGGACTCCTGATCGAAAACTCATTCTTATGGTCAATGGAATCAGTGTACTAAGTGGCTTACCATCATCAAAAAGTGCAGTGTTTCGCCCTTTTTCGTCGTGTACCGCTTAGACTATCTGGGGAATAATTGGTTGGGACTAAGAACTTTCGATCCCGTGGACGCAGGTGTGGATATTCAGAAGGGGTGTTAAGGAATCCTATTCCGGGATAAGAACGTTTGGCTGGAACAACAGGGGTGGCAGATGTGACAGGATTTCTGATGGAGTGTCTTTTTGGAATGTTTTTTTCAGGAGAAAGGGAATGCTTAAATGAGTGGCTTATGGGAGCGTTTTTTTCCTGGGGTCCTATGTCTATCCTTCAAATTATATAAGACCCATTTGATTGTTTTTCGGATCTGGAGGGGGGTTTTTATTTAAAACAAATTTGTGAAGCTTTAAAAGAGCTGAAAAAGCCGGAATGTTTTAACGTGGGGAGATAAATAAAAAACAGGGATAATTCAATCTTAATCCCGTATTTTATTGACCCCCTTTTAGACATACAAGCCCTAAATTCCCAATAGGATTCAATATTTATTTCGAGCGACATAAGATTGAAAGTGTTAAGAAAGGGACTAAAATGTATGTACAACCTTACTTGGTTTATATTTTACATTAATTAAATTTTTGTTAGTTCAAAAATCAATACCTTGATTTTTTTATGTATTGTAAAATGTGTGAACAAAATTAAATGGGAACAACCACATAAAATCAAGTTTGTGACTTGTTAAAAACAAGCATAGAATTTTTTATGAGAATTTTCGAAGCGTTGATGGAAGTAGTCACTGGGATCACCAAGGTTGTTTCAACCGAGAGGTATTTTTTTATATAAAAAAAGAGTGTTAACGTGAAAGGAATCATTTTCTAATATCTACACGAAGATGAAACCAAGTTCTTGAGTTTTCTTGGAATAAAAACACTTTTCATAGAAATTATTAATCCATCTGGAAGAGGACTTTATTAACTTTTTATGAATTGATAAAAAAAAAAGTTGAATGCATTAATCCCTTCAGATAATTTCTTTTTTGGGTAGGTTCTTGAATTAGAAAGAAGATATTTTTCCCAGAAACTTGACTTAATAAAAATAATATTACGTTTTAATTATCGTCTGAGAGCCTTTAAGGAAAGAAACCACAGAAAAGGGTGGCAAAATGGTTTAACACCGCCATAACCCTAATTAATTGGTACTCTTGCAAAAATTCTATGAAATCACAGTTGGGAGAAATTTTTTAAAGCAATGAAAATTTTAATATAATAATATATTTAATATGAGTAACATCAGACCCTGTTTACAATAATTTTTAAAAATTTAAAAACATTCACAAGAATTCAGACAGTAAAACTGACAGTTTTGGTTAAGGTTTAACCATTTTCACTTTCTAACGGCTATGTAAAACTGCATATTTTTACCTATATTTGCTTTGAGTATGCAATTTATATATCTTGCTTTAAATTTTTCCCAGAGTTGTGAGACCCCATTTCTCAATAACAAACTCTCTATTGCCAACTCCTTTCTAGCTGCATCAAAGCCGTACAAAGCGATAAAACACTTACTTCACTGGAAGAAACAGAAAATCTTTCAAGGAAAGTTGGGTCCTTTCCATCCCTTCTTCATATTTCAAAGTCTCCCCCTAGGAGACGTCCCATTGTCCCCAGAGGGGGGGGTGGAAGGATCTAAATTGCTGCCACCCGGATTTAGTTTCCTCAAAAAACGCCTTTGTCTGAGAGGGTTTAAAACGCATTCAGACCCGACTGGGCCCAAATATACCTATACAATCAAAAGCGGTTTCAGCCGGTTTAGGAACGATATGGTTGAATCCACTCGAGTCCTCTGAAGTGTTGTCCGTTTTGTGTAGACTGGGTGTGAAGATGTTCTCAGGCAGTGTGATTAGAGGAGTGACGCACAAGGGGTTTATTAGTGATAGTGAAATTTAGATTATGATGTATTTTCAGTGTTGGAGTGTAAATGAATTATGGGTATAATTTTCTGAGTACATCCAATCAATTTATGTTCTTAATGTCGTGCGTAATTTTTAAGGATTCCAGCTTGTGAAATAAACTATTCTTTACATTATTAAGAGCTGAAAACAATCGGCGATTCCCGCATTTTTAATTTTCTTATTGAATAGAATTATTCAAGAGAGGAATATTCAGTAGTTTGGTAGTTCGGATTCCGGTAGTTTGGGTTAAAAAGACTGGACCAAACTTGCTGGGCTTACGCCTTTAGTTGGTCGACTTAATTTGTATTTGTATTCGCGCAGATTTTTTAATTGTGGTGATTACTTATTTTTTAAATTTAATGTCAAAGTTTGACCCTCAAAAAGGGCGCGAAAACGTCAAATTTCGAAATGTGACGTACTTACATTCTATACACTGATTTTAAGCAATGCTTTAATATCTCTATTCTAAAAAAAGGTTTATGGTGAATGGTTTCCAGAGAAAAGCCATTTAATTACTGATCTGTATAACATGTTTTTGGGATTAAACTGTTCGGATTTTTTCGAGGATGTGCAATCAACTATAAGAGTTTCAAAAAAAATTCGCAATATTTCCGTTTTTCTGTATTACGGATAAGGTACCACAACCAAACAGAGTTATTATTTAAAGTCCGAAAAAGAGGGTGAAACGCCTGGAGTTAAATTCCAACCAACACAGCCTCCCATCCCTGAAAATGGAATAAATAGTTACTCTTCAGATCGTGGAAGTTTTCATCAATTTATAATCAAAGTTATAAATAGTTTCATGTTTTTAATTTTAAAGCAAGGCCGAATTAGATGTGACGTACTTCAATCCTTAATAAGATATTTAAGTAATAAGATATTTACTTTAAAATATTGAATTACCTAACTAAATTTCTTTTTCAACTTAAATTGTGGATTTATGTATTGAGATCTTTTATTTTTATGTTTTTTTTTAAATTGTGCAAATTAAACATTTATTTTTAAATATTTATGTTTATTTTACTGTTATTTTTTTATTTTTGAAAGTATTTGTAATAAGAAAATTGAACATGTTTTTTAATCAAAGGAGAAATAATTTTGGTACCGGTGTAAAAATTATTTTTTGGAATAGAGAAAAGTAAATTAACTGAAAACTTAGAAATGTTTGGAGTTTATTTCAATAGTAATTGTTTGGTTCGATCGATGAACGTTATGAAACAGGAAAAATAAAGTTTCTGAGAATAATTTTTAGATTATTAATTAGTATTGCTGCAATGTTATAAAAATATGTTAAAACCATATTATCTCACTTAAATTATTCACTTTTTTGCGCATAAATTCTATATATGGTTCAAGATTTATGTCAAAATAAGAAATGACAAAATAAATGTCATTATTTGAAAGTTACAAAGGAAGGTATGATATACAGGGTGTCCCATAAATAATGGGTCACACTTCTAGGGTGGATAGTAGACACCTAGACGAGTCAAAATCACATAGGATTTGGGGGTCCCAGACCAAATCCCAAGGAGTTAAAAATGGAGCGACACCCTTAAACAATTATTGAAAAATTCAATTTGTAGAAGAACTACTATTGGTAAAAATTTAATCATGGTCTCAAATTTTGTGGTTTAATATGATTTTTAAAATTAGGCTGAAAGTTTTCACTTTAAAATTTTTTTCTACGAATAAAAGTAAAAAAACCACAAAAAAATGTGAAAAATCTGCCAAAACTTTATTTTGTATTTGGAAATCCTTTCTTTTGACTTGATAATCTGAAAGATCATATTTTAAAACCCTTAAGTCCAAAGTTTCACGTAAATACCATCAATATTAAACGCTTGAGATCCTGTTTAAGTTTGTTTTTTGAGTGCGAAAACAGCTCCAGAAAACGAACGTTCAGGGAGAATCTAAGAGTTACGGATAGATAATCGCTAACTTTCTTTTCTCTCCCAGTTTGGCGAAACATACCAAGCTCCTACAGATCGCCAAGACAGCTTGGGCGATCTGTTGTTGGCAAAAGTTGGCGAGGAATCTCGTATCGCAAATAATGGCGAGAAATTTAGCGATCATCAATCCGTAATTCGTAGATTTTCCCTCAACGTTTCTTTTCTGGATCTGTTTTCGCAAGCAAAAATCAAACTTTAATTAGATCTCAAGCGTTTAATATTGATGGTATTTACGTGACACTTTGGACTTAAGGGTTTTCAACTATGATCTTTCAGATTATCAAATCAAAAGAAAGGATTTCTAAATACAAAATAAAGTTTTGGCAGATTTTTCACATATTTTTGTAGTTTTTGACTTTATTTCGTAGTAAAAAAATTTTTAAAATGAAAAATTTTAAAATGATTTTAAAGATCATGTTAAACCACAAAATTTGAGACCATGATTAAGTTTTTACCACTAGTATTTCTCCTACAGATTGAATTTTTCAATAATTGTTTTGTGGTGTCGCTCCATTTTTAACTCCCTGGGATTTGTTCTGGGACCCCCGATTCCTATGTGATTCTGACTCGTCTAGGTGTCTACTATCCCCTCTAGAAGTGTGACCCACTATTTATGGGACACCCTGTATAGTATATACAGGGTGATTCAGAAATAATCATCAATAATTGGGGGGGGGGAGGAAGAGGGGTTCTAGACAAGTATATTTCGAATAGGGATGGTGGGGCGCAGCCTTACCGTTAAAGAGCTAGGACCTAATGTAGTGCGAGCGCGTTTCAAAAGGCCGTTTTTAGAAGGCCCGTGTGACGAAACAGAACATGATAAAATGAAAAAATCTATTGCATGCGGTAAGGAAGTATCCCTACTACCTACACCATGAATTCGATGGACTTTGAACCACTTTCTAAACCGTGGAGTGAGTTTCAAAAGTACAATATTAATCTTTTAGTAAAAGAAAGGAGTTCCCTTAATGGTATTTAGAAAAATAATGATCGGGGAAGGAATTTTCAATGTTACTTAACAGCGATCATTGAAACTGTTTGATCATTGAAAACTCCTTCCCCGATCATCATTTTTCCAAATACCATTAAGGGAACTCCATTGTTTGACTAAGAGATTAATATTGCACGTTTTAAAACTCACCCCACGGTTTAGCAAGTTGCCCAATTTCAATCACATTGAGGATTTAGGTAGTACGGATACCCCTGTACCTCATGCAATAATGTTTTTCATTTTATTATGTTTTGTTTCGTCACACAGGCCTTCTAAAAATGGCCTTTTGAAACGCCCTCGCACTACATTAGGTCCTAGCTCTTTAACGGTAAGGCTGCGCCCCACCATCCCTATTGGAAAAATGCTTGTCTAGGGCCCCTCTACCTACCCCCCAATTATTGATGATTATTTCTGAATCACCCTGTATACAGGGTGTTTCAAAATTGCGTTGCACGGCTTTTATTCGGAACCAGCGCCTCCTAGGGTCATGGAAGTAAGGTCTACCCCTAGGTAAGTGATCCTGGAGAATCCATTGAGATGACTTACAGCGCCCCTAGCGGCGAAATTAAAAAGTTAAAAAAATTAATTTAAAAGTTAAAGGAGATAGAGCAAAAACCTCAATGACAGTATTGTTGCCAACGTCAAGAAGAACTCATTGAAAAAAATTTGATCAAAATACCTTGAATATTCGCGGAGATATTAGCATGTGAAAATAGCACTTTTTCAGGGGTCAAAAAGTAAAAAGTTCGCATATTTCCAAATTTTTCAGTGAAATTGTGTAGTTTTGTGTTTTTTTCGTTGAAAGAACTCAGAATTTAATCAAAAAATCAAAAGAATTTGCAAATATGCGAACTTTTTACTTTTTGACCCCTGAAAAAGTGCTATTTTCACATGCTAATATCTCCGCGAATATTCAAGATATTTTGATCAAATTTTTTTCAATGAGTTCTTCTTGACGTTGGCAACAATACTCTCACTGAGGTTTTTGCTCTATCTCCTTTAACTTTTAAATTAATTTTTTTAACTTTTTAATTTCGCCGCTAGGGGCGCTGTAAGTCATCTCAATGGATTCTCCAGGCTCACTTACCTAGGGGTAGACCTTACTTCCATGACCCTAGGAGGCGTTGGTTCCGAATAAAAGCCGTGCAACGCAATTTTGAAACACCCTGTATATTTAATGCTCTTTATTTAGATTTATTTATATCGGGCTTTTAAAAGCTTCTCCATGGTTTTCCTTATACGGTTTCAGCTTTTCAACCTTCAGAAAAAATTAACTAAACTCTAGATGTTCTAGAAATAATCATCTTAAACATTTTGAACTGGTTGTTAGGGTGGGTCAAAAATTTTTTTTTCACATTTTCCTAGGGGCACAGCGACAAAAGGGTGCCAAATGGTCTCAAACTGACATGTGTAAAATATTATTCCTTTATAATAACTCTTTTTGCCTCCGGTTTAGCATCGAAGTTTCGATTAATATAGTAATTTCATGTAAAAATGGAGAAACGAAAATCAAGCTTTTACATCGATTCCACGAATCCGTTATGAATGTTAATGTGCACAATGGTATAAAAACCATCATCGAAGACTATAAAATAATTATAAATGAAACCAGATTTGAAATACTTGAGTAGTAAATCAAAATATTTTGAAATATCTCAATGGTTAGAACTGGCAATAAAAAATTTCTTGCTGGAATCATAAAAATGTGCGAGACTCTTATTTCTGGTTGAGTAGGATGTTAAAAACACTTAATTTTTAATAAAAATGGATATGTCAGAAGGTGGGTACCTTTTTGGGGATATAGGTTTCAACCCCAAGGAAAACATTTGGATAATAGTTAAAAGTTGGGGTTTTCCTTGAAATTTCATTGGCATATTAGAAATAGCCGATCCCAAGTGTCCCCATAGGTGTCTCTAATGTCCAAAAATAAATTAAAACTACATTTTAAGAGTCAAATATTGAAATATTTTCTTAAGAAGAGCGGTAGATCAGTGTTTTCAGTTCAAAGCTCAGTATCATCCCTTAAATTTTTAAATAAGCCACATTACTTTTCAAAACTTACTTGTAATTAACTTAAACAGTTAAATTATCTATATTTTAACATTTATGAACGCATAAGGGAATGCTAAGGAGCTATTGAGTCAATCCTTCCTCCAAAGAAGTATGATTTCATGGGCCTGGGTTTCAGTCTATTGTTAGAGCAAAAAAAATGGTAAATCATGACTGAGACGAATCATAACTGATATATTGCCTAATGAACGAACTATCTATTCGACACTTGTTTCAACAAATTTTTGCGATCATATTTGGATCCCAAGACCAGCCAGTGAAATAACTGTCCGCTGAATTTTAAAAGCGTGGCATATTTATGAAAAATATACCGTTTTGTACTGACCAAACTTGAGGGAAAATGTATCTGAACTACCAATATTTAAAATATGTACCACTGACAATCCACTGTTTGTTTGCAAAAAAGATCCTCCTATTCTACGGCTATTTCTAATATGATAGCATATTACATTGCCACTTTGGTAGTTGTTTTCGTATTAAAATTGCACAAATAAATGTGACTAATGTGATTAAAATTGCTTTTAAAGACCCTTATTTGTGAGCTTTAAAAGTTATCGACAAAAAAATTTTATTTATATAATTTTAAAAAAAATATGAAAATTTCCATATTTTTTTTTCTATTTGAGGCCAATCCGGAGGCAAAAAGAGTTATTATAATGGAATAATATTTTACACATGTTAGTTTGAGACCATTTGGCACCCTTTTCGTGCTGTGCCCGATAGAATTTGTAAAATTTTTTTTCGCCATAGGAAAATGACCCACCCTACTGGTTGTGCAGCTGGTTTTAAGCAAATATATTTAACCAAAAATATTCATTTTTCTTTTTATTTTGTCATTTAGCTTAGAACTTATTAATTTAAAAATTGATTGAATATCAATTAAACTTCTCAAGAACGAATATATGCTCATGGATATGCAGCTTTTCATAGAAGTAAGAAAACTACAAGTTTTCAACTGATAAAAGCCGTTATTTGCTTTATTCAAAACTATCAATCACTGTGAGACCCCCAAAGAATTCAAAAGACGCAACTTTAACCGTCGTACTACAAAAATGAACCCCGAAAATATTTCCGAAGAATCCGAAAGAAAATGATCGAAACAAAAAGGAAAATCTTTGAAAAATTCCTTAATAAAGCGCCCGATTGACAGGCGAAACTGAAGATAAATGAGGGTATGTTTATGAATTCTTCAATCACTCCATCGCAAAGTAAATCCACTTTTTTCTCCCTTCTGAGCATTTTTGAGGCAGAAGGATTGAGTAATTGTTATTTAGATTCTTTGACCAAAGAAATCCGTGGAAAAAATGAATTTTTACATCCTATAATGGTTAAATGATTTTAATCAGCGGCCATTAACCTTTAAAACTGAATGCTTGTAACAGGAAAAAATCTTACAATTGATTTATGAATCAGACATAATATTATATGGATGACATTCGATGTGAAATAGGATAAAAAAAGGGGTTATTGAGGTATAGGGTTTAAATTGTTACAAATTTGAAGCAGACATGATACAACTTTTTTCTACAGACAGTACCGGGGATGTTAGAGACGAGAAAATTAAAAAAGTATAATTCTACCCTTTTGAATAATGAAAACGTAAAACAAATCGAAAGGTAATCAATATTTATTTAAAGAATAAAAACTAATATTCGCATAAAAACTATGTTATGACCCTTTTATTTATGTTTACAGATTTACATATATGACATTTGAAAACATATTTTTAAAATCTAGATAAATAAACTATATGAGTAATTAATTGAACCGATTTCTTAAACAGTTTCACAAAAAAAAGCTGGAATCTTTTACTTTGCACAAGCGTTATAAAGTAGCTATGCAAAATTTATTAATCAATCACTCATAAATACAAGGCAAAATAAAGTAGTATTAAATTAAACTGATCACACTGAAAACCGAGCGCGATTCTTAAAAAGATAGACGAGAGAACATTCTTCAAAAACCCACCAAACTCTCCCCCAGCCCCCTTTTTCATTTCAAGGGAGGTGTTTTAAAAACCCCTCGAAACAGATTAATCATTCTTTTTCCGAGCAAATCTCGGCCAAGTAATTGATGAAAATCCCTCAAAAAGCCCTGCGAAACGAAACGCACAGCCATGATGAATGGGCCTAAACACTAACATATTTCGAAGTAGAGAGTTTCCCGTGAGTCAGAATTAGAAACTGTTTCTCGTGTCTGGAGTTTCGTATCGGAGAGCTTTTTTCTTCCGCGATTGCGTGTGTCGGTGTTGGGGTATTTGATGTATTATTTGCATTACGTTCCGCTGCGGATAACTTATCGTGCGATTCCGTGCAGGGTGGGTTTTGTTTGACTTGGGAGTGTTGGGTGGCCCTTACCTTCTACCAACATTTATATTATTAGCCGAGATCGTTATATAGAGTTTAGATTGCGTTGTGATTTACTAAAAGTTACATTTAACATAAGATAACATACTAACAATACCCAGGACAATGGAATCTAGGAAATGATTTAAAAGGCTTGGATTTTACGATAAAACACATTTATTTACACTTAACACAAATACTACACAAATTTTAAACAGTAGGAATAAATATGTGGCATCTATACAAATTTTAGACAGTTATCATTTATCTTTAAGAATATTTAATTTCATATTAAGTTATTATATATTTTGCTGGATTCTCAATACTAAAACAATAATCTAATTCATAACATATATACACTGAGAGAGAGCTGGTGAATATCGGGGTAACTGTATCCACTTACCCATTTGCAGACTTTCATCATTCTGGTGGTTGGACGTAGAGTGAACACATCAATCTGGCACTATGAAAATTTTGGGAACCCTCCCAATAATCTCTTGCAGGAGTATTTATAGGCCCCTTCTTATGATTACTCCGCCCACCTAGAATTTCCTAGATAATAATATTGGTCCTGGTCCGAAGTACGGACGTCCCTCAAAAATCTAGGGTTCCCAGTGGTTAGTCATTTGGAGTTTATGTCAAGAGATTAAGCCTTCTGGTTGGTTCCCCCATCTTATTAACATTCACTTTTTCCCGGGCCTTCTTCTTATCCCCTCAATAAATTATGGGAACCTCTATTCTTATTTCTGACAATTTAACGAAGGGTTTATGTCTGCACCTGGAATCTATAGTTATTGTTAAATATACCTTTGGGGCTATCCTTGGACCCCACACGTTGACCCGATTGAGGAATGTACACCTGGTTAGGCCGATGGACTTATAAGATATAAAATGGTGATGGGTAACTTTTGTACCCACTCAACATTCCTGCCACTTCTCCAAGAAAAAAAATTTGAAATATTTTTTTTTTATTTGCGGATTCAACCTTAAATGAAATTAAATTTTTGGGTCACAGCAGTATCTCTCTCAGCTTAATGTGTCAACTTCTCTAAATGAAGGTAGCATGCTATACCCTAACATTTAAACAACACAAGTTACAATAGAAACACAATACAAGATAACACAATACATTTACAGAAAATTGGTGAAAAGTAGTAGTAAAAATTTGGTTTTTCTTAAAGAGATAAAAACAGTAATAACTCAAAATTTAGGTTCTTTTTTCAATGGGATAATCCTTAAATCTCGTTAGTCTATAAACATTATTACTACTACAACCAAATATTTGAATTCCTAGAATATATAAAGCGTTTTACCTGAAACCTGAATAGCATAAAATAAGATAAAATAATAAACAGTTATTCATAAAGAGTATTAATTCACTTATATATGAATCATTCTAAAAATTAAGGAAGTACTAAAAAGTTCACTGGATTCAATGTTTTCTTCCTTTTGCACAGTTCACTCGACTTCAATGATACTCAGGCAAGCTAAATCACTAATGTTCGCATGATAATTATAGCACAAAAAGTTTGAGAACTGGAACAGTTCGGAACTATTCGGAATACTCGATGTGGATGTTGAACAGTTTTATCAGTAGATGAATGCTCGTCGGAGCACCCCAAACGTCCGTTATTGGATAACCGCGTGCACCACAACCACAGAGTCCTATATAGCACTAAGTTCGATGCCGAATCTAGTAGTATGACTTCCTTCAGCAGTGGGAAGTGGCATGACTCCTCGTGTGGATAGAGATGCAGGGACAGTCAATATGCCGGTTGGCATGAGGTACTATGGGGTTGGCATTTTGAAGCGAAGGATGAGTCGTAATACGCACCCGCGGTCGTACCGGCATGGTTCAGTCATAAATGCCGGTTGACATGAGGAACTAGCAATGGGTGGTTCGCGATGGAGAACCCTTCTATCATCCTGAGTGCACTCGAGGTTGCAGGTTGCTCCTGAACAGGCACCGCCAAGGGAGGATGCCAACGTTAGGATGAAGTAAGTGCTCTATAAAGCTTAAGCAGTCGCAATGTTCAGTCCAATGGAAGGGCAACTTCCCGACTGGGGATGGCCCAAGTGGATCCGGTGGAGTCGGCTACCACACTGTTGTCCAACAGATACCCGTGGTTATTTCAAGCGATCACATAAAGTCATAAAAGTTTCTGGGTGTGACCCCGGGATTGTGACGTAGTTCCTTGTTTACTGTAATGGGCTTACATTGGTTATCAGCCCGATTAGCCAAGTTTCAGTCTATAAAGAGTTTGGCTGGTGGTTCGAGATAAGGTTGCAGAGGTTGATTTCAACTTAATTTCTCGAAAATGTTCGTGGTCTCTGACACAGCGTATGTTATCAGAGAGCTGTGGCTGTAAGCAAGGGTTAGTGGACAAACAGTGACCAACAACACCATCTCTCTCAAATGTACATAGTTTAAATTTCATTTTCTTACTAATTTTAATTCATTCCTCATATTATTATTTATTTATATTCATTTATATACAAATTTAAAAGCATTTAATCACTTTTGAGATCAATATTAGCAAATTTATCTAGTTTAATTAATTGCTGTTACTCAAACTAATGTCAGCACATTTTTTTTTATTATACTTCTCGCCTACACTCAGAACCTCATTTCATTATCTACTCTGACTGTTACATGAGGTTTGCACATTTAATATTAAAAAATAAATTAACACAATGCACGTACAGTAATGTAAATTTGAATCATATATACACACTAACAGAAAATTCTTTAGCTGATTTGAATTTTCACCTTTCATTAATTGAACCAACTATTTATCATTAAGACATTACTTTAAAAGTCATTTACGAACTTTACTTGTCCTTATGTCTTACTCTGTCAAATCTACAACACTAAGTAGAGTATCCATCCCAACTGTTTTATATATTTACAAATTCAATCTCAATCCTGTTTGGATTGTTTCTTTTTTTTTCCAATCATCAATTCATTTGCAATTTTTAACGTACAATATGTTCATAAATGTGTTTCATTTTTCATTTATATCATTTTATTACCATTAATGACACATTATTCAACCTTTCCTTCAACCATTATGTTTTCTCTAATTCATTATCGTTGTATTCTTATCATTCGTTTAGATATATTCATTTAGTCCTTGGGATGTTTGTCCCGTTTTTATCAAAGTATCCTAAACATTCGCTATATACTTTCCAATACATGCTTTTTCTCTGCCCGAATTTCGTGTCTCCGAGTGCCCAATTACCTCGCTCTTTTTACGATCACCTCCCCATTGTAGTACAGTGTGATTACCTTCCCCTCCTGTGTGAAACGTCTGTGTCGGGCTGGCGCGGTTGTGAATCGACTAATTCCCACGACAAATTCATAGCTCTGGGGTACTAGTAAGATAGCTTTTGCACTCATGGTGTTTAGCGGTGTCGTTTGATCCCTTGAAAGGCCCGTATGTTGTCCGTACACTTTTCCTTGGCCGAAGGGATGTTACTAACATTGGTTTGCACTGTGACAGAGCACATTTGAAGAGGCAGTCGTTGGACAGCACCTCGGTAAAATTTTCGTATCGTTCCCCGATTATTTAACTTTTTCTATCTACTTTATATCATGTCTCATAGGGCTCAAATTTACATTACTTTTTATATTGTCTCTTTCTTTATATGATTATTTAGCACTTGGAATTACCTCATGAGATTGTTGCATGTTTAAGAGTCTTGAAACCTATTATATTCATGGCAATTTTTTTATGTTGCAAATTTTAATGCGGTTTACACCGTGTAATTTTAGTTCTTTTCCTTTTCATTTAACGCGCTATGATTTTTATTTGTTTATTTATGACCTGATGTTTATTTTCCAATATTTTAGTTGCATAGGAATTATTATTTAGAGAAGATAGGATATTGAATTGCTAATAGGAAGATATTATTATTGAAAATTTTAATTTACCATCGTCTCAAGAATCCTGTCGGTTAATCCGACGTCGTAAGTTATTTAGTTATGTTTTTTCCACAATTTTCACTACATGTAGTTTATTAGAATAAATTATGTAAGCAGATTCACCATTCATTAATTTCCGGTTGATCAGGCCGTATTTCAATGTCTAGTGAACCTCAGAGAATTTATTAAATTAGTGTGAAATTTTACATATTTGCATTGAATAAACAACACATAAACAACATATACACCCCATGGTACCCTGTGGTATATATGGGTTTATCTTAGCTGTTTTTCATTGATTATCACTATTTTTATTACACTATTTCCACATTTATTTATTAAGTTTCCTCATTTATTTTTTGTTTATTATTTTTTATATTTAGTTGGATGAGTTGCACGGTGTTTATAGTTATATATTTTTGTTGTGCTATTTTTTGTTTAACTTGAAGAACCTGACCCGCAGGTTTTCCATATATCTGTCTGTTAATACTTGTTCTCGTTTATTTCTCCTTTTTTTTCCACATGCATTAAATTTTCTTCAACCCAATTATTCCTAATACAATTCAGTACTCTTTGTAATAGGTACACATTATCAATCGCAAACTTACAGGTTTATATTTGATTCTATATATGAGTAATTTTTACATTTATGCAATGGCTCAATTTTTTCCTTTTTATTAGAATTTTGATGATTATTCATTTATTTTGTATTACAATTTAATCTTTTTTTTTCTCTCATCAATACCTTTCCAAGATTATTTCTACTAACTTATACACATTTTCCCGTTCATGTCGCAGTTATTTTCCTCTCCGCGTTTTATTTCTACAATTACCTATCCGTGCTGCTTTTACTGTACACGACAGTGTCGCTTGCTTCTATGTACTCAGGGTAAGGGTTATTGATATCTGACATTGGTTTATTATTATGGTTAATATCATCTGGTAGATCAATATCGTATCCGTATAAAAGAAAACTGGGCTTTTCCCCTGTTGTAGAATGAATTGTGTTGTTATAACACATTTCAAAATTTGGGAGTTCCTTATCCCATTGTAGGGTCTCTCGCGCTAAAATTGATATTGTTTTACGCAAGGCTTTATGACTGGCCTCATTAGTGCCATTTGTTTGGGGGTGGTATGGGGTAGTATATAATTTGTCTATACCTAATTTTTCTGCAGTTGTTTTAAAAAGCTGAGCTGTGAAGTTTGTCCCACAATCAGTTAGTAAATATTCCATTTTCCCAAATTGTGTGATGTAATTATATAGTTTTTCAGCTGTATTTATCGCTGTTTGATTTTCCATGGCATACAATTTCATGTATCGCGTAAAGTGGTCAATAACGACCATTATATATTGGTGATTCTGCGCAGTTCGCGGTAATTTTCCTACAAAATCTATCGACACGACCTGACCTGGTCGATCTGGGATTAAGTTTCTTTGAATTGGGACTTTTTGCAGTCTATTTGGTGACTTAAAACCTATACATTCTGTACAGCTTTGCACGTAATTTTTCGAATCAGAGTACAGATTATCCCAATAGTACTTTTCCTTAATTTTCTCATAAGTTTTAACATGACCAAAGTGAGCACTGTGAGCATTAGCTAAAATCACTGGTTTTAATCTGTCAGGGATAACAATTTGTTCTACTTCGTTAGTTCCTATACTTCTTTTTATCAAACCCAAGTGCATGATTAGGTCATTATGAATAAAGTAGTTGTTTTCTGAAGGGGTTAGTTCTTCTGGTCGTGTTTCTATTTTATTTCTAAGTAATGCCAATTTTGGATCATTTTTTTGTTCTAATATTATTTCCTGTAAATTTGGCACATGCCTAACTAAGTTTACGGAGTGGAAATCCCTCGAGAATATATCTGCCGCAAAGTTTTCGGCTCCGGGTATTCGTTCAAAAACGTAATCAAATTCAGCCAAAAACATAAGCCAGCGACTAACGCGATTTGCCGGGTTTGGTAGGTTCTTTATGGTTTGCAGGGATGAATTATCACACCGAATTATAAATTTTGTTCCATATAAGTAATGTGTATAGGACTTTACACTTTCAACAATAGCCAATAGCTCTTTATGCATTATGGAATATTTTAACTCAGTGGTATTTAATTTACGTGAAAAATAGGAAATAGGATGAATTATACCCTGCAAATCTTTTTGCCCTAACATCGCTGCAATAGCGTTATCTGACGCGTCGGTTGACAAAATGAACTGTTTATTATAATTAGGATGGGTTAAAATAGGTTTCTTGGCTAACCAATCTTTTAGAGTATTAAACGCGTTTTGTTCTTTTTCCGTCCACATAAATTTATTCTTTTTCTTTGTTAATTCTGTAAGTGGAGTGGTGATATCACTATAATTTGGCAAAAATCGTCTATAATAACCGCATAAGCCCAAAAACCGTCTCGTTTTCCGTACTGTGGTTGGACGTGGAAAATCTTCTATTTTACGTAAGTTTTCGTCCGTGGGAGTGATACCATTAGCATTCAATTTATGCCCTAAAAATTTAATTTCCCGTACACCAAATATACATTTTTGGGGATTTATGGTCAACCCAAATTTCCGTATTCTTAAAAACAATTGTTTTAATTTACCGAGCATTTCCTCAAAAGTATCACTTCCTAAACAAAAATCATCAATATAATTTGCGATATTTAGTTCTTTGATATCTGCCACAAGCTTATCGGTTAATGCTTGTAAGACTCCCGGGGAGAAGTTAAGTCCCTGTGGTAATCTTTTATAAGCAAAGTTTCCGAAAACTGTATTGAAAGTAGTTATGGCCCTGTCCTTAGGCTCAAGTGGGACTTGAAAAAACGAACTCTGCAAATCTAAAGATGCGAAAAATTTTGATCCTCGTAATTTCTCTAACAGGTGGTTCGCGATGGGCATTTGATATTTTGGAAACTTAATAGCTGCATTAGTTGCGCGGTAATCTTGGACAATACGATAAGTAGGTTTATTTGGACTGGAGGTGCCTTTCTTTACTAGAATTACAGGGTGTCCTATGTGCGAATCAGACCTTTCAATTATATCCGCTTTTAACAATTTTTCTAATTGAGTTTGCAATTCTTCTCTCAGCGCATGTGGCACTGGATAAGCCCGTTTACTTTCAATTTTAGAATAATCAACTGAAAAATTTGGTGAGATTTGGTCTGTTAACCCTATGGTCTCAAGATTATCACTAAATATGTCTGCAAACTCTTTTAATAGGTTTAATAATGAGTTTCTCTGAGATGGTTGTAAATGATTTAATTTAAAATTTTGGGGATTGAACTCTCTTATTCTTCTTTTTCTTATATCCTCCATTGTCCTAAGACAATCTGGCTTAGAAATACTCGCGATTTTAGTATGTTTATTTAAAGATATCCTATCCGATGATTTATTTACTAAAGTTAAATGGGCTTCCTTATATTCATCTACGTCAACTCTCTCATTTTGGATTTTTATGTCAGGGTTATTTAGGACAGATGTGATACTGATTGTATCACCTTGCTTAACAGGACCTTCAATTAGTACAGATACGTTTTTTATTTGGTTGGGTTCCAGAATGCATTTACGAATTAATTTTGCGGAATTTCCCTGCATGTTATTTGTTGAGGGTACTGCATTTGCGTCTCTTATCTTAATAGTTAAGTTATTTGATTTTAGAATCTTTTCGTTAAAATCAATAATGAGTGAATGGGCTTGAATAAAATCAAAACCTATAACCAAAGAATAATTGGCATGGAAGTCCTGCTCAACTACATAAAATAAATGGGAGAAATTTTTATTGCCCAACACAATAGGTAATTTAAAAGCACCAATAATATTTAGCTCATGGCCTGTTATTGCATTTACTTTCAGAATTTTGTGTATTTGTTTAATTTTGGGGTCGTGTTTAATCTTATCAAAAGTTTTCTTTTGTATTATGGATACACTCGCTCCTGTGTCCAAAAGACCCGTTAAAGTTTCCCCATTTATTTTGGTATTTATTACTGGTAGGAAAAAATCATTTTGTGTGTTTACGAATTTTGTATTTACTATGTGTGCAGTGGGTTCGCAGCTTAGTGAGGGGTCGATTTGATTTTGCACACTATATTTTTGAGAAGTTTTTAAAATCGACCCCGACGGAAGTTTCCCTGATTTCTTATAGGAGTTTGTACATGCTGAGAATTATTAGACCACCCCACTCTTTCTCTACTTACACTACGGTTTCTTTGCCCTCGGTTAAAATTATTGTTGGGAGAGAAAGCTCTACCTCTGTTATCCCGTCTCTCTCCATTCCCAATCCATCTATTAGTTTGGGGTCTAGTTTGAAAATTTCTATATTGAGCTCCACTTGATCCCTCATTATATAATCTGGGTGAGTTTTGTCTATTCGTCAAACTGTTATAAAAGCAGTTTCTAGTTATATGGTTAGTTTTGTGACATATTTCACATTTAGTTTTAAAAATTTGGGAGGAATTTTCTTGCCTATTCTTTAATTTTTAATCCCTCTACTTCTTTTGCAATGCCTGCTATGAGCTCGTGGGTATTTTGAATATGTTGGTTGAACAATCCCTCGTTTGGGGCTACAGCATTTAGCATTTGGGGTTGCAGTATTTTACAGTTAGATTCTAAAATCTCTAGAAATTGTACGGCTTCAATTATGGTTTTGGGGTCTTTTAGTAGAATATGAGCTTTATACTCGTCTTTCACTCCCTCTATGAATTTTGATAGTTTAGTTTGTTCAAATAATTTAAGCATAGGGGCTGAAGTAACGTCTGTTTCGCCAAAAAAGTTTTCTGTGGCAATTTCCACCCGGTTGGCGTATTGCCTCACCGTTTCAGAGGGGTGCATTTTTATTGTTGAAAATTCACATTGTGATGTGGCTCTGCTTATTTTTGCCTCAAAAAAGTCAAGGATTTTTCCTTTGAATTGTTTATAGTCCGTTTCGTTGGACAAGCTGGCTGAGTTTATCAAATGAGTTAAGGCCTCGCCTCGAAGACGCGACTTCGCAATGATTAGCCTTTCCTCATCCGAAAATTCTTCGGAATTCGCTAATTGTTCTATCGTGTTAAAAAAATATTTTGCTGTAACAGCAGATGCATTGTCAAAAGCGGGAATTAAGGTTTGGAATGCGGTTAATTTTGACAAACTGGGTGTTTCCATTTGGGAATTAGTCAAGGGGGTTTGGGTTTCAGGGGGTGCCATTTTCTTTTAGTACTCAGCAAAAAAAAATTTTTTTTTTGTTTTATCTTCACCAAAAAGTATCTAAAAGTCCCTTTCCTACTCTCTTTCCCGAATTATCAGTTTAAAATATTTATACATACAATTTAGAATGTTATTTTACCCTCATTTGCATTGGTTAAATAAGTAGGTGAACACAGTTGTGTCAATATAGTAAATTCATAATTTGTATCCAAGTCTTCCCAAATCATTCAATCTAGATTTCCATGATATCCATTCCCTCTTATAACTTATCAATGATCAACCCACTTTAATTTAGTTAAAAGGGAACGGCACCACTTTTGTTGGGTGGCCCTTACCTTCTACCAACATTTATATTATTAGCCGAGATCGTTATATAGAGTTTAGATTGCGTTGTGATTTACTAAAAGTTACATTTAACATAAGATAACATACTAACAATACCCAGGACAATGGAATCTAGGAAATGATTTAAAAGGCTTGGATTTTACGATAAAACACATTTATTTACACTTAACACAAATACTACACAAATTTTAAACAGTAGGAATAAATATGTGGCATCTATACAAATTTTAGACAGTTATCATTTATCTTTAAGAATATTTAATTTCATATTAAGTTATTATATATTTTGCTGGATTCTCAATACTAAAACAATAATCTAATTCATAACATATATACACTGAGAGAGAGCTGGTGAATATCGGGGTAACTGTATCCACTTACCCATTTGCAGACTTTCATCATTCTGGTGGTTGGACGTAGAGTGAACACATCAATCTGGCACTATGAAAATTTTGGGAACCCTCCCAATAATCTCTTGCAGGAGTATTTATAGGCCCCTTCTTATGATTACTCCGCCCACCTAGAATTTCCTAGATAATAATATTGGTCCTGGTCCGAAGTACGGACGTCCCTCAAAAATCTAGGGTTCCCAGTGGTTAGTCATTTGGAGTTTATGTCAAGAGATTAAGCCTTCTGGTTGGTTCCCCCATCTTATTAACATTCACTTTTTCCCGGGCCTTCTTCTTATCCCCTCAATAAATTATGGGAACCTCTATTCTTATTTCTGACAATTTAACGAAGGGTTTATGTCTGCACCTGGAATCTATAGTTATTGTTAAATATACCTTTGGGGCTATCCTTGGACCCCACACGTTGACCCGATTGAGGAATGTACACCTGGTTAGGCCGATGGACTTATAAGATATAAAATGGTGATGGGTAACTTTTGTACCCACTCAACAGGAGGATAGGAGTACGATGCGAGTATTATGAATGGCCGTTTAGTTCTGTCGGGTTTTTTTTGTGGGTTGTTTAAATCAGGGGCAATCGTTCAAATTAGGTTTGCGACATTTTGTCTGGAATCAGTTGAAATTTTTTTGTTTGTTTAAGCTACTCTAACAGCCTATATTCGATGGTTGGTTGGTTGGTTGGTTAGTTGGGGTTTAATGGCGCAAGGTCCAAAAAATCGGACAAAAAGCTCCAAAACATTGTTAAAGATTTAAGCAGGCTTTAAGGCCATTGTGGGGTGTACTCTATACACCGATTTTAAAAGTTCATAAAAACACGATGATCAGATGATTATGAAATAAAATCTACAATTCATTTGTAATTCTGATAAAGTTTAAAAACATAAATAGTGATGGATGATGTGGATGTTTTAAAAGATCGAGTAGATCAGGTGAAGATGTGTTAAAATATCGTGAGTAGGCAGAGTTAAAATAAAAGCAAGACGTTAAAATATGTTTTACAGTTAAAATTTCATGACAATGAGGGCAAGTTGGTGGCGGTTCTCCAGCCAGAAGAAATCTGTGTGTCGCTCTTGAATGGCCTATTCTGAGTCTAGTCAGAAGAACGTCTAGCCGTCGAGATGGTTGTGACGGTATAGGAGATACTGTTGGGTGGAGATTAAACAGTTTATTACTGTAATCTGCATCCCAGCTCTCCTTCCATTCCTTCCATACAGCATCTTTGATAGCCTATATTCGAAACAGGTTCATAAGGTTTTACTTTTAACTAATAGAGGGATATTAAGTATACGATATGTTCTTGGGAAAATGCTCGAGATATATCTATGTTTTTTAAACATAGTTTGGTACTTATGGTTTTTTAAGTAGCAGCATATGATATAAATCAATTTTTGGCCATTTCGCAGTATGCATAATAACAAACAGTATTCAAGAATCTAGACAAAATAGACTGAAACAAATGGTTTTCCCAAATCCTTGAACAGCTGCTGTTGATTGTTTTGTAATTGTTCTGCCCATATAGGTGCAGATTTAAGATAGTTAGTTTTTCACCCCCTTATGAAAGGTTGGGGAAATTGAGTTTCGTCTTAAGTGCCTTGACCATGAGCGATGTTATGGATACATTCCCTTGTAGCACGCTCATACCAAATATTTCAAGTTCCCATAACTTCACCAAGAAGTACCTAACCAAAATTTTGCCATACGTGACAAAAATTTGGCAAATCTTGAACGTAGGTGCTTTCTTTTGGGTGAAATTTTGGTTGAATTTGGATGTTTCATAAACCTATCAATCCCTTTTTAATCTCCTCCACACTTTCTTAACCTCGTAGGGCCAGTGCCTTCTCCTTTTGAGGTACCCTGAACCCTATGTTGAAATTAAATATTAATTAAATTAAAACAAATTTTATTGAACAATCGATCCTAAGATTATACAGGGTGTTTCAAAATTGCTTTGCACGGCTTTTATTCGGAACCAAAGCCTCCTAGGGTCATGAAAGTAAGGTCTACCCTTAGGTAAGGGAGCCTGGAGAATGCACTGAAATGACTTACAGCGCCCCTAGCAGCTAAATTAAAAAGTTAAAAAATTAATTTAAAAACTAAAAGAGATAGAGCAAAAACCTCAATCAGACTATTGTTGCCAACGTCATGAAGAACTCACTGAAAAAAAATTCATGAAAATATCTTGAATATTCGTCTAGATATTAGCATGTGAAAATAGCACTTTTTAGGGGTAAAAAAAGAAAAAGTTCGTATATTTGCAAATTTTTTTGATTTTTTGATTAAATTTGTTGTTCTTTAAACTAAAAAACACAAATCTACAAGTTAACCCTGAAAAATATGCAAATATGCTTTTTCTTTTCTGACCCCTGAAAAAGTGCTATTTTCACATGCTACTATCTCCGCGAATATTCAAAATATTTTGATCAAATTTTTTTCAGTGAGTTCTGCAGATGTTGGCAACAATACTCTAGTTGAGGTTTTTGCTCTATCTCCTTTAGTTTTTAAATTAATTATTTAACTTTTTAATTTCGCCGCTAGGGGCGCTGTAAGTAATCTCAATGGATTCTCCAGGGTCACTTACCTAGGGATAGACCTTACTTTCATGACCCTAGGAGGCCTTGGTTCCGAATAAAAGCCCTGTATTAGGGTGAAACACCCTGTATTAGGGTGGTTACAAAAAATAAACTTTCGAAATTCTTAGGTCTTACCCCCCAAAAATGTGCCAATAGGCTAAAAAATGAAATTGGCCAAGTTTCAGCTCAATCCGATAATATTAACCCGCGCCTCATCGAGGTCAAAGTTCAGAAAAACAGCGATTTTTAACAAAAAATCGTAGTTTTCGCCCCATAAAGCTGGAACCGTTTGTCCCAGAAATCTGGTTAGGGTGTCATTTCATAGAAAATTTCATACACTTTAACTCCGCAGTTACATAATTTTATTTTCTAAAACGGATGGGGCGTTATTTAGCATTTTTATAGTGAAGGTCCGTGAAAAAGCGACTTCATTGCTAGAAACCTAAAACATTGCAATGTCACAAAAAACTTTATCCACCGGGCTTTTTCTATTACTTTTGGTCCCAATAGATAGTAAATGAGTTTTTAAACCCCCTAAGGGAATTCTAGGGTATAATTTCAAACCCCTAGTGTTTGAAAAAAAGGAAAATATATATAATTTTTTTAATTTTTAAACACGCATTTTGGGACTCATAATGTGATAAAGTTGGTCCAAATACATTATTAAGAGCTTAATTATATGGAATACCAATGATATAGGGCCTAAACCTTTCCCTATAACCCCTATAATCTAAGCGAAAGAAGCGCGACTACGAGGTTTTGCTAAATAAAGGCTTTAATGCCCATTAAAGTGATAAACAGAGCTAAATAAGGAAGTTGCATGTGTTAGATTTTCAAAAACAAACAAGTGTTCCGTATGGTTTTTTGTATGGTAAAATGAAATATCTAGTCAGTTTTTCAAAAAAATGTACAGGTAATTAAATATTTTAATTTAAAAGTCGAGAAAAAAACACGTGACTGAAAACGTTTATTGTTTAAACTATAAGATGACGTCAACAATAATACCATCAACTCCATTGCTTTACAACAATGTTTAGTATAAGATGACGTCACATCCAAACTCTTGGCGTTTTCGCGCGCTTTTAAAAAGGGGATTTTTGTTAATTTTTTTGACAATCAAAAAATTTCTCGATCGGCTTCAAATTTTGGGTAGTCGCTTATTTTTGCAAGAGGAATCGATTAAAAAAATAAAAAATAATAATGCAACTTCCTCATTGTAAAATTTTCACAAAAACCTCTAGAGATATGTCATTTGGTGTCAGAAATGACGTTTGATATTATATATGCGGGTAAAATTATAATAATAGCGTCCTTCCGACTCAAAATGTTAAAAAAATCCTATTTCTACCAAAGTTACATGTTTTCAGCTATAAGTGATATTAGAAAATGTATAAATTTATTTATTTTAATGTACATCGAAATTCCATTGCTTATCGTTCAAGGAAAAATACTTTCTTGAAAAGTATAATAATGTTTCATTATATGTTTGATCTATAAACTAATTACTAAAGATTTTGTTCTTTATTCGATAATTGTTTTAACACCTGTGTAAAAGGAGACAAAATACTATCATGTAAGAAAATGAAATATTAAAAAACATTTTCGATTTTATAGTAAATGTTTCTATGCTTTTCATAATTAATTTTTGTAAAAAAACCATGACCAATATTTCTCGGAAAAATACTTAGAGACACTCCAACAGTATATTCTCTAGTTTTCACTGGATTTTTTAAAGGCAACCAAGTTACTGTCCTAAACCTAAAGATGGATAAACTTAATTTATATAAAATCATTATATTTATCCAAAAAATTTTAAACTGTTTTTTTTTAAATTACTTGGTAAAATTTTCTTTCTTCTCACCATTTCTTTCTTTCTTATACACAGAAAGAAAATTTTGAAATCATTTACTATAGCATACCTTTCAAAAAAGTTATTTTCCTTGAATGATAGGCCAAGGAATTTTGTGATATATAAAAATAAATAAATTTATACATTTTTCTAAGATCACTTTTAGCTGAAAACATGTAACTTTGGTAGAAATGGGATTTTTTTAACATTTAGAGTCGGATGGATGCTATTATTATACTTTAACCCACATATATAATCTCAAACGTCATTATAGAGGTTAAAGGGAAAGGTTGAGACCCTATACCATTGGTATTCCATCTAAATAAGCTCTTAATAATGTATTTGGACCAACTTAATCACATTATCAGTCCCAAAATGCGTGTTTAAAAATTTAAAAAAATATATTTGTTTTTCCTTTTTTCAAACACTAGGGGGTTTGAAATTATACCCTAGAATTCCCTTAGGGGGTTTGTCGGGGCCTGGTTAGAATGAAGTACCGACAACACATCTTTAATCAACAACTAACTTTAATAAATATCAACATGGTAACAAGAAAAGGTAAGATAAAAAGCAAAGAACAAAAATGCATGCGCGCTTATATACTGTACAGTTGTAAAGTTCAGGAACGAGTTGAGCAGTCAGTCACATTAGAGACGAGTTGAGGTAATCAGGTAAGTCGGGGCGCATTTCCGCCACAGGTTTAAAAACTCATTTACTATCTATTGGGACCAAAAGTAATAGAAAAAGCCCGGAGGATAAAGTTTTTTGTGACATTGCAATGTTCTAGGTTTCTAGCAATGAAGTCGCTTTTTCACGGACCTTCACTATGAAAATGCTAAATAACACCCCATCCGTTTTAGAAAATAAAATTTCATAACTTCAGAGTTAAAGTGTATGAAATTTCCTATCAAATGACACCCTAACCAGATTTCTGGGACAAACGGTTCCAGTTTTATGGGGTGAAAACTACGATTTTTTGTTAAAAATCGCTGTTTTTCTGAACTTTGACCTCGATGAGGCACGGGTTAATATTATCGGATTGAGCTGAAACTTGGCCAATCTCATTTTTTAGCCTATTGGCACATTTTTGGGGGGTAAGACCTAAAAAAAGTTGAAAAAAAATTTTCCCCATATAACTTGTGACCACCCTAACCCTGTATATTAAAATTAAATTTCTCAAGTTTAAAAGAAACGAGTATTCAAATTTGAACTTAAGAGAATCAATAATGACCAAAGATTCCACCAGAACAGCAGACCCACCATTACTAATCCGAAAAACCCAAGAACACTTCCCCTAGGCCCTTCCGCTCACCCGTATCACTCCATACCTTCTCAAAATGGCTACACAGAAAAAGATAGGAAAAAAATATCCCTCATTGTGCTTCTCCGTCTTCCATCAAGCCGAGTGTTCGAACGGTGCAAACAGGGAGCGACACCTCTCTTCAGGATTAAAGATGTCTTTCCGGTGTCCCGGGGGTTGACGAATCGACTTTTGGGGACGAAGAAAGTCATGACTCTTCTTTCGCTGCTGTTCAAACAGAGCACAAAGGCCGGGATATGAGACGCCCAGGAAATGAATTTTCGCTGGGCTGGCCCGTAATGATTGCATCGACCCACCTTGAACAGCTCTTGAGGGGGCGGCTAGTCAAACACCGGGATTGTCAGCAGATTCTGTCTTGGGGTTTGGGAGGGATAAACTGATGATTTGACATGGGTTGGGTTTGCAGATTGGATTTTTAACATATTGAGACTTAGGGCGGAAAGACTGATTCAAGAAGTATATTTTTTTTAGTTCCAATAATGGCAAGGCATAATCGAAGTTGTTGCCCCAAATGTATATGCGTACTAACTTAGCGTTATAAGGTGGGCCAAAGCCACGGAGTAGAAGTACTACACCCCACCAAACACATGCATTCGAACGTGCGAACCCTTTTTACTGGGGGACACCTTAATGCCTGAGAGGGGTTTCGAACCCTTGGATTCCCGGGATAATTGTTACATACTCTAACCACTAGGCCAAGTATCTTAAATTGCGGAAATAAGCACTTTGTCCAGAATTGTCATGGTTTCTCTAAACGCCTACGGTCTGACACATTCTGTCACCGACATCCTTTATACCCCTTTAATCGGATTAGGTTCATCTTCTGTTTGCCATATAGATATAACTTTATGCAACTTCAGATGTGATGGCAGGTGTTAGTGATAAAATAAATACATCTGTTTAAAGTTTTGAAAATGTAATATTAATGGAAAGCAAGTTATTTTTATCTGCAATAAAGTAGCATATCGTATTCTATAAGTTATAGTTGAAGGCTTTTGACAGCACCTCTTGCCATTTAATACATAAAAAGTTCAATATCGAATTCGAAATGTTTAAACAGAATACTTTCAAATAATAAAAGTAACAACATTATTTCGTGAAGAAACTGATAAAGGCAGCAAAAAATCAATTTATTAAACACTACTACGTATGTCAGTGCATTTGTGTTTTTATTCAAATATTTTCCTTTTAATTAACTTCTGTAGAGTAGCAATTAAAAATATATATTTCTTAAAATATGGCTTCTCTTGTTTTTTTATGATTTTAGGGTACCTAAAACTAGTTTTAATAGTTATTAGTTTAGGGTTATTTCCGAAGAATTAATATTTACTTTGCAGCATTATTTTATCTCTATACACAAAACTCCTATGTCCCTTACACGTAGGATATTTTTTAAGTTCACTATCTGTCTGACACCAAAACTTCATAAATAAACTAATCTTCACCGAAGCAACACTTTGGGATATGAGGTTTTTCATATTGCAACGAAATTCAGCTACTGCCTTTTCTTTTAATATTTATACTTTTAGAAAAAATAGTGGCTGCGATGTCAACAGCTTTATGACTATGGAAAGGCATAAAATAGACGTCTTTAAGCGTGCATTTAGTTTTTATAGAGCTAATTTTTTAACTCCACTGGTTTTTAAGAATTTAGATAGAAAAACTGAACTTACCAGCAGGCAGTGTTTCTTCATACGTGCTTAATTGTACTATGTTCATTTAGAGCCGGCGCCTGAGGCGTAATGCATTAGAAACAGTTACTATTGCAATTATCTTCGAAAAATTTTTTTGTGCAATGGCAAGACGGCCTAAGCAGAAGTAGTTGAAATACTGGAAAAAATCGTTTAATGAAGTTGTGTGATGCAGGCCTTTTGGAGCGTTGTTGATCCTGTTTCAGGTGTCTATTCTAAATAAACAGATTGCAGTGGTCGAAACTTTACTAAAAAACTTAACAAAATTGAATAATTTTTCCCTTAACCCATTAGCGCCCCCCCAGTGATCTATTTCTAGATCGCTAAATAGAGAGTTATAAATGCTCTCTTAAATTACCTTAAATTCACCCAACAGTAACCAAACTGCACATATGGCAAGAGAAAACATCCCTCAATTCTAATACGCTGTGTTTTTTGCATTTGCTTCATTTATTTTGTAATAGGGATGGGCTAAAGTTCGAGTTTTCTACTTTGATCGAAAATAATTTGGGCGTTAATGGGTTAACTAAATATTACTTGGTTTTAAAAGTCTATATTAACAATGGTAATTCTATCATCTCAAAGACACGGATATTAGGGTGGGTCATTTTCCTATGGCGAAAAAAAAATTTACAAATTCTATCGGGCACAGCAAGAAAAAGGTGCAAAATGGTCTCAAACTAACATGTGTGAAATATTATTCCATTATAATAACTCTTTTTGCCTCCGGATTGGCCTCAAATGGAACAAAAATATGAAATTTTTCATATTTTTTAAAAATTTTATAAATTAATTTTTTTGTCGATAATTATTTAAAGCTCCCATATAAGTGTATTTAAAAGCAATTTTAATCATATCAGTCACATTTATGCATTTTTAATACAAAAAAACAACTTCCAAAGTGGCAATATAATGTATTACCATTAACAAACAGGCGTTGAATAGGAGGACCTTTTTTGCCAACAAACAGGGGATTGTCAATGGCAGATTTTAAATATTGGTAGATCAGATACATTCTCCCTCAATTATGGCCAGTGTAAAACGATATTTTTAAATTTTAAAAGTAGAAATAGTTGTATTTTTCATAAATGTCGCTCTTTCAAAATTCAGCGGACAGTTATTTCATTGGTTTGTCTTGGGAACCAAATGTGATCACATAAAATATGTTGAAACAAGTGTCTTATAGTTTGTTTATAGGCAATAGCAATATCATGATGAGATTCACCTCAGTAAGGATTTACCTAATTTTTTCTATAGCAATAGACTAAAACCAAGGCCCATAAACTGTCTAAAATAAACACTAATGATTTCTAAAAATTAATTTAGCTAATTTTAAAATTTTGAGGAAAATACTGAGTTTTGAGCTGAAAACGCTGATCTACCGCTCTTAAGAAAATATTTCAAAATTTGACTCTTAAAATATGTTTTTAATTTATTTTTTTTAACATTAAGGACTCCTATGGAGACACTTGGGATGGATTATCCCTAATATGCCACTGAAATTTCAAAGAAAACCTCAACCTTTAAATATTATCCAAATATCCTCTGGGGGTTGAAATCTTATAACCCACAAAAAGTATACACCTTATGACGTATCCATTTTTATTAAATTTAATGTTTTTACCATCTTACTCAACCAGGAATAAAGCTTTCGCACATTTTTATGATTCCAGAAAGAAATCTTTGATTGCCAGTTCTGACCATTGAGATACTTCAAAATATGTTGTATTACAACTCAAGTATTTCAACTCTGGTTTCCTTTTTAATTATTTTATAGTCTTCAATGAGGATTGTTATACCATTTTGCACGTTTACATTCATGACAGATTCGTCCAATCGAGGTAAAAGCCCGATTTTCGTTTGTTCTTTTTTACATGAAATTACTATATTAATCGAAACTTTGACGTCAATCCGGAGGAAAAAAGAGTTATCGTAATGGAATAATATTTCACACATGTTAGTTTGAGACCATTTGGCACCTTTTTGTAGCTGTGTCCCTGGGAAAATGTAAAAACATATTTTTGACCCACCCTAACGTATATCAAAGAAAATAGTATGGCTTCATCATTTCTCATATTTTTTTCTTATGTATCAGTCAATTCATTATGTTTTTTAATGCGTATTCGGTTCAAACCTTTTAAAAATATAGAAAAATATAGAAATATAGAAGAAAATACAAAATACAACAAATCTCAACTCCCAAAACCAATAATAAAATTGAAATCAAGCAGTCACCTAAACTCCTTTAAAATTAAATATTTACTCCTCATTTAATGAGTGCTTGATTGATAGTTATTTATTTATAAACTTCAAAATAACTCGAAGCTCCTAGTTAATTAAACCGTGCGGGAATTATTGAAGCGCCCTTCAAACTAATAACGGAATCAGTCGACTATGGACAATTGATTTCAGATCGATCGCGAAACACTCGAGATGGAAAATACCTGGAGCAACCCGTGGACGTATTAAACACGCCAGAATTGATCTTTTTTTTGTTCCCAAGTAAGACATCCAAGACTTCATTTCTCCCTTCTGATCTCTTCCTCTCTAAGTTGCGCGAGGAGGAAAAAGTTTCCGAAATACAACGGAAATTCGAGGAAGAGGAAAAAGTTGGAGTGAGGAAGAAAAAAAAAGTTTTCTTGGAGAAGCTACCTCTGAAGAATCTCCCTCCGATATCAGCAGGAGAAGAAGATTCGTTTTTGCTTTCGCTTTTCGGTGCGAGAAAACGCGTTGGGCCTCGCTTTGCTGAAGAAAAATATCTGTAATGCTTAAGAGCGAGTTCCTCTTATTGGATGGGAGAAGGAGTATTTCTTGGAATCACGCTGAGGATTTGGCTTGTGGGTAAACAATGTTTGGAATGGAATAATATAGAGCGAATGTTAGAGGGAACTCGGCACTAAACATAAATACAGGGCGTTTGTGTTTTAGAATAGACGGGGAATAACTTCTTGGGATTTATTTTAAGTTTTCGATTAAAGGTTTACTTAGCACTCCAGATGGTTAGATCCCAACATAAATTTTTAATAAACTCGTTTTTTAAGTTCCAGTAACTTGGGGGTACAGTGGGCATGTGGGTGAATGGTGGGGTTAGAAAGATTCTTTAATTTCATGACTTCAAAAATCAATAATTTACCAACTTTCTTTAACCCTTTATCTACTATGACGGTACTTATAACTCCCACCACCTTAAAAATTTCATAGAATAATCATCGTTACAAATATACTGATGATACTTTTCAGGAACAATCTTTTAGTTTTTCTCTTCCAGAATAAAAGGCAGCACGAGTTCTGTGATGAGTAACTTTAGGTAGAAATGCGAATACATTATAAACTGAAGTTGTTGATTCTGAGTTGATTGGATTCCCATGATTGTCATTTTTGTTCCCTAAAAGAAGTTAAGTGTATAAATTTCTGACTTAAAACTGGGATAAAATCCCTATGCTTTTTTGTATTGTGAGAATATTTTAGCCCTCAGAGTTTGTAACTCAAAACACGGTACTCAAAAGTATCAATTTAACTAATTTTCTCTAGTGGATTAAGGCTACAGTGGACACTAAACTTTACTATAATTTTTTTTTATTTTTTGAAATAAATGTATGAAATTTGGGCTGCTTATAAAGGTGGTAAAATTAAGCTTGGCAAAAAAAAAAGTTTGGTAAAAAAATCTTAAATAGTTTTTGAAAAAATTTAATTGTAATCCTATCCAACTATCTAAGATTTTTTTACCAAACTTTTTTCTAAGCTTAATTTGACCACTTTTATAAGCAGATCAAATTTTATACATTTATTTTAAAAAATAACAATTTTTTATAATGAAAGTTTTTAGTGTCCACTGTAGCCTTAAATTTCCCAAAGATAATTATTTTAATTATGTATATCCCTTAAATTTCAATTTAGTTACTCAAATTATATTTGCACGAAAAAAATTGCAGAAAATTAAAATGCAGTAGGATAAGGGGTTAAAAAATTATATTATTGCTTAACGCAACATGTTCATTTCATATTCTTAAAAACACAGAACATAAGATTCTTCAAATCTCTTCATACGTAACGCAATATAATCCTTCCATATTCTGAAAGAGCACAACAAAAACCTTGTCGACAAGTAACCTTATACTAGGACATAAATATGCGATATAAGTAATTATAATCTGTTAAATTTCAAAAATTTAACATTGAAAGTGAAAACAATTTTGGTAATTCAAATAACAATTTTTTTTAATTCCATCAAAAATTACGTCTGAGCTAGGTATTTAGAATGGTCAATAATCCTTTATAAATATGAGAAGTCTTTCAATCAATGTTTAAGTTCAAAAAGTAATTCTTTTATCAACTATCTGTAGTGAATCCCCAAAAGACAACATTCCAAACGATGAGTATAAAAAAACTACTAACTACTTTAAACAACCAATAATAAAAAAACCCGTAAAGTTCAGACATTTTTTTTTATTTCTATATTTTCTGCAAACCAGTATAGTCCTATAGTCCGATCGCCACGAGAAAAACTTAGACGAAAAAAAGAAGTTCAAATATAAATAAAATCCACAGATTTGGCAAAAAAGTAATTAAGAGTAATAACCAGTTTTCATAACAATCGGTATAATATTATCTCGTGCCGGTCGGGCTATACTAATAGAAGTTCTTTTTGTCAAAATCTTCTTTCTATACTTAACTTCCCATCCGAGTTCATCACAAGAACGAGAGGTAAAAACACAACCGAAAGAGGGATAAATATTTCCCCGATTCGTAGTGGGAGGAAGGGGTGAACGTGCTCGCAATATGCGTCGTAAGCTGCTTATCGATTTCATATTTTATCGATGCAAAATGTGGAAGGAGATGTGGGGTATTTAAAGGTCAAATTAACCATTGTTATGGTCGTTTAGATTAAATGTCGCCTGAGTGTAGTCGGGTTTCCTGAGTTTTACCTTTAGAATCATATGAAGGAAGCCATCTCTGAATGATGTCGTTAAAATTCCATTGAGCTACACGTCATTTCCAGTGTTTCGTCCGTTGTTAAATTTCAGTTCCATCCTCTTCTTTTTGTTAACATGTTTCAAAATTTTAAACTGCTCAATTTATTTTTTGCTTCAAATTTACGGATTGTATAGGTCTCTTAAAATGATCTAAGGGCCAACTTCAAAACTGTCCGTAATACAACATAATTTTGATAAGACGAACTTCGTTGTGTTGAAAACCTCTTAATTTCGAAAAAAAATCCCCTAGACTTTAGGCATCCCTCTAATTTAACTTGATATGCCGAAAACTCTTTATCTCAAATTTTTTTACCTGTCCTTACTCTTCCGTATACTCCTTACTATCCCTTATTACCCCATATACTCTAGTCTAGATGCATACTTTAAAATGGATCTAAATGACGTTATTCTCTAGTTATCGCCAATGGCCTAAAAATATTATCATCATAAACATTCAATTATATTTGCCCCTTTTGGCTGTGTTTTCTTATATCTTCGTTATTCTCGAAGAATATACATATAAGGAGATAAACAACACTAGATTATGTATCAAAGGAACTCTTTCGATGCATTTATAAAACATACAGGGTGTTTCAAAAGCCCCCTTAACAGCTTTTCTTTAGACACAACGTCTCCTAGAGTATTTAAAGTAAGGTCTACTACTAGGTAAGTGACTCTGGAGAATCCATTGAAATGGCTTACAGCGCATCTATCGGCGTAATAAAAACAGTTTCAAAAATTAATTAAAAAGCTAAAAATATGAATAGTTTACAACTGTTGATGGAATTATGTATTGCATTTTTGTCTTTTAAAAGAATCATTAGGTACTTACATTTTTTAAATATAATAGATAATCCATCTAGTATAATATAAATTGATGAAAACTTCCACGACCTGTAGATTAATTTAATCCATTTTTTGGGATGGATGGCCGAGTTTGTTCGAATTTAAACTTGCCACTTGTCTTTTCGCCACTGAAGAGGCTCTCCGAAGAAGATGGCGAAACGTCTGGAATTAAATTTCACCAAACACGGCCAACCATCCCGGAAAATGGATTAAATTAATCTAGTATATGTTTGAATTATCTTAGTTTTGAAAAAGCAGATGTTTTCAATATAACTATTATGCTCGTGAGTAAATTTGAAACCAAAATCGTCCAAAAAGTCATAGTCTTGAAACAAACATATGACGGAGAAGTTTGTTTCCTTGCCTTTAGAGTTCTATCACAGAGAAATCGATGTACAGAACTGAGTGAGTGCTGAGGAGGAAAAAACTTACTTAAAGTTTTTGCAGCATTCAAAATACAACTTGTTTTATGAAAACAGTAAAAACCAGAGAACTAATTAATACATACATTCCCAGAGAAAAATAATTTTTATTGAATTTTTACTTAAATATAAGGATTTTTCAGCTAAATAATTTATAAACTAATATTTGTTTTGTTTTCTCTCTATCTTTCCTAATTAAAAACTCGTTCTTAATCAGATTTTTATGACACCAGTTTTTTTAAACTTTTTATCAACAATTTAAATCAGTCTTTTAATTTTTTCATGGCGCATTTTAAGAAGAGTATAAAAAATTACGACTTTTTTCAGTTCCTTCGAATGTTTCTTAATGAAAAATAAACAGGGGAAGCGTTAATTATTTTCACTTTAGAAAAAAGTATTTTCTTCTAAAACCATGTTTAAAACGGGAATAAAAACAAGATAAGTTATTTTTTAAGTGTAAACAAATAAAGAAATTCGTTAAATCTAGTTATTAACCCTCCGTCGGTCGCAACTGAACTTTTTCGCACACCTCATACATTTTCGTTCGCCTTTCCGTTATTTTGGGGGTTAGAAGTCTAAAGTTTTTGCTAGTCTCCTATCTTTACCGGATGTATGGCGCCAATTGATTCATTTAATTCGCGCGCTTTGTTTAGTTTGGTTTTCATCATAATTTTCATATTTGACACATTGTGCTCAATCATGTAACTGGTCTTTAAGGTACGTAATATTATTTTTTGTAATCTCTGATGCTTTTTTATTAATTTTATGAGTGGTTACGCATCAATATTATTAAATTTTCCTCAATACGTATGTAATTTTTATAATTATTTTTGGTTTATTGCAGTTGAACATACACCTACAAAATTGTACCCTATACACTTATCTCGCCAAAAACAATGTTGTGCAATATGCAAATCTACGTTTACTATGTGTAAGTTGACAGTTTAAAGCTAAAATATTGTATTTTGGAGTTATTTTACAATAGCTACAGGGACAGTCAGTGGTCAATTTGCTTAGCCTAGTACTACCTGTTAAAGTTTTGTTTGTGAATGGTTATTATCTGGACATGAGTTCAATAACAGTAATTCAGAATTAATATCCCTCAAGTTTCACATCATTAAGTACATTTTTTGACTAAGATATTGAATTATTTATCCCGCTGAAGTAAGCTTAATTTTATGCTATTTTTAATTTTTGTTCTTAATTATTTACAACAAATATCAAATTTTTTATGTTTGAATAATACTATGAACATCCTTTATTGTTTTTAAGACCTTAACATTGAAATTAAAAGGTAGAAATTTGCGATTTTTTCGATTGTGCGTTTTGGCACATTGCGACCTAACACGTCAGTTTAATATTGCGACCGACGGACGGTTAATAAAGGCGTAATATCAAACCAATTTTGTATCTTAAAGTTTTATATTAAAAATTTGCTTTGTGATTATTTAACTTATTATTACGTAAATATTTATATATAACTCTGATTTCTCTAATTATTAAACTCTCTATACCTCTATATTTTGTTAAATTATTTCTTGGTTGGTTGGGGTTTTATGGCACATGAAAATTACTTGTTGATACATGTCTGAATTGTTTATTTAAAAACCTTAAATTTTCATATTGTTTTAAATCTATTTATTTTTGTTTTATGGTATAGAAGTAATGAATGATTAAACTATTAATGATGAGAAATTGAAAAGTTTTAGTTCATAAATTGAAAGTAACTTCAGTCTATGATTGATACTATTTTTTTTTTTCATTTTAAGATTATAACCATGCAATTAAGTCATTCAATTATTTTTAATTTTACCCCCAGAAATATTAGATCATTGCTTTGAAAGGGACTGTCTTTTTCTTCTTTGGTATCAAATTTTTAGATGTAGTTACAGAGAACATTTTCCATGGTTAAAATACACAGAATATGTTAAAACATGATAAATTAGGTTGAAGAAAACAGTAAAAATAAAGGGGGCTTCCTTCATTCCTAGAATTTCATTCTTTCCTATATGCCACACACTTATGACTTATATATTTAGAACTACTTATGATATCTCAGGTGAATGTCCTACAGGTCGGAGACGATAACATATCCCTAAGTGCACACGAAATGTTCTTAGTAATACTCAAGATTAGATTCTCCATTAACCCAAGTGTCTCCGGAGGTCAAAGCCATAAATGGTGGTGTTTAATGATAGTAAGCTTCACTAGGAAGTTTGTCAATTCTTAGGACTAGTAAAAACCCAATCCTCTTTTCTGAGGTTTCAATCATGAGACTAACGAATATTCAAGGCATTTAATTTATTTATTTTTCGATTTCTCATGAGAAAAATGAATCTCTTTTAAAGTGAATGAATCAGAGAACACCAACAAAAACACCTAAAAACGCATGATTCAGGGTTTAAAATTTAAAAAAGTGTTTGGCTATGATATTTTATTTGCATATTTTTTTTAACTTACTTAAACTTAAAATTGGCATTTTCCAGTTATCTATCCTGCTAAAAATCGTTAAGGAGTTTTACAAATATCACCAAAC
Source organism: Tetragnatha versicolor (assembly GCA_024610705.1). NCBI lineage: Eukaryota > Metazoa > Arthropoda > Arachnida > Araneae > Tetragnathidae > Tetragnatha > Tetragnatha versicolor. Next base: position 17,768,775 of record JANDEH010000002.1, on the reverse strand, counting down.
AACCGATTGAAATACTCAGTTACACTTATTTATGACTCCAACAAAAGTTTGGTATGATTTGAATATTAGGCGTTCAAAACACTTTTGCGATTTTTAACTAGAGAAATAATGGAATTGTAGTAAATTAATACAAATCACTACTGAAATGGTAATTGCAAGAATAAAAAAATAAAAAGTACATCCAAAATGCTAAAACCAATCCTCTTTTCGACCACTTGTAATTGCCGTCCCATTGCAAAGATGCTTCCGATTTCAGACCATATTCGACCTGTTACGCCTCTCAGCCTGGAACGCAAACGACCGTAAAAGTTCACCCGCCTCCGGATCCCGAAGTGATTTATGCACGAAGGGGGTGTCACGTGATCCTCGGGTGGAACGACTTGATGCAGTCCCCGCAATTTGTCTTGGAGGAAGGTTGAGTTGTCTTCGGTATTCGCGTGAGGGAAAAGGGAGGACTTTATCTTTTTTTTAGAAGGAAGGAGCTGTTCAAATATAGGTAGAGGGAGGGAATTTTCTGGGGGAGTATTGTGTTCGTCGGCGAATTTGTCCTTTTAAAGTTCGTGATGAAATGGAGGTTGGTTTGGTCCATCGGAATGTTTTTTTTGCGTTTCACTCAATGCTTATTGCTCACACAACAGCTTAAAAGGAGAGTTATTTTAATAAAAGTTAAATATTAATATTTAACAACCTTAGGAGGTTTTTTTCTCTAACTACCGTTTTGCTCCTTAAAAAAATATCTAGTTAGAATTTCGGAATAATTTTGCTACTAAGAGTTAGGATTCCAGTCAATCAATTTGCATTATTACCGGTAAAATGTACCATGTTATATATTTTATTTATTAATTATTTTTTTCGACTAGTTTAGACTATATTCTCAAGCTGTCAGTTTTCGCAATGCGCAAACCCGTGCACATGTGACAAAAGTTAACCCAATAAGGAAGATGTTTCAATAAGTTTTGAAGTTATCGAATCTTACCTGGAGCAGTGGTAGAATGCTTTCCTGATCCCCAGTTTTTATTTTAATAAAAAAACATATATATTGTCCAAGTGATATTCCAACCAACATATCAGAGCAGGCTCGGCTAAGACTAACTAGTTGTGATAGTTGTGACTAGTTGAAATTTCGCGACTACACAGTTTTAGCATTTTCAAGTGAGCAACTTTTTTTCATTCCCTGCATCCCATAGAGATGATATGCTATGAGATGAGGCTAAAATCTCGTTGGAATGTTTCTCAATTTTGACCTCACAATGATTGTGTTATCACTTGATACCGTTCAAGTCCAATTCGAGTTTTTTGATCAGACTCGCATGTCTGTTCATATCCTGTTAAATCACATACATTTCATCCGTATTTGATTATTCGCTGTTCTGGAGTTTAAAAATGTCTAGGCAATAGAATTCCATCAGTGTATCAGATATCCATCATTGCTTCGATGGAATCGGAGCGTTTTCATCTAATTCTTAACCATCGCATATCGTCTCTATGGGTTTGCGGTATGACTGACTATAATCTGTTAAATTTAAAGGGATAACTGTCTCAACTAAGTTGTTGAGAATGCATTGATCTACCATGCAATATAAACTGGCTGAACTGCAAAATCGTTTCTCCGGTTGGGTGAAATAATTTAAATTATATTAAATAATATCCCACCTATTCAGGGGTTACATAATTAAAATACAGTACTTAAAATAATTATGTTTATTAAAATTTAGTGCTTTAAATAATTAGGTATATTAAAATACAAATGTTCTTTAAATTTTCGGATGTGATGGATAAACTATCGAAACGAGACAAAATAAGAAAGGCCCATGAATGATGCTAGTTGAGGCTAAGTGGTACGGAACTAAAAGTGTACAGTAATCGACAGGGTGGTGACGGTTGGAATCGACGCCCGAAACTAATTAAAATGATAATGAAATTAAAAATAATGATACCAAACCATAAATTTTAAGTTTTTAGGTATGACATTCAATTTCTGTTAAATTAATACAATTTGAGATAGCTTTAATTGTAAAATTAATGAGATTAAAAGACGGGGAAGTAAACTTTACTGTGTTATTTAAGATTTTTAGTCTTGAAACTGGTCATTTCGTTACAAGTATACAAAAGAAAGGGGGTGGATATGAAGTTGCTAGTTTTTACACCAGTTCCTCTGAGGTTATTTGTTTTAGTAACTTTAAAATTTAAGTTTTTCTGAAAAAGATCAACCAATTCAAAAAAAATCCTAAATGCACTAAGAACTACGTCAGACCTTCTATACCTGCCATTAATTTAATTTCAAAAAGTTATTAAAAGATGTAATTGATAGAAAATATCCGACCATAGAATATGATACCTTTGATTTTCGGACCCTATAAATGAAACCATCTAAATTCATGAATGACCTATTGAGAGAGGGAGATATTATGTATGTTGGAGTTTATTTTTAAGCCTCTTGTATATCAATTGATTTTGTAAATTGGAATGATCCAGCTGAAAATGATTGAAGGGAAATACCCGAATGAACTTCCGTTTGAATTTGAATGATGTTCTATGAATGAACGGAGAGTAGTCATGTACCATTTCACACAGGCGCTCTGCGCAAACCTTAACATTGCGTTCTTTTGAGTGCAATAAATGGGGATTTATTATACTGCTTTCTTGGCTAATGCAACAGTACGCATGAATTTTATAAACACAGTATACATATTTTAATACACTGTATTTAATGTTTCCCTGCTGCATATTACTATTTATAAAACTATCTTTTCACCCATAAATTAAGTTGGTAATGAATCTCAGCTAGGCTGTACGAGCCTGTATGCGAAAGAGAGGCGACAACTCAGTATAGCGCGCGCAGATCGATAAACAGGTTTTCTGTTCGCCACAGGTTTCCCTCCATAGGATTAGCGTGGGGCGGCATGATACAGTTTGGACAGAATTGGATGCGCAGAGACGCTTTTAAGCGAGTTGTCGTCTCTCTCGTATATAGGCTCTCAAGGCTGTACCAGCGTATGGCGAGCGAGCGTAGCGAGCACAGGATTGCGAAGCAATCCTAAGGGAACGGATTGAGTGGCAACAGCTGTGTCTCAGCTGCAACTGTTTATTTACGTTCCTCTGTGTTTTAGCAAAATATATATATTGTTTTAATTATTTCTAAAGAAATTCATTATAATCTAAATAAGTAATAACAGTTTGGTGTCTTTAAATAATAATAAGTCTGTCAAAATCATGAACTGCATTGCGTGCCAAGAAGAGATTAAAATACCTGTTGACGCAATTAAGTGCTCAGGAAATTGTGAAGGTACGTACCACTATTATTGTGGTGGTCTTACGGAAATTGCTTTCAAAAAGTGCCGTGACAAAAAAACCTGGAAATGCCTGGGATGCAGAACCCAACGTGTCACGAACCAACAGACCGCTCGGGAAGCAAAACCAACACCTGCCGAACCCTCAGCTAGTACTTCAAACCAAGATGTGAGTGGCCAACCAATTTTGAACGAAATCAAGGATCTTAAGTCATTTATTAAAACGCAGTTTTTGGAATACTCCAAGAGCTTAAACTTTCAAGAGGAAATAGTTAAAGAGCTAACAAAAGCCATAAATGACCTAAAGAACGAGGTCAAGATTGTTAAGGAAGAAAACACCATCCTAAAATCGGAGATCACCCGCAACAAAGAAGAACTCGAGCTACTAAAATCGGAAACACTCGAATTACAACAGTACTCAAGAAGAACAAATCTCGAAATTTCCGATTTCCCCGAAGTACCAAGTGAAGACACTAAACAAGTAGTAGCATCTATCTTAAACGCTTTGGATGTCAACAACGAGGTTAGTGTTCTTATAGCTCACCGGGTCCCATCCACCCGAAAAGATAGAAGTAAATCTATAATCGTGCAGTTTGCATCAAAAGGTGAACGGGACCGATGTTTACGGGCATCCAGAGAAAAGCGCTTCTTAGCATCCGATATAAATGAACGTCTTGATTCAACACCCATATACCTGAATGAACATTTGGCCCCAGGAATGAAAAAACTCCTATTTCTGAGCAAACAATTTAAACGTCAAAAAAATTTCAAGTTCTGCTGGATCAGAGATGGAAAAATCTTTCTTCGTCAAAGTGAAAATTCAAGAGCTTTTAGAATTCGTAAAGAATCGGATCTAACTGATATACCTATCCAACAATAACTCTATCTTTTTATGTCCAATTATTCCACAATAGATACTCTTGAAAATCTAAAACAATTCTTTCTTTATCCAGCAGCCAAAGTAACATTTAATATTATACATTTCAACATTCAAAGTGTTCGCTCAAAGTTTGATGAGTTAATAAGCCTGTTATCTGACAGTTTGAATCTTATTGATGTTCTAGTTTTATCGGAAACTTGGCTGACCAATGATGAAATTAAGTTTTACGGAATTGATCAATTTAAATCTTTTTACTGTAACAGAAGCTATAACAGATCAGGAGGTGTCTTAGTATACTATAAAAGTAAATATGATTTTGAAAAAATTAATATAGAAATGTTTTCTGCCGAAATAGTTATAACTACACTAGCGGAAATAAAAATCCCAACACCAAGAAGGAAAGGAGATATCAAAGTCAAATTTGTTTCTATGATTGCACATAGTATTAATGTGAATTGATTAAAAAATGAGCCTTCCTGGATGTTAGGGGGCCGAGAAAATCGGTGAGGATTGTTGTCTCCATAGGTGTCCATTACCGCCGTCACACGTCATGGTATTGAGTTACAGGGGCTCTAAATGACTTTTGAGGGATTGGAGGACCATGTTGCCTCCTCAGGTAGTCCAAATTAATATGGAGCACCAGCGGACGTTGCATACCGGGCTAGGTGATTTCTCCTCATTGACCGGACCTGTTTTGTGGGTGTTGGTTCTAGAGAACGGGAAAGACGGGGTAAAAATGCAACCTCGGAGGTTAAGAAGAAAGCTTGGACATTGCATACAACATGTGGTTGTGCATGTTTCTCTTGAAATTTGTCCCCAGGACAGGTCTGAAGGTAAGGACGGTCTACCGGCTGCAAAATCTCAATGACGCAGCTCTGGTTGGAAAAAGTACTGGTGAATCATACTCAGGAGTAGCAGAAATGGAATCCAATTTATCCCCACTCCGTTACCCTGCATCACCACTCCGTGGAATGATTAGAAAATCATCAGCTGAGTACGCTCTCTCCATTGTGTCTTCAAACTCATACCCAACCGTCGTGGTGCTCCAAACCGAATCAGGATTCTCTCATAAACAGAATGTCATGAAATTGGGATTTTCATTTCCTTATTTCGTGCAGTATTGGAAACAGAAATGCCCATTTTCAGCCCCTTGTTTATTGACAAAGATGTAAGAAGCTATGCGGACCGAACGGACAATCCGCAGTACTGCAAACGACATCCATCCCACTGCCGCTTGTTCCCAGTATGATCTACCGGTATTTTGGCCAACCGGAGCTGCTTTATTGAGGTTTTTTAGCCGGTTGTCCATCCTTACCTTCAGACCTGTCCTGGGGACAAATTTCAAGAGAAACATGCACAACCACACGTTGTATGCAATGTCCAAGCTTTCTTCTTAACCCCCTAGGTTGCATTTTTACCCTGGCCTATCCGTTCGTAAGAACCAACGCTCACAAAACATGTCCGGAGAAAGAGGAGAAATCCCCTAGCCCGATATGCAACGTCCGCTAGTGCACCATATGAATTTGGACTACCTGAGGAGGCAACATGGTCCTCCAATCCCTTAAAAGTCATTTAGAGCCCCTGTCACTCAATACCATGACGTGTGACGGCGGTAATGGACACCTATGGAGACAACACTCCTCACCGATTTTCTTAGCCCCCTAACATCCAGGAAGGCTGATTTTTAAAGCAATTCACATTGATAATATGTGCAATCATAGAAATAAATTTGACTTTGATATCTCCTTTCCTTCTTGGTGTTGGGATTTTTATTTCCGCTAGTGTATAAGTAAATCTCTCAATCTCTGTATAGTCTCAATATATCGTTCACATTTATTTACTATTGAAGTATTTTTATCTGAATTTGAAACTGTATTATCTAAAATTTCTTACAGAAACATTATAATAGTGGGAGACATAAATATCGACTTATTGAATTTAAATAAGCATAGTGCAAAATATTTGGATTTGATTAGTGCTCATGGATTTTCTTCACATATAAGTGATATAACTCGTAATTCTTCAGGTACCTGTATAGACCACCTCCTATCACGTTACAGCTTGTCAAATATAAACGAAATTCATTGTGCAAGACTAATCAATAGTCTATCTGATCATTTCCCTATTCTTTGTAGATTAGTTTTGAGTTCCCCGCGAAATACCACAAACTTTGATACGAATGATAATATAAGATCTAAATTAGTAAACTATAATAAGTTGGAGGACTTTTTAAAAACCTATGATTTTAGAATTTCTGAATCTAATGCTGCATCATCTTTCTCAGATTTTCATAGCAAATTATGTGCAATTAAGCATAGCTTCAGCTTTATTCCTAAAACTAAAAGTAATTCCAGATTCGACAAAAACAAATGGTTTAACTTAGAAATATATAGCATGATCAGATCCAAACAAGCACTATACAAAAAAACCTTACGGTACCCAGGTGATAATTTCTTCAAAATTGCCTATAAAACAACAGTTAAAGTATTAAAACAAAAAATCAGATCTGCCAAAAAGTTATTTTACGAAAGTAAATTTAATGATTGCAACTCAACCCGTAAACAATGGAAATTAATTAATAACATTCTAGGTAATAGCATTAAAAATCAAACCCTGCCTGATCATACAGATGAACTTGATTTAGCAAACGATTTGAACTTATACTTTTCCTCAATCAACAATATCTCAAATTCCAATGAAAATTTTAAAGAACACTTAAAGACAAATCTAAATTCATTTGTGTGGCTAGAGATAGATGATGCAGAAGTTTTAAATTGTATTCGTAATCTAAATCCCAAGAAAAGCCCAGGATCAGACGGAATAGATGCGAAAATTCTCAAAACTCTGTCATTTTCTCATATAAATATTCTCACTAGTTTATTTAATAGTTTAGTAAATGAAAGTATTTTCCCAAAGTCATTAAAGACCTCAATAATAACACCCATTTTTAAAAAGGGAAACAGAAATGATTTTTCAAATTATAGACCTATCTCTGTCCTGCCTCTTATTTCTAAAATATTTGAACAATTAATTAAGGATGGATTAATTTCGTTCTTGAAAAATTCAAACTTTTTCTCAAAAAATCAATACGGCTTTCTACCTAAATCAAATACTGAAAAAGCTCTACTGGAGTTTACAGATTTTATTCATTGTAGTATAAATTCTAGTAAAATAACTGCTGCTCTTTATTTAGATATATCTAAGGCGTTTGACTCAGTGAATCATGGTATTTTATTACATAAACTATCATCAACGGGGATCAGAGGGCACTTCTACAATTTTTTAAGGTCCTATTTATCAAATCGTATACAAATTGTTAAAGTTAAGAACACCTTAAGTAAATGCCTTCCAATTAATTATGGAGTTTTCCAAGGTTCAACTTTAGGTCCGTTGCTATTTTTGATATTTATAAATGATTTATGTAACCTTAATTTACACGGTAAAATCATAAGTTTTGCCGATGATACAGCTCTTTTATATTCAGTCGATTCCGCTGAAGATTTGAACCAAAAGATGAATTCGGATTTAGTTAAAATTAGCAAATGGTTTTTTGATAACTGTCTGAGATTAAACGTCGATAAAACAAAATACATGATCTTTAGCCTAAGACAAAATAGTCCAATTCAGCTTTCCATTAAATATCATGTTTATCACTGTAACAATTATAATGATTGTAATTGTAAATCAATTGATATAGTGTCTACAATTAAATATCTTGGACTTCATATTGACTGCAACTTAAAGTGGAAGTCCCATACCAAGTATATTGCTGATAAATTAAGACTAATAATGCTAAATTTTTATCATCTAAGGCCAAAAGTAAGCAGAAAATTCCTATTAACTCTGTATCACTCTTGGGTTCAATCTCGAATTAACTACGGTTTAATAATATGGGGTGGAGATTATCAGATAAATTTAAAAAGAATATGTAAACTCCAAGAAAGATTTATAAGATTGTTATCACCTCAAGCACATTCCATTAATATTGATAACTTTAAACTATTGAATATTTTACCTATTCGCTACCTCTTCTACTTTAAAACAAGTCTCTATCTCTACTTAAACTCCGATATCTGCAGAAAGCGAAACATGATAAATCCCCGAAGACCTAATGTGTTATATATTGTACCTAAACCTGAAAAAACTATTTTTTGCAAAAATTTCTTTTATTTAGCCCCTAAGTTCTTTAATTTATTACCTTTGGAAATTCAAAATAGTCAAACCAAACATGCATTTAAAAAGAAATTAAAAGACTTTTTGTTTTCTATTGGGGACATTGAAAACTTTTTTGTTTGATCTTGCATTATTAGAGTAATTTTAATCAATTCTTATTTTTCTTTGCACTACTACTTACCAAAGCTATCAACACTTAAGCAACGACGCTCCCATGGTAACAGCGGTCGCAACTTTCTGAGCGCTCGCAGCGCCAATTTTCCTTCTGGCGAACGTGCGAGGAGTTAGCCGGTGACCGAGGGCTGCCCGCGCATGCGTGGTAATACCTTCCTTAGGATTGTTTGCCATTCCTTAAAATTTATTTTGTTTAGTCTTGTTGAAGAAATAAAATAAATTGGGGTTCCCATAAATTTGATCATTTTTTATTAATGTATCATTGCTGATTTTAAAATATAATAAATATTGAAACATATATGAAAAAACATTTTAATTTGAAACCATTTTTTTTTAATTTCATCACTTTAAATCATTAAAAACAATAAAATCTAGCTTTTAAGTAAAGACATAAAATGTTAATTTTTTTAATTTAAAAAAAAACTAAAACTGCAATAGTATATGGTTTTGTTTAGCAACTTTATTCTGTTTTCACAGAATACATAAAATCGTTAATGATATTTAAAATTAAAAAATTAGGATTATTGTACATTTTTATGTATCCAAATATTCTTAATAGGATATTTCATTGGTGCAGGAACATAATTGTTTCCTCCAAAAGAAGATTTTATTGTAAAATAATACCAAGTTGATTCAGTTACTGAAATTCTTTAAGTTTCAACAATTTTCACATAATTCATGGATAAAAATTTTAATAAAATTATACCCTATTTTAGTCTTCCTTTCGTACTTAAAGCTTATCTTTTAAGTGGACATTTTCTTCAATTATTAATAAGATATAGGTATTTTTTTCTTGAATTTAGCTAGCTTAAAGCAAGATTGATAATGTTGCATATGCAAATTTTTGGTTGGTTGACAATATCAAAATATTTCATCTCTTACTTCTAATAGAAATAATTCTATAATCAAAACCTAAATCCTTGCAAAGAAATTTAAAATGTCCCTTTAAAGAAAACTGGAAAGTCATTTACAATATGTAAGGTGATGGGGCAGATTTTACTAACACATTCTTAATACTCCTGTTTGGAAATAAGAAGAGAGTGAGTCTGTCTAGGATTTTTTTAAAACTACAACGTATTTTGGGAAAATTTAAATCCACTTGGAAAAAAATTAAAATGATAGTGTATAATTTAACATGCACATATACATAACCTTCAAAAGATCAAAAAATAACAAGAATTTTGTTTAGAATGACTTATTAATTTTAAATATAGGATAAAACAGCTTATATTAGAGAACTTTCCTATAGAAATTTATTTTGTGAAGGTACCAATAAAATGTAGTAAATTAATCCTTGAACAGACACCTGGAGTAACTTGTAAAATTTTAAAATTATATAAACTAAATCTTGGGAAAAAAATATCTTCTAATTACAAGAAGGTTCTGAACTGTAAGAATGTTAGCACAACAATTTATCAATTTATTCAATGCTTAAATATAGTTGAATTGTCACTATTTGATGGTCACAATTCTAAGGAAAAATATTTTTTAAAATTACTAAATACAGTAATCTGTTTTTCACTATCAGAATGGTTATTGTCATCAAAAGATAACTCAGAAATGAAGAGAATTTATCAAAAGGAAAAATGTTTATTTGACTACATTAATCGACACTAATTCTTGAAATACATGACATTTTGTTAAGTTACATCATTTTTAAATTCTTCACAATCTGCCCTTTTCAATATTCGTTTCATGGATTTACAAAGAACAGCATTTTATATGAAATTAAAAAAACAATTATTATAGCAAGCGATTACAACATCGAAATAGTAATTACAGGAAAAAATTTAACAATATACTAATTTACTGATTGCTATATTAAATGAAAGGTTGAATGAAGGTATGAAAGGTTTACTTATTTGCATTCAATGATATTTATTTTATCTTGGTGTAAATTTCTAAATTTAATCTCCTAAAGATAAAAACTTTCATGCGAAAGAAATTAATACAGTACTTCTAGTTGAACAAAAAACAAGCGAATAAGAATTCTTAAAATATGGGATTTCCTAATTCTAGAAAAATGCGTAATTTAGCTAAATAAGAACGAGAAAAACAGTCAAAATAATAAATATTTTTATCCCAGTTTCAATTAAGAATTACAAGTAATACGTAATTTATAACTATGGCAAAAAATATCTTACACAAAATTAAAAAAAAACGATCTCTTATTTTTTTACAACTGAAAAAACAATAAAAAGCTCCATTTAAAACAAAGTAAACAATAGCTGCTAATAAATATATAATTTGTCGAGTAAGATAACTTTCACTGGGATCTAAAAAATATTAAATATTCAAAATATTTACCTTCGTAATTCCAATCTTGAATTGACCTGAGCTAGTCTATAATTTTTTATGTTGATCTGAAAATAATGATTAATCAAAACAATATCGCCTCTGTCGATTCAATTGAGTGACGACATGGGGAAAAAATGGCGGCAATTTTGAGCTTTGAGATTTCTGTAACTCCTCGCACGATCGCTAGGGGACGCCACTACAAAAAAAGCGACTGGTCGTCCCATTGGATTGTCTTCGCTTAACTATATAACGCTTTGCTACTTACCTTACGACAGATAGTAAACCCAAATTTTCGACACCCTGTTTGCCACTACTAATTTCCTGATAGATATTATACTTATATTTTTTTCTTGTTTGCATGTAATGTATACTTTTATTTACAACCATGTCTAAATTTTTTATTGTAATTTCATGTGCAACTAATTGTAACCAACTGTTTATTGTTCACCTACATGGATCGTTCAACGATCCCAGGTGATGTAATACTTTATTTACTTTGTTTAAAAAAATAATAAATAAATAAATAATAAATAAATTTAAAAAAAAAAAAACTGCGTCAGCAGTTCCCGGGGGTTGGCGAGCGATAGCGAGCAGGGAGCGATAGCCCCCTAGTATTAATAAATTAAATTAAAACAAAGTCTCTGTTCATCAGTTAATTAGTATTTAAAAAATTCACGAGTATTTACAACACTATGAGAATGAATAGATTTTTTTCCAGTGGAACACCTTTCTTTAGATTTAAATATTACTGCAAATTTTCGGTGTTGTTTTAAATGCTCTGGTTTTCTTCTCTAACTTCTATAGGGAAAACTATTCCAACTCGGCATGGAAATAAAACTGAAATAAATAGAAAAACAATATTTTTTAAGCTTCACTCTGCTTGACAATATGGACAAGTTCAACCGGAACCTCAATTTATTTTGAACGACTGTTTCCCTCATACTCTCTTCCGGTGCATCTCCATAACATTACGCCTAAAACAATCGGAAGTTCTGAATTCGTCTTAAAGAAAAAAATTAAAAAACTCAAATGAATGAGTTTTTTTAGAGATAACATCAGTATACCATTTATTGAGATGGTCTTTTTGTTACCGAATTAATGAAAAAGAAAGCATTTATCTGCCGGGTCTGATATTCTTTCTCTGGTAAAATGAATTGTAGTTTCGTCTGGATTTCTTTTTTTGATGGGAATGTTGCTGTGATCTGGCCAGATAAGGAAAAAGAGTGATCTCCCCTATTGCGATCGTATTCTCCTAAGCGAATTATTGCGGCTGTGCCATTAATCTTGAGAGTTTCAGAAATATTTCTCCAGGATCCTTCCACCAGTAAAAGCAACACATTGTTGTTGAGTAGGTTTTTTTTCCAGTGTTGAAACTTTTTCATCAATTTGATTCATATAGTCAGTTTTCAAACTGCAAAAAATGGTTTTTGTGTGCTTTTTCGTGAAGATGCTTGTGAAAATACCCATTTTGGATGGGGAGAGGCGCAGAAGTAGAAAATTTTACGAGTTTCGATTTTGTGTTGTTTGGAGTCAAAATGGTTCCTTTGTGAAATTTCTTGAAAGAGTGATATTTAAACAATTCTCCCTACAACTATCTAGAATGGGTCACCCGGCAATAGAATTAGAGAACCAAGACAAGGGTATGTGATCAGCTCAGAAAAAATGAATATATTTAATTTTAATCGTATAATAGTCTAATTAAGATTAAACATCCATAAAATGAGAAAATTTATAGCAGACATGAATGATACCCATGTTAAAAAGTTTTTCTTGGAGAGTAGGAGTATAAAATAGAATATTAGTGGGTAATATTCTATTGAGAGATTGGTAATATCTAAGATTCGTTTTTTGCAATGTAAGATTGATTGAGGTTGCATAAAAGTAGCGTGAGAAAAAAGTCTTTTTCAATGAAATTTTACCTTTTCTATAGAATGTGCATGAAGATAAATAAACAAGAGTAATACCGCTTGAGTTTAAGTTACAGAATCACAAGTTATTAAATTTAGATGACATCTCCTAATGTTATGTCACGTTTTGAAACTTAAAATTGATCCGAAATAATTAAAGTATTTAAGTTTAATTTCACGTTTTCTTTTTTTCTTAAGAATCAGTTACTCTCTTGCTGCTGAATGAAACCACAGAGGGAAAGAAATTTCTAGTAAAAGAAATGTCTATTTCAATAATTAAGGATCTGACCAGCGATTCCACCAATCGAAATCCGCTAAAATCTTATATTTTTTTCTAGCTGCTGGTAAACGACTGGTCTAGGGCAGGGATGGCGAACCTATGGCACGCGTGCCACTGGGTGGCACGCGACCGTTATTTCGGTGGCACGCGACATTCACTAAAAATGACACAAAAAAAACTTTAGTACTAAACCAGATATTTCCTACTACCTGAAAACTCCCCAAAACCAGATTCAGAACACTTTTTAGCTTGCTGAAATTCAAAACATTTTCGGGGGAGGACCCCCGAACCCCTCACTCACCTCTTAGGTGCCGTTGGGCCATTCAAATATTACATGACAACAATTTCTTGGTCATTTTGGACTCCCTCCTCCCCTTTTGTCAGCAAGGTAAGTACCCAACCGCCCTTATAATAATTGCGCAAGGAAACTGACATTAAGCCGTTAGAAAACAAAATCATGGATGCAAAAGGAGCCTGATTACTTTACGCAAAAGGAGGCATATAAGGGGGGGAAGGGGCCCTGCCCCCCTCCGAAATTCGGACAAGGTATACCAAAACAAGTTAAACCCAGTTTCTTCGGGTAAAATTTTCAAATATTTTTTGGGGGAGTGCCCCAAAACCCCTTTTCTACTTCAAACTTTTTTTATAATACTCATGAAAATCAAAATCCTACCTAAAAATGTCCGAAATTCGGACTTAGAAACTTGTTCAAAACCCTGTTTTTAGGGTCAAATTTCCAAAAATTATCTGGGAAGGACTCCCAGACCCCCTTTACTCGGAACTTCATTATTAGATTTTTTCTTAGATTGAATTCTAGAAAATGCAAATTCTACCAAAAATGTATTAAAAATCTGCATTAAACCTATTAAAGATGCATGGGAGGGACTGAGGAACAATTTTTGGCCCCTCCCGAAATAAATTTCTATATACACCACAGACTTTACGGCCCACCACTCACCACTTGAGCACTTTAAGTTAGAAACTCCTGTTCTAAACTATCGACCCTCAAAGGAGGATTTCATTTTCCAAGGATTTAAAGATAATTTATTAAAAAAATAACAAGTGGCACACTTGACACCTGAAAATCATAAACCGTAATATAAATGGCACACTGATCGAAAAAGGTTCGTCATCCCTGGTCTAGGGTCACTGAATAAGACTGTTAGACTTTTCATTTTAGATATTAATTTTTTCGGATTGTTGTTTCACTATTCCCTTCTCCTATTTCCCATGCAAATGTATTATACCCGGGTGAGGATCACTCATGATGAAAATTAAAAGTGAAACGGTGTAAATATAAACTCTCCTGTCCTCTCCCACCTTGCCACATTGCCATCACCCCCTCCCTCCCCCTAAATGTATGACTTAACATGTGAAGGGCCCCGAAGATGAAGTTTTATATGAATTGACCTAAATTAACACATAACATAAATATTAATTTCATGTATTTACTCTTTCCAGGACAGTAAACTCCGTGACTCCATTTCAATGGGTCAACCCGACACACCATTGGAGGAGAAACAAGTGGGCGTGGTCTACGGATCCGACCTGGTCAACATCACCATCATCTATTTCAGTTGCAACTGCAAAGAAGTCGCGATGGTAAGAACACCATTCGGCAGCCACGAATATCTATTCTAACAACCGCCATGTAGTAATAATTGATACTTTTGCTTAACCGGTCAGGAACTAATTTCACTTTGCATGCCGAAACACAAGTATTTAAATTCAACTTTGACCACAGTGGGCGCAAACGAACCCATTCAACCCCTGCTTCCCAAGAGTCAAAATTAAATTAAGAGGGGCTACACCAACATTCCTGGTTGCACTAGTCTCCCTCTCTCGCTTCATTTGCTAAGTCCGGCTATTTCTGGAACGATTCCGATTCAAGGGAGAATCGATACAAATTAAACTCGCGTCGTCCTCTGATTCGGGAGAAAGTTTATAATTAATTTAGGGGTGTTGGACAGCGGGGGATTTCAAGTGAATCCAATTGGACCGAGTGGAATGTGGAAAGGAGCTAAAAGACGACTACTGACCGAGAGGGGGTAATGTAGTTTGAGGTGGAGAAGTGGTGAGATTATCTTGAAGTGAGACAAAGCGTTATGCAAAAACATGAAAAATTCATAATTGTAAGAAATTTTATGGAAAGAAAAGAGTAATTCGAGTGAGAGTTTTTTCGCCTAATGTGTTTGTTCTTATGGACTTCTCGATATAAATGCTAATTTTTGAATAACTAAAGAGAGATGGAATGGTTTTGGGTTGTGTTGATCTGTTAAAGATTTGCCTTTCTTCTGAATTTCTTCCTCCCAACATTACTGGATGTAGGAGGTATTTAATTGAAAAAATTCTACATTTTCTTAATACATAAGTTTTTTAAGGTAGGTAGCAGTAACTCGTTTATTCACTTCAATGGAATTATATCATTTGACACTGTGTAAAGCATTAATTTTTTTCTATTTAAAAAAAATCTATGTTTTAAATGTAGAAATACTGAACACGCTGGCTCCAATTCTAGAAAGTTATTTGTGCAAGAGGGTGATTAGTAAAGTGGGTACTAGTAACAAGTAGTGAGAAAAAAATCTGGGGTCAAAAATTGTATTAAAGTAGGTAGATAAAATTGTATAAACTAAAACTTTAATCCAATGACCCTCTGGGAGGTATGATACTCTGCATACTCGACTATATGAATAATTTGTCGCCTTAGAATCAAAAACTACTATCTCTGAAAATTCACGCAGCTTAGTCGTTCATTCTGCTCGTTTTGTTGGCGGTTTTGGCGTTGTTAAATGGTTGCTGCTATCAAGACCCTCTATATAAAGGCCTCCCAACTCGGCCGTGCAACGTCATAACTTTCACTCATCTTTGACGTCACTCCATAGACTTAACATGGCAATTTTCACCCACGTCTGACGTCATCACCCGGAGTTGGATGGCCATGTATATAGAGGGTCTTGCTGCTATCCATTGTTAATTCACTTCAGTCCTAGAAAGGGAAAATACTGAAACTTTGAATCTTAATAATTCTAAAACTAATTCGAATTTTTTTAAAAACGAAACGACAATATTTTTGTAAAAAATAATTGTATAATATGTGTTTAAAATATTGTACTTCTACCATGATTAGTTTTCTTTTATAATGAAAAAATAGTTCCAATTATTTCATGGGATGCTGCGAAACGAGCTAGATTCAATGTTAATCTTGGCGGTCTGATATCGTAAGCAGGTTGCCATATCAGGGGCAATATTTTCTTCATCTTAAAATCAAATAATACTGCCTTCTGGTCTGATTCGGAAATATTCGGAATTGCAAGCGAGAAAGCTCATTTCATTGGTTCGTAAGCGTGACATCATCGAGCTAGCAAAGTGCCAAACCAATCAAATGAGCGCCTGCAACGATCTGAAGTAATTATCATTATTTTTTGATTTAGTGGTACTTAATTGGTGGTTTTTTATGGGTAGTGGTTTGAATTGGCTTCTGATTTTAAGTAGCCAAGGATCGGGATCCCCGAAGTTTGCCGAACGGAGATAGTAGTGTTTGATTCTAAGGTGACAAATTCTTACTGCATTTGAATATGTGCTAAGGGAAGCTTTTTACCAAGAAAGATCTAATAAAAAACTCGCGAAGTTTTCCAATCCAGCCCCATATAGTCAACCCATATAGGCACTTGCATCACTTGACTTCAAATTTTCTCATAAGAAAATGTGCTGTTTCGTATCATATAATCCTCTATACACTTTGCGCATTAGATTTGCTTCTATACTCCAGCTTTGAAAAAGCTATTTAATCTAATTTTTATCGATAGCATTGTTCTTTAGACATTGCCCAGCCATACAACAAAAACCATTTTCGGAACTTCTTAACTCCCCCTTAACGGAATTCTCGCACATATTTCTCCATTTGAGTTCTGCGTTCAATCTTTTTAATGGGATTCATTCCGAAAGCACTTTCTATCGGGATTTCGTCGAAATAAAATTACGATTGTAATCACCCCATCAATTATTCGTTTCGATAGGCCCAAATGATTTTCAAAGATATGCGTAATTACTTTTTTATTGAGTTATTACGGTCATGACGTGGAATGGATTTTCTTTATCAGAAAATTTTGAATAGATTCCTGGAATAGAAGTAATGATATTTTCACATTTTCTCTAGATGCATGGCTGATTATATTTTCACTCAAGAGTTAAAATACAAAATTTCGTAAGCACTTAAACGTCAATTAGGTTTTTCATTTAAGAACGTATTGAATAGGGTCTGTGGCCCTTATTTTTCAATTTGCAAAAAATTTAAATCTCTCTCTTCTACCTTGTTCCAATCAACAACAAAAATGTAGGGTGTAAAATTTTAGCTCAATCGAACTGTATTTAGGCAAAGCACTCAAACGCCTTTGAATGGAATTTTTCTGATTGAGGAAAAAAGATTCAATTTTTTTTGTTAGTAAAAAATGGAAATCGATGCAAATTACTTTTTACTTAAAAATCCCTTTAAGTGAGTTGAGTATAAAGAAACCTAAAAAATTTAACCTATAAGAATAGCGTGGCCCTTGATATAAAATTCTGCAGCTTCCTCTTTCTATCTATTACTAATCAGCAAAAATCCATCTCTACAACAAAAAAATCATTTGAATTTAGAGAAAATGCATGGATCAACTAAATCCCATTAAAATTTATTCAATTTCTTTCAACTTTTATTGCACAGGCAACACATCTTCCTACTCTAACCCCCAAAAAAATAAACACTTGGATACACTTGAGCTAAAATTTTACACAAGTAATTTTTTGGAACATGATATAAAAAGTATTTCAGTAGATTTTTCATGATCAGTAGATTTTTGACTTTTGAATAATCATGTATAATTAGATCCCTTTTTATAAGTACTAGAAACGTATTATAATGTACTTTTTATTTTGCCAATATTCATGCAATCTCATTTAAAAAATATTTAACTTTGAAATATCTTAGATTCAATTTATGTGTAACCAGTTGTAAATAGAGAGGGATTTTTGTAGATACCACACACAAAGAATCAAACACAATAAAATTTGCTTCCTGGCACGGGATTGGATATTGTCTCCCAAAGAATATGTGATATCTTTGGGAATTTTTAAGTATTAATATATTGCCATAGAAGTTGTATTATACCACGTTTTAAATTGATAATAGGAAGGTTTTTGAGGTTTAGACAATTATATTATAGAGTTAAATTTATTAGATTCTTCTAAATGGATAATTGCAGTCAAATTTTTTTTAAATCTTAACGTGCTCAGAATGGCCTAAAACCTCCAAAAACGTCTTCATTTGCTTTTCAAAGCCCTAAATTTTAAGTTATTTTCAATTAAAAACAGCCTCATTTGTGTCTGAGCTGAAACAGCGTGTGACGTGAAATGTGCTTTGTTCCCGCTCGTTGCTGCTATAATCCCGCTTTGAAACAATGAGCACTAGTTTTTTTACAGACTAGTGTATCGATGAAAACACTAGTCCCACATTTTTAAGAGGCACATGTGACTTCACATTGTTAGGACCTTTCTGTAATAAAATATGTCATATTTACCTTTAAAAAAA
Source organism: Tetragnatha versicolor (assembly GCA_024610705.1). Taxonomy (NCBI): domain Eukaryota; kingdom Metazoa; phylum Arthropoda; class Arachnida; order Araneae; family Tetragnathidae; genus Tetragnatha; species Tetragnatha versicolor. Next base: position 17,750,207 of record JANDEH010000002.1, on the reverse strand, counting down.
TTGTGAGGAAAGACAAGCGTATTTTTTTAATCGGGAAAGAATTTTTAATAAATTAAAATTGAATATTTAAAATTTTAAGATTTGCTGCAACTCTAAATTTCTAAATGTTGCTTTTCTTGCAGCTGTGGGCTGAAAATCTCCTGAAGATGGCCTACAACCTGGTAGCCATCAATTCCCCAGCCACCGTTTTCTTGGAGAAGGCTCACACAAGGGTGCAGTTGCTCACAGACAAAGAAGGAAGGATACCTGTCAAGAAGTGAGTTTTATTTTTTGTTATTTTTTGGGGATCGTTTTCAAATATACAGATTGGATGTGTTGTTAAATAAAAAAAATACTCTAGCGGATGAAAACAAGTAATAAGTAATTAAGAAAGTGAAAAAAAACATTAATGTAAAAACAAAAATGAACACATCTAGTATCTGAAGTGCAAAATAGTACCCCCCAAATTTCGAAATTCACCAAACCATCTAACCAATTTATTACTATCACTTATTAAAAATTTATTTTTTTTTCATTTAGATTAAGAATAATAATTTCATTTAATTAATTTAAGGTATCTGTCTACGTTCGGACTCCTTTTTTTTAAAAAAGCATAATTTCCTCCAAAGATTTTGTGTTTTCAATTAAGTTTAACTTAAAACCAATATATTTAATGAAATTGTAACAATATTTTAATTGAAATAAATGGCAAATTTGTGTGAATTTTAACCTAAATTTTATACTTCCGTTAACATGTGCTCACTGAAATTCAACTGAATGTATTTCAATTTCCATGCTACAGAATGTCCTTTAAACTCTTAGCTACTAAATAAGCTAAAAATATTAGAGATATTTTAAAAACTGATCATTTTAAAACAATTTTTGTAAAAAAATGCAATTTTTTTTTATTAAAATGACCATTTATTGGACCAAAAAGCTTCATAAATTTTTTAATTGTGATCCTACAGCTTAGTTAATAATTCATGTATAGTAGATAATAAGTACAATGTTTAAACAAAATTTCATCCACATACACCAAAATCTTAAGAAGTAGCAAGTGTTAACGTTCATATAAATAACTAAAAAACAAGCTTTGCAGAAAATTCTTTTAAAAATTTAATTTTGAAAATTTCAAAACATAAAATGTTGGAAAACCCACACAATTACCCTGACAACCCTCAGAAACTTATGAATATTTAAAACATATTTAAAGAATAATCCTCATTTGGTCAAAACTGTATTACTCCGATATTTTTTTAAGCTTTTGAACTTATTATAACAAACAAAGACTTCATCCCACTCTTGCCAAAAAAAAAAGAGCACTCCCTAGCTGACATGCTCAAACTCTTAATAAAAGACCCCGATATTTTGTGCATCCTCATCTCCTAAACATATGTCGCTACAATGAGTTAAAACTTGGAAGAACGATCGTAAATTTGCATAGAGCAGCTTTAGGACACATATTATGATTCTCCGGAAAGTTCCCTTTTCGCTAGTTTTGTCCTGCACTGGAGAGATTAACAAACATAAGGGAATTTTCTTTTGTGGAGGGGCCCAAAATAAGGTTATTAAGTGAATTCCTGGAGAAGAAGCGCTTATGGTTTTTACGGAAAGGGATCTGTTCTCTTTGCGTAATGGACCCATTTTCCGTCCTTCGATGATGAAATGAAAAGGGTTGAATGAAATGAAGTACGTTTTATTCGGATTGAAGCGGAGAATGAAGTTATTTGGGGGCTAATAATAATGCGTGTATTCTTCTTTTTCCTCTTTTGATGTTAAGGACAGGCGAAGTCTAAGAAGTGTCTTACTTTACTCTTTTAGTAAGAAGTAATCACTGTTTTTATGGGGTAAACGTCTTTGAATAATGATTAAGTTCGTTTACGTTGGGATGACAGGAAGTAAAAAAAGTTAATTTAAGTTGGTAGGGCGATTAACGCCCTTAAAATAAAGATTTTTATCTACGTTTGAACCTGGATAGGTAAAATCTCTTGAGTTGGACATTCTCATTCTATTTATCTGGTTGTTTTACTTAGATACCCATAGGGATCGGGACTAAGCTGTCATTCTACATTTACTCAGGTTCCACTTGCAGGTTTAATATTATAACGTATCATTGAAATAAGTCTGATAGAATTAATGCATTCGCTTAAAAATACTTCATAAGACTTTGTAGCTCTTTACGAAAGTCCAATTGCCTAAGTCTAGATCAATTTTCCTATGGGCCATTTCCCATGCATGGGTGGATTGAGGATAAGGACCCTGGAAGACTAGCACTGAAACATCCTTACTGACCCTAATTGCATTGAAAACAACCTTCTTTACCATGAATGTTGGTGGATGTTGGGGAAAATGGAATGTTGGGGGATTTCTTCCCCGTGCGTTATATAAATCAGTTTATGCTTGCTCACTAGGTTTAAAGTAAAGATATCTCAAGTTAAAAAGTACACTTTGATTTACATTCTAAAGTTGAAGCTTGATAAATTGAATGTGATGTCATTCTAATTTAAACTTAAAATCAATTGTTTTTTCACACAGAGGAGTGGGAGAGGTTTTGTTAAAGTGTTTCTTTCAACAAATCCTCACTAAACGTAATCTCGATATCTCTTCGACGCTAGAGAACTTCCCCTCAAAACCACTTGTCCTGCCTGGCGTAAATCCAAACCATCCCAAAACACTCAATTCCATCCAAACAATAGACGAAAAACGTCGCACCCCTTTTTCCTTCAGAACAAGACCTCACCGGAACAGTGTCGCCATCTGGGAGCGAACCCCAACAACCACTCTCCCTCCGAAAATCACTTTTTAATGTGAATTTCCGCGCTATAAAAATCAAATAGAAATACGAGTGGCGGAATCCAATGAAAGGGACTTCGGAGAACATTCTCCGGGGCAAGATTTCTGCCCCGGCCGCCCCTGTTGATAACTTCATTTGGGGCCCTCGCGGTATCGAGCGGGCCGGGGCGGCGCAATCGATGCGATCATTTGACGTCACTCTGACGTCAGGGGGCACTCTCTTTTTCTCGAGTGGCTCCCGTCCCAGGAAAAGTAGTGCATCCCCGGAGGACTGTTTTTAGGCCTCTGTTTACATTATCCCGAGTGGGGAGAGGGTCGTCCTTGACCCAGTCTTTGGTGGGCCGCGATACAATGAGGGTGTCGGAAAACATTATTGTTTGTTTGGGTGCCAGGCTTATTTCTTCCTGGTTGGTTTGGGTCGGAAAAAAAACAATTGAATCAGTGGCGAATCCAGGAATTTTGTCTGGGGGGGCTGAGTTTCACAAATACAACTTAATCGCTATTAGGGGCTGTTCAAATATTATGTAAGCAACTGAAAAGGGAGGGGGGCTGCCAGTGCCGTAGCTAGATTTTTGTTTATAGGGGGGATACTCGACATCTTTTCTGAGGTTTAACCTTAGGAATATTAAGTTTTAGGTGAGATGACTTCATAAGGTTTTAATTTTGGTGCACTAAATTTCAAAATTGTGTAAAAATGTCATCTCTAAGTAAAAAGGGGGTCTGGGGGTCCTCCCCCAGAAAATTTTGGAAATGTGCCCCTCCAAAGAGTGTTTTAGCTCATTTTGAAGCCCTTTAGATTCCACCCAAAGAGCACCATTCATTGTAAGAGGCAGAATTTTCAAGGAAAAATGTTTATAGTATTTTGAATTGGAAAATTTCTAAGGGGTTTAGGGGTTCCTATTCCAGAAAAAATTTTGAATTTTGGCCCTAAAAGTGGCATTTTAACTCATGTTGAGACACTTTAGGTTACATCAAAGAGGATCATTCTTTGTAAATCCCTAAAGTTTCAAGGAAAAACTGACTTATTAGATTCAAAAATTTCGACCCTTTGAGTAACACCACCGAATATCCGCAACTTGTTGAAATTTCTTTTTTGGCTTTACTGCTATTACCAAAACTTGAATGTTTTATCCCTGGGGGGGGCTACAGCCCCACAGCCCCCCTCTGGATTCGCCTCTTAATTGAATAGATTGTTTTGCTTGGTATTAAATGGGAATTTCGTGTTGGGGGTGTTATGGGATTTGAAAAGTTTTAATTAGTCGTTTTGGGTGGTAGTGAGGCAAAAAACAACGAATTTCTATTGGAATTCCAAAAAAACTGCTTATTTTATACTCTTACTTACAGCATGTTCCAAGATAAGTGGTCACACCCTTTAACTTTTGAACCCCTACAGATATAGTCATGAAAGTGGGGTCTAGGTATATAGTAAAGTGGCCATGCCCTATCCGATGCAACCCTTTTCTACGCCTTATAGCGGAAATTTTTGGAGATATAAATTTTATTTTAAATGTTGATGTAGACTAAAATTATAGCAGAGCAAAATTAAATGTTATTTAAATCAAAAGAAAAATATAGAATTTGTTTTAATGAGAAATTTTAATAATAGCATAGACGACAACCAAAAACAAGAAGAGTAAAGTATTAAATTAATAACATCGAGATCAAATCTATCAATCGAGACTCGAGACTTATTTAAACAAGCATTGCCAACTTACATGGTAGATAAAAAAATTATGACAATGCAATACTAGTAAAGAGGAAAATATATTACTGTTTTCAACACTTTCCCTCATTAAATAATTTTTAAAAAACATACATTTAAAACAACTTAAAAACTGTCCTAATAAGAACCCATATATTTACAAAGAGTCAAAAGTCTAGGTTTGTGAAGGGGCTTAGTCATTATATCTGCAACCTGGACTTCTGTCGACACTCTTTTGATCTTAATATCACCAGATGTCACAAGTTCTCGAACAAAGAAATGTCTGGTTTTAATATGCTTTGTTCTTCTGTGGTACTCAGGATTTTGTGCTAGTCTTGTTGCAGCCTCATTGTCAATCTGGAGTTCAGGTACTAGAGGTTGATCCAATAGTTCCTCCAATAGACGCTTTAGCCACACTATTTCCCGAGCTGCCTCACTTGCTGCCACTATCTCTGCTTCAGTTGTTGAGATGGCAACTGATGTTTGCCTTTGCGATAGCCAGGAAATTGCACCTCCTGAATATATGCAAACTACACCAGACGTTGATCTTCCTGTAGTTTCATCACCTGCGTGATCAGCGTCACTATAGCATTCTAGAATGCCTCTTTTATATGGCTTGTAGGTTATACCTTGAGTTGTAGTACCTTTTAAGTAGCGAAAAATTCGCTTCACAACCTGCCAGTCATTAGCAGTTGGATTTTCCAAACTTCTGGATGCAACTCCAACAGCATAAGCGATGTCAGGTCTAGTACCAGTCATGAGGTACATTAAGGATCCCACTGCTTCTCTATAGGGAAATGTTTTTTCTTGTTCCTCCACTTTCCCTGATTGTTGATCCTTGATGATTGGAGTTGAAACAGGTTTACATTCACTCATGCCGAAGCGCTGAAGTACTTTGTTTGTGTAAGCAGTCTGGCTTATCTTTATTTCTCCACCATCTTTATGTTCAATTTCAAATCCCAAATAATATGATGCAGGTTTAGTCGTTATCTTGAATTCCTTCTGGAGCTCTTCACAGAAATCATCAAGTAGACTTTTGCTCGTCGCTGCAACTAATCCATCATCAATGTAAAGGGCTATCATGATCAATTGGGAGTTTTTCCTCTTTATATATAAGCATGGATCTGCTTCACTTTCTTTAAAATCTAATTTCATCAGATATTCTCCAAAACGCTTATTCCAGCATCTTGGTGCCTGTTTTAATCCGTATAAGCTTTTCTTTAGATGACAAACTCTGTTAGTGCCATCTTCAAAGCCTTCTGGCTGACGCATAAATATATCCTCTTCTAACTCTCCATATAGGAATGCTGTTGTAACGTCAAATTGCATGAGAGACATTTTTTCACTTGCTGCGACACTTACTAAACTTCTGATGGTTCCCATCTTGGCTACTGGACTGAACGTTTGATCAAAGTCAACTCCTGGTTTCTGGGAGAATCCTTTAACAACAAGTCGAGCTTTATACCTTTCTATGGAGCCATCAGGGTTTGTTTTTACTCTATAAACCCATCTGCAACCAATTGGTTTCTTCCCTTTGGGCAATTCTTCAAGTCTCCAAGTTTTATTCTCTTCTAGGGACTTCATTTCTTTTTCCATAGCTTTTTGCCAAAAATGTTTATCTTGACTTTCTGTTGCTTGTCTGTAGGAATTTGGTTCATGGCAAGAGGTAATATTTGAAACAGTAGACATAATATAGTCGTTGAGGGGGTATCTTAGAGGGGGTCTGATTTTGGAGCGATCTCTCAGCTTCCTACCTTCCTCATCTTCTGTTTCGGAAACTGTTTCTTCATCCTCACTGTCTTCAATTTCAAAATTCCTTGTTTCATCTACAATTTCTTCACTGTTTTCTGGCTCTATTTTCCTTACTTTGACTTCAGAAATGGGTTCCTTTTTTTCTTCTTCACTCGAAGGCACTTGACCATCTTTTTCTTCTAGAAGGTCTTCATGGAACACCACATCTCGTGACCTAACTAGCTTCTTTTCATCGATCCAAATACGATATCCATCGTCATTATCGTAGCCTAGTAAGATGCCCTTAACAGCTTTTCTATCCATCTTTTTCCTATTAGGTTTCGGAATGTGAGCATAACAAGTGCAGCCAATAATCCTCAAATGCTTTATGTTAGGTCTTTTCCTTGACCATAACTCTTGAGGTGACTTTCCACTAACACTTGAGGGTCCTGTACGATTTAAAACGTAGGTGGCTGTGTTAATCATTTCTGCCCAAAGTTCCTGTGGGATGTTTCCATGTGCATGCATCATTGAACGTGCAGTTTCTACAACAGTTCTGTTTTCCCGTTCACAGGAGCCATTTTGCTCTGGCGTGTAAGGCATGATTAACCTTTGCTTTATACCATTCTTGGAAAGAATTTTTCGAACAGCTTCATTGTCGAATTCTCCACCATTGTCGCTTAACAACTCTTTAATGGTATATCCAGCAACCTTGACCTCAGCAATCACTTGTGCAATTTTTTCTGAAACCTCAGATTTCTCTTTGATAAAATACAGAAATCTGTACCTTGTAAAGTCATCCTTAAACAGTACAAAATACCTGTACCCTCGTTTGGAATGTTGAAAAGGACCACAAACATCTGTGTAGAAAAGCTGACCAGGCTCAGTTGCTCGTTCTCTAGTGCCAAACTTTAACCTGTGTGCTTTTCCGTAAATACATCCTTCACATAACTCACTATTCATTTTAACATCGATTCCAAACTCTTGTAGAATTTTTGACTTTACATAGCGCTTGTTCTGATGACCTAATCTTTCATGGTACAGTTGTAGCAAGTTTTCTTTTGCCACCATATTTACATCAGCAGACGTCTTCGGAGATACAGTTCTTAGAGCAAGCTTGAAGAGTCCTCCACCTCGATTTCTAATGCCTATTAGCCTTACTTTGTTATCGACAATAAGCTTACATGAGTCAGTCGTTGAAGTAAAAGTGCTGCCTGGATGTTTGTCATGAGTAGACAACACAGAAAATAAATTTTTCTTAATCGAGGGAACATACCACACTTCAGTTAATGATAACTGGTTCCATTTTCCATTCACAGCAGCTTCGACTTCAATCGTTCCTTTACCAAGTGCTTCAACGCACCCATTTGCGGTCATCACTTTATGTGACTCCAAAAAGGGCTCGAAATTTTGGTACACATCTTTTCGATTCGTTACATGATTCGTTGCTCCATTATCGACATACCAGCTTAGGTCATTACATTCGGTAGCTTGAATCTCAATATTCTCCGACATCAGGCCATTACATTCAGTAGTTTTAATCTCAGAATTCTCCGACATCAGGGCCATATTTACATCCTGTTTAGCTTCTTTTGGAGGTCTTCCATCAGCTTTCCACTTGAAACAGGCTTTCACCTTGTGCCCAGGCTTCTTACAGTAATGGCACACTATGCTACTCTTCTTTTGGTTGTCCTTATTTCTTGGTTTAGATGACTTAACGAATAGAACTTCTTGGGCTGAACATTCTCTTTCTTTCGATGACAATGCTCGTTCATACGCACATAGCTGGTTTGTTAAACTGTCAATCGTTCTTTCCTTCTTTTCTAACAACAGCCAGCTAGATCTGAATGAAAAGTAATCATCAGAAAGTGTCCCCAAAACTTTACAAATCAACAAAACCTCTGGAAGCTGACACTTGTTTTCCGTGTCTCTGGAAATCTCATTTTTCAGACTGTTCCATAAGTTTTTTAACTTTGAAAGATGACTGGCCATGTCATCACTTGTTTGACGTTTGTAATTGAAAAACTCTAAACATAAGTCATAAACCTTATCTTGGGAAACACCATCATATAGTCGATGCAGTTCATCCCATACTTCTTTTGAAGAATTATATCTCATTACATTTTCCAACACATCTTCTCTCATGTTAGATGTCAACACCAATAACGCATTGGAATCAGCCTTCTCAAAAGCATTCACTTCTTTGTTGAAAGCTGCTCGCTGTTGTTGAGTAGCTCCAGTTCCGAGAGCTTCCGGCTTACGCAAAATTCCGTTTACCGCATCAGAAGCCCCAGGAAAACTCCGCAACAAAATAGAAACTTTATACTTCCAAGTTGACCAATTGGATTTGCCTTCCAAAAAACCAATCGTTACTTTGCTGAGTTCCATCTTTGAGAAAGTGTTCGTTACTGATTTAGCGCAGTTGAAAAGCGGGATGTACCATAACCTGTTGATGTAGACTAAAATTATAGCAGAGCAAAATTAAATGTTATTTAAATCAAAAGAAAAATATAGAATTTGTTTTAATGAGAAATTTTAATAATAGCATAGACGACAACCAAAAACAAGAAGAGTAAAGTATTAAATTAATAACATCGAGATCAAATCTATCAATCGAGACTCGAGACTTATTTAAACAAGCATTGCCAACTTACATGGTAGATAAAAAAATTATGACAATGCAATACTAGTAAACAGGAAAATATATTACTGTTTTCAACATTAAAAACTGTTAGAGATTTGAGTAATTAGTCACTAACTAAGTGTTGTAGGGCAGCATCAATTTAGTAAAAAAAATACACCTGTTTTGTAGGAAAAGACACCTTAAGTAGAAAAATATATGGAATAAAACCCTAAAACGCACGCTCCAAAAGGTATAATTTACGTAGTTTTTACGTCTTAATTTTATCTTACGGCTTTAATTTTATCTTAGTTCTCATTTTTATGACTTAAGTAAATGACTCAAAGTACTCTTAGTTCATTAAATTGAAAATTGCTCAGTTTCGCCTCGTGAGGAGCGTTTAAGACGTAAAATCCTCGAAAATTCAACCTAATTTAGCATGCGTTTCAGGGGTTTTATTCAAAATATTTTTCTTTTGTTTATTTTTCTTCTAAATTGATGCTTCACTACAACTTAGTAATTGACTTATTTAGCAAATCGCTAATAGTTTTTAAAATAAAATTTACAACTTCTAAAATTTCCACTAGAGGGCGTTGAAAGTTGTTGCATCGAATGGGGCATGATCATTTTACTGTACCTAGATCCCACTTTCATGACTATATCTGTAGGGGTTCAAAAGTTAAAGGGTGTGACCACTTATCTTGGAACATCCTGTATAAAAATCATTCGAGTAAAAATTAATTATGGAGTGGAACAGCAAGTTTACGTAAATTTTCTCTCTATCACTCCCCTTTTCTCTCTTACAATATTACGTTTTATTGTTTATCTCTATCTTCCCTTCTTTCTCTTTTTCTTTAAACCCTTCTTTCGTTTTTGCTCTCTATCATTGTACCTCAGTCTATCTTTATCTCTCCATCCCTATTCTAAAAGAGATGGATAGAAAGATGATAGTAAAAAAATATTACCTCTCTCTCTCTATCTCTATTTTAAAATAGATGGATTGAAAGATGATAGAAAATAAATATTCTCTCTCTTTTCATACTCTCCAATACTCTCCCACTCTTAATCTTTCTTTTCTTCACAATATCACTTTTGAAAATAGGTTTTTACAAAGAACATCTGGTTTTCTTTTCATTTTTACTCATTTTTAATATAAAAACGGACTTTAAACTGTTGAATAATATAAGAAATAAACTGACAGTAAACAGAAAAGGCAATGAATCTCAAATAAAAATATAAAATTGAACCTCCTTGTATTCCTATGTACTGAGATAATGAGAATGCTGTGGATTGAGAAAAGTACTAATTTCATATTCCACCGAGTAACTCCCCCTTGTAAGATTCCCACCTCCGCTTATAGACCAATCAGAGTATCCGCAGAGCCGACTGACAATCCCATTTTTGGAATGACAGCATCTGACCAACCAATCAGAGCCCTCGCTCGCATTCCCCTTAACTGAGTAGAATTGAGAAACAGGCCTTCTGCACAGCTTACATTATCCCATTTTTGCAAAGATTTAAAACGCAATTCTCCCACCCGTCATACAAAAACCAAGATTAATGTGTTTGCCCGACGAAACAAAGATTAAGGAAGTACAAAAGTCGCAAAGTCTTACGCATTCATCTCCCTCCAACACGAAGTTTCCTTCGCAAACGAAACGAAGACTTTAGGCGGCGACATCGAGGTCTGCGCGTTTCCTCTCCGTTCTTCTAAGGCTTGTGTCATACCTGGCGTTCATAAGACGTGACATCGATCCATCACCATTAAAAAACGATTAAGATAGTACCAAGAGGAGGGGCGATCGGAGTGGACTCGAGGGGGCGATATAGTAGATAACTCCTGATGATAAAAGATGACACCCGTTTTCCTCCGCTGCAGGAATAATCTACTACATCGTCCCTCGAGTCCCCTCCTCTCCTCCCCTTATCGCTCCTCCCATTGACAGTGTGAGTTATTGGAGCGACTGCTATAAGAAGTCCGGTCTGTCATGACCCTAAGCCCTCGGACTGTGTTAAAATCTCGAGGTCATAAAGATAAGTCGCTTCGGGATCAAGGGATAAGAACCCCCGCGTTTTTTTTTACATCGCCCCGTTGCTTTTGCGAAGGGCTGATGCGATTGTGAGAAGAAGTAAAACGTAGGAGGTGTGGTGTTCAGCTGGGTTTTTTTTCTCGACTTTTGTGAGCTATATTGCAGTGAGGGAAGAAGGCCGTCTTCAGATTATCGTTTGAGTTCAGGGGAGGATTTTTTAGGGGAGGGAGAGGTTTAGGATTTTTCGATTTTTTTGTGACACGTAATAGGATAGTTTAATGGAATGGATAAAGGAAGTGGAGTGTAATTGTGCTGACGATGTGTAGGAGTGGAAGGTGATTTTTTTTTCGGAAAGTTGGATCTAGGATGTGTATGGTTGAAATATTAGTTTGATGAGAATAGGACATTAGAAGTTATGGACGATGTCAACCGGTCGCTAGTCACACCTCACCGTTTAACTTCCGCTTTAGGCTAAGCGCGCACTAGAGACTTTTGTCATGGCTACAGAGCCAAGATTGTCACCCTGGCTATTGCAAGAAGCTAGAGCGCGCGCATAGGCGACGAGACACTTGGCGCATTGCCAAGAATATCACCATTGAAATACATAGCTCTCGAGTGACCTAGTGTTATAGGGCCATATTCAGATCTTCGCCGACGGCGAAAAAGTTCAGCTAAATAGTTGAGGCGATTTCGAAATAACTATTTCGCCTTGAACTTTTTCACCGTATTCAGATCTTCTTCCGAAAGGACGCGGAAATCTCGGAGATTCAGCTCATTGGTTAGTTGTGTTGTTGACGTGAAACGCTTAGCGACCAATAAAATCCCTCTCTAAAAAGGCGGGAAAACATCACTGATGCATTCACATGCTCCCAAAAGTGTAAACAAACTCAATCTGCACTGCAAGTCGCTTGTTTGTGTTGTTTGAGTGAACTAGAAACCAAGCTGAAGCTTTTAGCTGAGCGCACATATTAAAGAGTTGATAAAAACAATAAAAGAAAAAGAAAATATTTCATCTTTTCTTATTTCTACAAGCTTTGCACCTTTTAAAGGAGCATAACCAAGTAATTCTTGTAACTCATAACAGTAATGCTTCATTTCCCAAATTTAATTCCAAGTATGTTTTGGAAATTCATTCTTGCATGATTTTGAAAGAATGGTTATGAAAAAGAGAGATAATAGCTGAATAGAAAACAAAAATTCAATAGAAAAAAGTTATTTCATAAAGTATGATTACATGGAAATATCTTTTCATCAAAGGAATTTATTACTCATTAAATTCAATATAATACAAGATGTTAGGAAGTGGGAACTATAATTCATAATGCTGGTTGATAAGAGTTTAGTATAATACTCACCTTATTGGCACAGTAAACTAATCCTTAATTATCATTTCCCAATTTTAGCTGCACTTTTTAAATCTATAAACTGAAACTTTGCAAGCTTATAAAACAAAATAAATAAGTACTTATACTATTTTCATTTCTACACAATATTTGAAAGTTCCCTTTTTTATTTTTACGATAGATTCAATAAAAGTTTAGGAATTTTGTATTAAATATTCTTCAACTTATTATATTTTATACTGCATACTTAATTTGTTGGAGAATTTTCCGCTCAATGGAGCAAAAATTATTTTTTTACAGTTAAATGTGTGAACTATTGCAGTAACTCTGTATTAAATTGAAATTTATTAGTACAACATGTAAGAAAGAATAAGGCAGATTTTACAAACAAATTTTTATTACTCCAGTTAGACTAAAGTGTAAATTGTGATAATTTCAAAGTATATTATATGAACTAAATCTTAAAAATATAAAAACTCCTCTAATCACAAAAAATATTATTTATTATCAACAAAAAAAGTAAGCACTACACCAATTTGTTCCAACATTTATACAACTCTTTTCTCAATAATGATTCTGTTTGGTTAATTGAGTATGGATTGTCACTGTTCACAGGAGGAAATTGTTTTTCATAAATTATCAAATATAATAACTATACCTCAAAACAATTTAAATGAATAATTGATTAATTTCCATTACTATTTATCAAATATTTTTTAAAAGATAACTTTCAGTTTGGTAGTTTGAAAAGTTCTCGGCCTCACCCAGAACACGCGCTCGAATTCACGCGAATTTTTTTCTCCTTTGAGAACAACTCTTCAAATGAACCAAATTAATTTTTGGGGTTGTTCTGACCAGAATTCTGCTTTGGGCAATTTTTTGAATGAGCTAAGGTGAGCATATTTTCAACAATGGGAAAAACAAGTATCGAGCTGTGATGAAATTCTTTTAAAAAGAAGGGTTATAACCAAATGGAATTAATTCTAAGCTCATAAATGTGTAAAGGGACTCTTTACCTTTGTTTTCCACGTGAAAAAATTAGCTTTGAAACTTTAAGTTGGCTGTGAGAGCGTTCCTAAAGAACCATGTGAAAACATTAAAAAAGAGCCACCATACCGGAAATCATAGAAAATTACCCCCCATGATTTTGAAGATTGACAAAGAATGGTGGGGGACATTTCTAACAGTCTAGGGATATCAAAGGAATGCAAAAATTATTTTTTGCACGAACAATTGCACGTGAAAACACTTTGCGCAAGATGTGTGCCGCGAAAGCAAACTGCGGCCCAAAAATGCATTGACATGACGACTTCGATGCGAATTTTTACGCGATTTACACAAAATAAAAGCAATTTTTTACGTCTATAGGCACAAATGGACATACCTTGGAACCTGTAAGCGAAATAATAATCAATGCAATGGATAAAAGTCAATTTTTCAGCACCAAAAGGTTCTATCGGCTGCCAAATTCATGGCGTGAGAATTCTGAGGATTTCAAGGAAATTTTATCAATAAATTATCGGGAAAAGGGTATGATTATAATTTGGGAATACTAATTTAAACTGTTAATGAGAATATCCGAGAAAAAAAATTAATTAAGCAGATTAAAATAAACATTTCTGATCAGAATAGTGCTCATGTTAACAAATGTGTTTTGGCGTTGGAAAAATTGAGGAATACCGATTAAAAATTTTAAAATTACCCATCCTATTACCCAGATTCGGTATCTTCAAACTTTCCTTTATCCCCCAAAGTGAAAATTTCTCCCTCTGGTCACCGTTTTACTTCGAATTAAGAAGTAACTGTGAGATAAGTAGGTTTTTATGACGAAATTCTAGAACACCCCCATAAGAGTGTAAAATAAGACAGGACTGTCGTTCCAAGAAGTGGGGCAGCCTAAAAGGAGTCAATGTTGAAAAATAAACAGTTTTTGAAACCATAAGTTAATATTTTCATGGTCAGGCCGAGAACTTTTCAAACTACCCATCCTTTTAAACTTTTATAAATTTCCCTCTTCAATACTTCTTTCTGGATTCACAGAAAACAGCATTTTAGTTGAACTGGAAAAAAATTATATTTGCATGTAAACATAAAATGAAAATATTAATTACTTACAAGAAAAAATTATTTAACAGCATAATTGATTGTTATTTAATTATAGTACTAATTTGAAATGTTTATATTCGCATTCAATGATTTTTATCTTGGTGTAATCTTCTTAATTTAATTAATACTATCCTAAAATTAAAAAACACTTTTTTGCTGAAGGAAGCTAGTTTAATGGAAAGCGATAGAATAAGAATTCTTTAAATATGTGATATTCCAATGCAAAAAAATGCTATAAGCTGTACATAAAAAAAATCAAGAATTAAAAGTAATAACTAATGTATTCTGTGCAAAAATGATATCTTTCATGAATTTAAAATACAAACTATTTCTTATATTACTAGGGAGCTACCGCCCCCTGCTCGCTATCTCTCGCCAACCCCCGTTAACTGCTGACGCAGGGCCTTTCGGATCGCTTCGCAATCCCCACAAAACCCTGCTCACTAAAATTATTTATTTATAAAACATTCGTTATAACAATTAGTAGAAAAAACTTCAACCAACTTTCTTGAAGCACACTCTCTTAAAAGTTAGAATATTTATTGGTTAAATTATCAATAATTTAATCAACACGTTTTCCTTGAAAATATCCATCAAGTCTGCTCGTGCTATTGTTATTCAATATTTACAAAAACGTTCAGCAATGAATCTGTTAAATTTAATATAGTACCTAGTAACTCGTCAAAATATCTAGTGTTTTATCATTCAAGTTTTAGTTTTAAAACAGACTTTTTAAACAATACTATTTAAGCTATTAAAAATGATAAGAGACAAAATCTACATTGCACTCAATGTTTACAAACAATTAATTTTGGTGTGTGAAATTCTATACTTGAATAGTAGATCTGTGAGTTTCTGGAAAACTCTTATCAGTCTTTTAAAAATATTTTATTTAGAAAGTACATATTTTGAAGCGCATTTTCAAAGCGTGAAAGGAATTATTTTCATCGTTAATGAGTAGCGTCGGTTGGTCATTGTGATTGAAGGTATAATAAATTGTACGACAGTTTCTTGCTGTTAACTGCAACCTTATCCGTAATCCAGATAATGGAAATATCTTAGAATTGAGAATTTTTTTAGAAATTCTAAAGGCACTTTGCACATCCTCAAAAGAATCCGAACAGTTTGATACCAAAAACATGTTATACGGATCAGTAATTAAAAAGCCTTTCTCTGGAAACCATTTACAAAAACTTTTTTTTAGAATAGAGAGATTAGTTTTTTGTGTTTCCTGAGAATTTGTATTTGAAGGAGAAAGCATGGTTTGATTGTTTGCTCCTCATTTGAATATCTTAAAACTCTAAAAAGTTTAAAACCATAATAGAATAAAAACTAACACATAATTTTTTTTATAAAAAACTAAAATAATTTAGTTAATTTTTTAAAATCAAACTAAAACGAGGTGAATCGGATTACTTTTGATCTGCTTTTAAAAACTTCCTGATAAAGATTTTGCAACGCTTTAAAAACATTTCGAGTCCCAATCTTCACTTTTAGAACCCGTTAGTTGATTTTATACATATTTTTAAGTGCTTTCGTACCTTGATCCGATTTACACGCAATGTGGGGTGAATCAGATCTTTGCAAGCATCTATCAAAAGAATGGTACTTTAACGTCCTTAATGTTATCAGGATCATAAAATCAGACTATAAAGGGTATAATAAGGTATAAATAAATAAGTTTCTTCTTCTGTAAAACTAAAAAAAATTTTAAAACATAAAAATTAGTTTCTTCTTCTGTAAGACTAAAAAAACATTAAAAAACATAAAATGATCGTGTTAGAAAAAAGATCGTGTTAGCTTGTCAGTTGAGTCTTTCCTATTATTTTTTAATACCTGTTATTATTGGGAACAAATTGGGTTACCTTTTGGAAACAAAATGTCGCTTTGTTCTCATAAGATCATTTGCCATTAAAAAAACTTGATTTTAAAATTGATGATTTTATTGTTTTAAATGATGTTTTTCTCTCATGGCCCTTATCATATTGACTTATGTCTGTAGGTGATGATAATAACCAAAAGAAAAAATGACTGATGGTAGAAAACCAAGCATTTTTTGGCGAATAAAAGTAGATTATCAAAACAAATTTGACCAAGTCAGTGGCCAGTGGCTTATATTATTTTTAACATTTCAACTGCAATATAAATCGTTTTTAAAATATGTATTTAAGTATTATTTAAATTTTTTTTTAAATTTTGGCCGAAAGTTTCCCTGAATAGGAACAACTTTGACCAAGACCTCAAAAATAAAATTTTAAGGATTTGAGCTACCTTTAGCCAATACTATACTATTTAGATGTGTTTTAAGTTACTATTCAACGCAAGTTCATTTCAAATTTAATTTAAAAGAAAATCAAGCAATAACAAATTTTTTTCTTATAAAATAGGGGGCTCTGCCCCCTGCTCGCTATCGCTCACCAACCCCCGGACCCCGGAACTGCTTCGCAGTTCTATGAAGATCGCTTCGCGATCTTAGCGAGCAGAGCTCGCTTGTTTCATCTCAACTATCCAGTAAAACCTGGAACTTGTCTTCTTAGTTAATAATCATTTCAAATCGAAACCTTTTATCTCTCTAACTTACCAATAACTTAATGCGGACCATTACTACAAAAATATCAAAATAAAACTGTTACTAAAATATTCCTTTTTGTTTACCAATAATTTAACCGAAATGTTTTCAAAAATATCCAGCAAGTCTACTAATTATCATCAACAATCTTAGAGAAAAAACATGCCATTAAAAAAAATTTTAAATTTATAAAATGCACGTGTGTATCTAGTGAATCATCGGGGATAAGGAATAAGAAATCAGACTCATAACAATAATCGCCTGTTTCTCTAGTGAACGACCCGAAAGAGAAGAAAAAATTGAAACTTGGTATCTTAATAATTCTAAAACTAATTCGAATTTTTTAAAAAACGAAACGCCAATCTTTCTATAAAAAATAATTGTATGCGTGCTTAAAATATCATAGCTCTACTGTGATTAGTTTTTCTATTATAACGAAAAAACCGAAAAAGGGTAAAAAATTTCGAAACTTTAGAATTTAATTACTCCAAAAATAATTCGAAATTCGAAAAAAGGGTGACGAGGTGCACAACTTCATACTTAGAGTATGTGTCTGCAAAAAATCATGTTTCTGCTGTAAATAGATTTTGCTGGGGGCGAACTCGCAGCCGAAAAAAATAATTTTCGACTTTGACATTTAATAACTCCAGAACTAATTATCTAATTAATTAGGTTTGGAAACTAAAATGACCCTCATACATTTGTCTACCAATAGTTAAAATTTCATAACATTCCTTCAAATAGTTTTTGCGTAGTGATAGTTCAAAGTGTTCAAAAATAACATTTTCTGAAACAGCGGCGGCGGCAGCGGCGGCGACTGTTACTTTTTTTTAATATAGAGAGATTACAACTGAAATAAACATTTAAATAGTATATCTATTTTAAAGCTTTCCATTTATAACTTTCTCTGAATAAAAAAAAGTCCTGAACACATCCACCTTCTTAATTCAAAACTTGAATTGGACTTCCGAGTCTATTCAGAATTCTTAATCTTAAAATATAACAATTCAAAAAGAAATTTGCCACGTCGATTTGTGTAACATTAAAAACATTATAAATTATTCCATTTTATACTAAATGAACATTTTTATCCTATTAAGATTAGTAATAGTTGAAGCTATGTTTCTAATATTTGATACCAAAACAAACTTGGCGAAATTTAACGGAACATAACCTAATTGATCCGAAATATTGAATAAACAAACATTTACCAATTCTGAAAGATTCCATAATGAGAAAATTAAATAAAAAAACGATTTACATACCTCAAATTTTTCTTTGCTATCGGGAGTAATCTGAAGCAGGGCAAGGAGTGTTGGTTTGGCATGGTCGACTATCTCAGCTGTGCCATTTTTCTTCTGTGCTCTCTCATTCTTGTTAAATTTATCAAATATTTTAATATATCAATCCAGACATTAATGACTCTACATCTTACTAATCAAAGCATGCAAATTTCCCTAAAGATGGACGCCCGATTTTTGTTACGAAGTACAACCAAATGAAGAATGTAAACAAACTGTTTCCAAGGTTTCAGCGCAGTTTCAGCCAATGAGAGAAGAGAAAGTCGGTAATTTCGCCGTCAGCGATTTCGAAAAAGTGAGTCGAGAAAAAGTCAATCTAAATACCGTTTCAACTATTTAGCTCAACTTTTTCGCCGTCGGCGAAGATCTGAATATGGCCCATAGTCTCCGGCGACAGAAGTCTCCAGTGCGCGCTTAGCCTTAAATAAGCTGAACACTCCGATTACTAGTTGACCAGATCATTTAAAATTTTAAGTAAAAGTATATAATATTTCGAATTAGTAATTTGAATTTTCTGATAACTGATGAGGCAAGACGTCACCTTAAGATGGAGAAATAAACCCTATAATTTATGCATTTCAACAATGCAATCGGAGTTTCCATCGGTAAGTTACTTCCGGTTGACACCGTCAGTGCAACTAGGATAATTCGAATGTTTTTTAATTCGAAGTCGTGGATAATTCGAAATATTTTCTTTTGGGTCCTTGAATAAATTTCTGATTTAACCTATGATAAAGAAATCGTGGATAATTCGAAGTTAAACTTCTTTACTTCGAATTTCTCTTATCATAACGATAATTGGCCTTTTATACTTTCAAGTCACTCAGATTATCCAAAAGGTTGGAAGTGAGTTTGCTGAAAGTTTTGATAAAGAATTTTTGCTTAAGGATTAAAGAAAACCATGCCAATTGAAACCATCGCGGTTGTTTGTGATGGAAAAAAGAATCACCAATGGTATTTCTTCAATTAGATAAAAATTTCGTTTAAAATTATTATTAACAAAATATACATTACAGTTGGTGTTAAAGAGCTTTGAAAAATGGTGTCGTGTTGTGAGCGGACACCTAAAAATCGTGTTGTGAGCGGACATTGATAAAAAATCGAGATTGAAAATCGAAATCGAATCGTTATGTTATGCTATTTACATTCATAATGGCTTTTTTAATGCTCTTTTTGTGTGACATTAAAGAGTACCGAGCCCCTTTTGAACTGAATCGTCTCTGTCACTGATTACACTCAAAACGAGTTCGGTTATAGTTAGGGCAGGGGGTTTGGGGAGCGGCAGCCCCCCCAACCACCATAAACTTTTTACTGTTCTTTTGATGTGTGAATTCGAAATTTTAATATCTAGTTTAGTGCTTATTTTATTGAGTTTTCTTGTTTTTAAGTTGCCAAATGAAAATGCGGACGAGATTTATATATATATATATATATATATATATATATATATATATATATATATATATATATATATATATATATATATATATATATATATATATATATATATATATATATATTATATGTATTTACATTTTTTGCTAATCTTTGCTACACAAGTTAAACAATTTATACAACTTTCAAATTTTTGTTTCTCAAAGTCGTAAGTAAAGTAAGGTAAGTTATGCTAATTGTATTCATATTGGCTATTTTAATGCTCTTTTTGTGGGATTTGCGAACTTTGTGTAACCTTAAAGAGTACCGAGCCCCCTGTTTTCTGAATCGTTACTGTTACTGATTACACCCAGAACGAGTTTGGTTATAGATAGGGCAGGGGGGTTTGGGGGGGGCGGCAGCCCCCCCAACTCTCATAACCTTTTTTCAGTTCTTTTGGTGTTGAATAATAGCATATAAAATCGCTAAACGATTCAATCTCGATTTTCGATCTCGATTTTTTATCAATGTCCGCTCACAACACGATTTTTATATGTCCGCTCACAACACGGCACCTGAAAAATAAATGCGTAAAAATATGACAAAATAATAAAGAATATTATTTTTATGCAGAAAATCATCCTTTTTAAATTTTTTTACTTCTATTTCATGGGTTAAAACTGTATACATTCTAAAAGTTTTAACTTCAAAGTTTAATACTGGAAATAATGTAATTAATCAAATTTAAAACTACCTAACATATTAGATTTAACGTTTAAATGTATATTCAAAATCAAGAAAAGGAAATAAGAGATGCATTCAAGCTTTTCAAATGCGCCCCATCTACCATGAACAACTTATATACAATGTTTTTCAAAATTGCATTGCACGGCTTTTATTCGGAACCAACGCCTCCTAGGATCATGGAAGTAGGGTCTACCCCTAAGTAAGTGAGCCTGGAGAATGCACTGAAATGACTTTGAACAACAACAAAATAAATGAAATATATTTGAAAATAAATGATGTTTTATTCATCATTTACACTTTATTACCATTAGCTACAGTATTATGTATTTAAAATGATTTTGAGGATTTTTTAAACCAATAGAGTTACTCTTAAAGATATAAATGGTTTTCCATATACCCTCCTCTCCTCTATATATTGGTAGGGTTTTTTTTAGATTTTTAAATTTAATATAACAACATAGAAAAATTTTCTGATGGGCCTGTTCAAAAAATGTACCCCCTTGCCCCTACTAAAGAGAGGATAGTTAATTTTCAATATGCTCATAAACTGACTCCTGCTTAAAACCTTAAGAACAGTTAAATACCACTAATGCAGGTTATCAGTTTAAATAAAAATCTAAATTACGATAATATATCCTTTTAAAAAAAGATAATAGTTCAGTTGGACTTCCAGTGACTTCACCATTGAAAATGCAGGAATCTTTCATTTCTGTGGCGAGTAAGAAAATCAGAATTTTCTATTCTTTTTTAACTTTTTCTAACTTAACTGCTATAAAAGCTATCTGATAATAATATTGATTACCAAGGTTCACATTCCAATCTGAGCACTCGCAAATGTAACAGTCTGGTGAACCGTATATAAATTGCCTCTCTCTGTGATGCCCATATATGGAGTACGTCCTTGTCGTCTGCCTGATCGGAATGTTATCCACTTAAGAACTATGTTGCTCTAATTGGGGTTCACTGACTTGGTTGGGATATTCCACAATTCAGGGATATTAGGCTTAAGTGCGTCGACAAGTTTACCATATACTTTTAAAGGTAATAATGTAACCTTTTACAAAACAAATTGTTCTCATTTTGTTAACAAATACACTAGGGCTGTAGAAGACATTAAAACAATTTCTTTGATGTTTTATTGTACTAGAGAGCTATCGCTCACCAACCCCCGTGAACTGCTTACACAGGGCCTTTCGGATTGCTTCTCGCAATCACCACAAAACCCTCCTCACTGAAATTATTTATTTTATAAAACATGCGTTAATAAGTGGAATAAACGTCAAAAAACTTTCCAAAATCACACAGGTCATCTTCATGAATAACACTCTCTTAAAAGTTGGAATATTATTTATTTTTTCCAACTTATCAATAATTTAATCAACATGTTTTTCGTGAAAATAGCCATCAAGTCTGTTCGTAGCTATTGTTAATCAAAATTTTTGAGTACACTAATAAATCTGTTAAATTCAATATAATATCTAGAAACTCGTCAAAACACCTAGTGTTTTATCATTTATATTTTTGTTTTAACACATACTTTTTAAACAATACCTTTTAAACTATTGAAAATAATAAGAGACAAAACCTACATTACACTCAATGTTTACAAACAACTGATTTCGGTGTGTGAAATTCTGTATCTCCCCATAGTCAGCACATGTCTCTATTATAGAACTTGAAATTCTGTATTAAAATAGTATAAATGTAAGTTTCTGGGAAAACTCTTATCAGTCTTTTAAATATATTTTATTTAGAATGTATTTTGAAGCGCATGTTTAAAGCGTCAAAGGAATTATTTTCACCATCAAATAAGGAGTCGATTGGTCGTTGTGATAGGAGGGGACAGTTTTTTGCTGTTAACTGCAACCTTATCCGTAATCCAGAACAATGGAAATATTTTAAATTTGAGAATTTTTTTATTAATTATAAAGGCTTATTTCACATCATCAAAAGAATCCGAACAGTTTGATACCAAACATGGTATACGAATAAGTTATTAAGAATCCTTTCTCTGGAAACCATTCACCAAAATCTTTTTTTATAATAGAGAGATCAGTTAAGTAATAAAGATTAATTTATATCATATTCTAAAAGTTAAGGTTAAGGTGTATACTTTAAGTGTTTTTTTTTATTTTACTATCAAGATTACATTGGAAATATATAGGATAACTACATATCTCTTAGAATGTAGTAAACTACACGGGTTTGATTAACAAACCTGAAACATTTTGTTAATCAAAAAGTTTCTTCACAGCCTACAATAGCACAATTTGTAATTTTATTAATAAGTATCAATTTTTGGTAACTTTGAAAAAATTTTGTTTCCGAAAAATCCACAAGAGTGCTTAGTTAATCAGTTTATTTGGGATTTATTATGGATATAGTGTATAATTACTATGATGCTTCAAAAATAATTTATATTTTAATTTATTTTTCAAAATTTTTCTTGGGTAAGACATCGTCAAATCTAATTAAGAAGTTATAAATTTTATTGCAGCTTGCCAAAAAAACTTTCATACTTAAGAACACTTATAGGTGCACAATTCCTGCAATATTGTAAAGAAAAAAATTAATTTAGTATTAATATAGGTAATTTAGTTTATTACAGTCTTTGTCTTTTTTTTCAGCATAGTGAAAATGTTTGCTCAAAACAAGGATGACAAGAAGAGGGTGGAAAAAGCGCTAGAAATGTGTGGCTTGCCTACGGGGAAGGTAAAAATTTTTCCTGTGTAACCTAATTTTATATTTAAGTTACCGGAAAAATGAATTTGACAAATGTTTTTTAAAATTCGAAACCCATTGAAATTTCATTAGAAACTACAAAATGTCTTTCTATAGAAACAGATATTAATAGCAGAAGGTTGAGGACCCAGTCTCCTCAATTTTTAAAGCTATACCCTCTAAAGTCTAAAGAAAAGCATGTAAATGTCGTGCATGTGCAGAAACCGTACCCTTTTTTCTCGTGTACCCTTCGTACTTTTTTTACACTACATATTTGAATTCATAGAGTAAAATTTAAAGGAAAAAAGAATTTATTTCAGTGGAACCTATCCATATCAATGTTGTAGAGACATAGAAAATATTGCTATAGACAGGTTAACTTTGCGGGAAGTTTATAACAATTTTGGCCTTGATTTTTTTACTACCAAAGTGAAATATAGTTATACACAGTATCTTATACGAGGTTTCATTGTATGTCTATTTGAATATTGATTCTATAGATTCATTGCATTGTCCAATGAACCAGGGAACTACCTATGTAGAGTCAGATGAAACGGATATTGAAAGCACTTCTCTTTTTCAGAATGACACTATTCCCTGTGACAAGCTTACCGCCGAATTGTTTTTCGTTTTCTACAGAAACCTCGCTTGCAGAGACGAGGTGGACAAGATATTTGAAAAATTGTAAGTTTCAAAAGTATTTATTCTCGGGAATTTTTCAACTAAGCGTAACCGTAATAAAATTTTTGAGTTGAATCTAAAACTATGCATGCTATTCTACAAATAATATTAACTAAATAAAAAGATATTCTTTAAAAAAACATTTCAGACATTTGTTAAGCAAAAATGTGGTACTTAAGTTATATAGGGATAAAATAGTTAAATAGGGAAACGTCAGTTTCACGGCTTTTATTTGGAACCAACGTGTCCTAGGGTCACAGAATTAAGGTCTATCCCTAGGTAATTGTTAAGTATCCGTAGGTAAGGTCTATCCCTAGGTATCCCCACGGAAGTAAGGTCTATCCTAGGACCCTGGAGAATTCATTGAAATGATTGACAGTGACCTTAGATGGGAAATAAAAAAGTTTAAAAATATAAATTTAAAAACAAAAGGAGATAGAGCAAACACCTCAATGAGAGGACGTGATGTTCCAAATAAAAACCGCGAAACGAACTTTTGAAACACCCTGTATATTTTAATAAAGAGCAAATGGTTTTTCTTATGTATGAACGGTTCGTTAACTTTGGATCGTAACAATTATTTCTAGAAATCAACGTTTTAGCACGATATTTTCATCATTCGATAAAAACATTAGGTATGTCTTTTTCCCGATTATGTGTCTCTTGGAGCAATATGATCTAACTTAATTATTGCGCCTTAAAACTTCAACCAAACCCAACTAAAAACATTAGGTTGTTAAGTATTAAGTTTATGTACAAATATAAATCTCTTATTTTGTAACCCTGGGCCAGAAACAGATGAAACAATTTGTTTTTACTTAAGTTAAGGGGATGGTGGACCTTGAAATCGCTCAAAATTGACCAAAATCTATGTACTGTTAAAATTTCGTTAAAATTATATATTCTTGAAAAATAATTCCACCAAGACATGTGTTGTTAAAATAGAGTTGCTGGGTTACAAAAAGTCAAAATAAAGGCAAGTCCCTGAAAAAAAACTTTAAATAGCTTTTTTCACAATATATATTTTTGACATTTTTCTGTCTTAAATGTGTTCCATGCAGGATAATAATTAAGGAAACTGAACCAAATTTGTAACAAAGCTTCCTTATGTTATGCTAAATAAAGTTATTAATTTTTTAATTGATATCTCTATATTAAGTTTATAAAATCATCACTTTAGTGTCAAAAAGACAGACATTTTTAGGAAATTTCAGTTTGGGAGTAAAAAAATTATTAAAAAAGAACTACTTAACGTATTCACTAATGAGTACCCAAATTTGTTTTGTATGAGTTTTAGAGCAATTTAGTACTAAAAGAAAGTCAAAATACAAAAAGTTATCCTGCAAGGAAAATTTTTTTAAAAGTGCCCAAAAAATGAATTTTTCAAATTAAAATTAAAAAAAATGAAAATCCAAAAATATATAACATGTTTATACTGTATTACATTTATATGCCAAATTTCATATATCTAAGATGATAATTTAAAAAAATGGTTTTAAAGGTCCTCCATCCCCTTAAACAGAAGATTTATACACAACATTAAATAATCAAGAAATAAATGGGTACATTAAACATTTCATTTGTAAGCACGGACTAAAAGTAAATGCTGCTACCCAAATGTTAATCTCGTTTATTTACTGACATGACTTAATGCAATTGTAGTTTGACTCAGTTTTCTTGTTGCATCTAAACGAGCAGCAAACTCGGTTCTAGAAACTCTACTCAAGAAGTTTAATTGCTGTCTGCTTCTCGGTTACAGTTACGCTCCGGTAATTGTTTAAAATTTCACCTCCGCTTAAATAAATAAAGAAGGGAACGAAATTTAATCCCCGGCGCCGCTTTTCGATGTCGTTGGAGCTCTTCTGTCAGCTCCAAGAGACACAATTAATGCTCTCCCGCTCAAACGCACAGTTTATTTTGCCTCGAAGGCAACCCAAAGGCAGGCAAAAAAATACCCTTCCCGCACACGCTAACTGTACCCGTAACGCTTTAATTGATAACTCGTTCTCCAATTTCGCGCTCGATGGCCATTGCGTAATTAAAAAATAATAATAAAAAGTTTTTAATCGATGGGTGGCATCTGACGCTTGCTCTTTTGGGGGTATTTTTTTAATCCCTTCCAAAAGCCAAACTCAATTGTTACCTTTTCCCCCTCCAGATTTTTTAATCTGTTATTACTTTACTGGCGGTGGCAACTTTGTTCAACTATCGTTTGTAGTAGCCTGGAGGTTTGGCCACAGGGAGTCAATAGACAGGAGGGAATTGAAGTGGAAACTTTTGTTTTGTCAGGAGGAGAGGAGAGCGTCTTCTTTTAACTCTCTCCTGAAATTCTAATCTTCCGAACACAATCAAATTTGAGAAGGGAAAGAATAGGAGAGGGCCAAGCCTGACGCTTAGCTATTAGTTCTAAAAAGGACAAGAAAACGTCTCCCTTCTGTTTCAAAATAAATTCTACGCTCTCTTGACTTTGAGTACACATCCGAAATTAGAATATTCGAGTTTAAAAGCTGCGTTGGAAGACATTGCAGATGTGGAAATTGAATATTTTTTACTGTTTTATTGAATTTATTATCTAACTAATAATTACACCCATTTAAAAGCAATTATAATAATCATTGACAAGTATACGCTCTATATTCTCAATTATTGTTTATTTAGAAATATTAGTTATAAAATAAAATACAATTTCCTTACCAAAGAATTTCTTATAATAATTGAGTTGTATACGTATTTTAAAGGTTTGTATACAGTGCTGTTTTATCGCCAATATTTACACTTGTAAGTTTACTTAAGAATTTTGACTATGAAAAAAAGAAAATATACCATCGTAATAAAATATTATAACGATAAATTTCTTTCAATCAGATAATTTTAGAACCCAATTATTGTGTAAAATTATTAGTTTTTTCAGTAAGTCACAGAAGCAGGGGAAATTTTCCGAATCCGTCGAGAAAAATTATCTGAGTTAATTATTAGGATGCATGGTTCATCTCTTCTTACAGATGCGGTGGCAAGAAAAAAGGGATGACTGTGGATCAACTGGTAGAGTTCCTTAACAAAGAACAGAGAGACCCTCGGCTAAACGAGATACTTTATCCCTACGCTAACCCCGCTAGAGCTAGAGACATCATACAGCAGTACGAACCAAACAAAAGCATGGCGCAAAAGGGTAAACAAACTTTTATTAAATAGATTTCATCTTCTAAGTATACGTATATGGTTTTTCAGATCGTCTCAACACTTTAAAAAAACACGGCCCGTTACACAAAAAGTGGTGAAAATAAATTGCCTCTATACATTGAGAAATGTTACACCGCGATACGGAGGGACCTCTCACCTAGACTCGGAGGGAGTTAACTCTAAGTGGGAGATATTAGGTGATCGCCACACTACGCGAGAAAAAGACGCAAGGCCGATAAATCTCCATTAAAAAACGATTAAGATGTCACCGAGAGGAGGGGAGATGGAAGGGGACTCGAGGGGCGATATAGTAGATAACCCCTGTAGCAGAGCCACTGCGACACTTGTCAGTGAGGAGTGTTCGACCTCTCTGCTACAGGAGTTATCTACTACATCACCCCTCGAGTCCCCTTCCATCTTCCCTCCACTTGATAACATCTTAATCGTTTTTTAATGGAAATTTATCGTTCTCGCTTCTTTCTCTCGCGTAGTGTGGCGATCACCCAATATCTCCCACTTAGAGTTACCTCCCTCCGAGTCTTGGTGGGAGGTCCCTCCGTATCAATGTATGGAGGCAATTTCTGTCCCCCACTTTTTGTATAAAGTGTGGATTTTTTTTAAAGTGAAAATAATTCAACCATGATCCTCCTTTTCAATTTGAAACTCTTCACCTTGATGATAAATACTAGCAAACAATGGTTGATTTTTTTACTTCGGGTATTTTAAAAATATTAGAGGATCATCTTTATTTGTATGATTAATGAAATAAGATGAATTTTAATATCGAAAGAATAAAAAAGACCACCTTAATATTTTAAATATTTGAAATTGTCTACCGGGAGCATTGATAATTGTCGACCTAATTCCTGTACTGTTTATAAAATTTAACAGTTTTTAAATTTTTGACGCATAGAAAAAAATAATCAAAACAACAAGGAAGTTGAAAAGATTCTTGGACATCTAGTTTATAGGTTCTAAACTATTCCCCTGTTGTGAAAATAAACCAAATTTATTTTTATTACCAGATATTCCCAAATTCCATTTCTAAATTAAAAAAAAAAGGTTTCACACTCTTAAAACTATATTTTACTGTCGAGGAAACTAACATAAAACAAGTTAAGTGGATAATAAAGAAACGATTATGAAAGAAAGAATGACACTCTAATATCGTTTATACTGTGCAAAAATAAAAACAAGGTCCAACTTCATTACATATCGCACTCTTGCTACTAAAGTGACACAACTCAATAAACTATGTTTTCCAGAAATCGCAAAAAACTGTCCAGGCACATTTTAGTATTTTTGAATTTGTCAATAAGAAAAACGATACATCTCAAACTATGATCGTTAGCCATTGTTCTAGTAGTTCATACTCAACGACGGCTCAACGACAACTCAAGATGTGGCATTTCAGTAGAAGGAATCATAGCCATCTTGATTACAACAAAACGCCATAACTTCCATCTGGCGGCTGATTTTTCAATGCAACTTTTGGCTCTTTTGAAGATTGGTAGAGATGTGAAAAGTACGCCTAATGGCGGTCATAACTCAAAAATTAAAATTTTTGAACTCAACTCAATAATTGATGAATGAACAATAACTCAAAAATTAAAATTTTTGAGTTGTGCCACTTTAGTAGCAAGGGTGCGATATATTCACTACAAAACGTTTTCGGTAGAGAAGCATCTTTTCATGAATAAGCAAGTAGCATCACCATCACCCTTTATTCAACATCACCCCATCCTCCCCAGATTCAGCGGCGGATTCTCCTTTGAAACCGGAGAGTGTCCAACGCCTTGAAAAATCACCATCAGCATCGATTGTTGGCCAACTCGGGTTTCGCGGCCCGAGGGAACATTAATCACATCTGAATATCTCTTTGTTGCCTCGTTATTTACGACGTCTTCGGAAGTCGATGATGCGACTTAATTTATAGCGATGGCACCCTTTGGAGAGATGATGCTCGTGTGATCATCGACTTCATCTTCTGGGGAGTCGTGTTCGCTGCTGGGTTGTGTCGGTGTAAGGGGATATGATGGAGGTTGAAATTGGTCTTCAAAGGCTTGTGGACATTTGCCATTCATCAATCCGTTCAAAATTTTGCCTTGTTACAATATTCGCGAAATACTCGTTGATACACTTTTATAGTCAATCTTTTAACGACAATCTTTTTGAAAAAAATAGTTGTATATTTGTTTAAAATTTTGTACCTCTACCATGATTAGTTTTCCTTTTATAACGAAAAAAGTGTTACGATTATTTCATTGTCTGCTGCGACACGAGTTAGATTCAATGACAACCTTGGGCGGTTGTGGGCTTGGCGTGATGTGGGAAAAAATAAGACTGGTGGAAACCATGGCAACTCACAGGGAAAGGTGGGGGAGACTGGGGAAATCACGTGACTTTTCAACCGCCGATTCTAATAACAAAAAGTCACGTGATTTCCCCAGTCTCCCCCACCTTTCCCTGTGCGTTGCCATGGTTTCCACCAGTCTTATTTTTTCCCACATCACGCCAAGCCCACAACCGCCCAAGGTTGTCATTGAATCTAACTCGTGTCGCAGCAGACAATGAAATAATCGTAACACTTTTTTCGTTATAAAAGGAAAACTAATCATGGTAGAGGTACAAAATTTTAAACAAATATACAACTATTTTTTTCAAAAAGATTGTCGTTTCGTTCTTTTTTTAAATTCGAATTAGTTTTATAAGTATTAAGATTCAAAGTTTCAATTCAATTTCACGCACTGCCTTAACTGATGTGCAAAAATAAAGCAGAACCGCTTACGTTTTCTCCTTCGTTACCATGGCGATGAACTTCGAGACTTCGACTGACGACGTCCAACTGCCTATTTTAATTACACAGACTATAGTATGCCATGTATTTATACCTTTACCAGTGGCAGGACTCTATTTGTCGTATATGGAAGCGCGACTTGTCAATAATAAACGCACTTCTTTTGTTATGGCGGATTTACACCACTACTGTAAAAGA
Organism: Tetragnatha versicolor; assembly: GCA_024610705.1. Taxonomy (NCBI): domain Eukaryota; kingdom Metazoa; phylum Arthropoda; class Arachnida; order Araneae; family Tetragnathidae; genus Tetragnatha; species Tetragnatha versicolor. The sequence continues at coordinate 17,720,335 of JANDEH010000002.1, read as the reverse complement.
GACATCAGCGACATTTTTTTAGTACTACCGACTGGCAAAAGATGGCGCAGCAATAGCTCACGGCAGTCCAGCGACAGCCCAGCGACATTTTCGGTTTTCTGGGATCTCGCGGATGTTCGCTGCTCGCTTATCCTACAGGCTCTTTCTAAGTGACTTCATGCCAGACATAATTTTAAAATTTTAATTTGAAAACAAAATATCAAGCCTATATATTCACAAGTAGCCGAAATAATTAACTGAGGCTGATAAAAAAATTTTTCGCTGTTGAAGTACTGATGAATTTTGTCATTTTAACTAGATGGCAGCACACTAGATGGTAGTTGAACACTCTGGTTATGCAACAGCACTGGAATTTGAAGGAAACACGAAATTGACACTAGAAGATAATTTTTACATTTCTACTTGAGAAATTCAGACATCCCGAAACTTAATCATTCAGTACCGCCTCAAGAAAATGGACGCTCAGTGATCGTAGTTATGTCGCTGATGTCGTAGCGATTTTTTCCCAGTGATCGTTTTCAAGGCTTCCTATTGGTGCTTTTGAAAAAAGTTTCGTCGCTGTTACAGCAAACCGAAAATGTCGCTTTTACAGTAGTGCTGTAAATCCCCCATTACTGTTCAACTGTATTTGTATTACTTCATATCGTCGGGTTACAGGCGAAAGGTACTAAGTCACTTTTGGCAGATCTTTTGAAAGCGATGGAAAGGCGCCAACGAACGAGCGGAGCATCTCTAAAATCTCGCCAAACTGTAAAGCTTTTTCCGAGGAAGCACCAGATGCACGCTTGCAAAAGTTATAAACATGACGAGGGTAAACAATCTGAAGAATTGCTATAAGACTAACCCCTATCCTATACCTCTTTCTCTAAAAATATCAAAATTCATATCTAAATTGCGCACATCCATCACAATGAGTAAATCGTCGGTGAAGAAGTGATACTTCGTAGTAAACGACAACATTAGCGAGATTTATTATTGAAGATACTTCCGTCAAGGCAATTATTCGCCATATCTAATAACTATACTTAAAAATCAAATCGCAGCAACCAGAAACTTTTCTTTCAAAAACTTTTCGGTTTTTTTGTTATAAAAGAAAAACTAATCATGGTAGAAGTTCTATATTTTAAACACATATACAATTGAATCGTCAGTTTGAAGAAGGGAATAAGTCCAAAAAATGACAAATTGACTTTTTGTGCTCAAAACAATCTCCAAGCTTTGCTCTACACATGGGTGAAAAGAGGGGGAAAATAACTAATCCCTATAGGGAGATATCGCCCCTTGAAGTTGTGCAATCGATGTCCATTCATTGTATTTTTCAAGTTAATTTGGAGTTAAAATTAATTTGTCTTTCTTTTCCTATTCTTTGAGCTGTAAACTAAGTTAAAATGAAATTTTCTTTTAATTTAAAATTTTTTCTAACTTTTTTATATGTAGGGAAGGTTTAACTCCATTCGTATTCTCTCACTCCATTGATACTGCTCTAATAACTCAGTTTCACTATAACTTTGAATTTTATTTGACTTATTCCTTTTATTTCACCCTTTTGTGGTGTAAACTAAGGAGAAATATAATTTAAATGTGAATTTAAGGGTTTTTTAAGATTTTTTCATCAGAAAAATTTCATAAGGTTGAAGAAGGGAATAAGTCCATCAACTTATTTTGACTGTAAAATATTTTTGAATATACTTATATTTGTTTTGATGGTTGCTCTGTTTTCTAAATCGGATTGTGAACTTCCAGTAAAAATTTGGTGATTATACAATGAAAATTCTATTACTTATACAGTTTTTTTCGATTTTCTCAAAACTTGGTTTTTGGACTTATTCCCTTCTTCAAACTGACGATTCAATTATTTTTTGTAAAAAGATTGGCGTTTCATTTCTTTTAAAAATCGAATTAGTTTTAGAATTATTAAGATTCAAAGTTTCAATTTTTTCTTACTAGGGAAACAGACGAGTTTTATGAGTCTGATTTCTTTTTTTCCCAACGATTCACTAGATATACACGTGCACATTAATATTATACAGTTAAAAGTTTCTTATGTTCTCTTGTGGTAGAAAAATTCTGTTTATGTCTGTATTACTTGAGAGATCAAATCCACCAGTTTTTAAAAATAAAATACTTTCTAAAATTTTAAAAATTAAATTTTTTAAATATCTTTTCTACACTATGACTAGAATGGCAACGGTAAAATGATCGCCAAACTTGCCATAACCTCGTACGATGTAGTTGAGCAAAAAGTGACTTAGTACCTTTCTCCTGTAATCCGACGATATTTTCTATTTGAATACGTTAGAGAATACATAGTGTGCTTCAAATCTCTCTGTGATAGGTTGGGTGAAAGAGGACTTAGACAAACATATTTCGGATAGGAAGGGGAAGGCATAGATGCATCACTGAAGTGCTAGATTATTGGAACATTGACTTCAATCATCAAAAGGAAACACCCCGTTCTGCTTAGAAATATTCCTGTTCAAAAGAAGTTGTTTTTATAAACTAATTTTCACCCTTCACCTTAACCAGGAATGTAGTTATAATAGATTTGACTCTAAATAAATAGAAGGATAAAACATTGATAAGGACTTCAAACGCTTAATAATTTTAATTTAACTTAAAAAGTTAGTATTTATTTGATGCTCATTAAATTGAAATTAAAACAACACTATTCAAGTTCTCAAAATCCTTTCTCGCATTTTGTAACAACTGATACGTCTCTTAAATTGGAGTCAAAATGAACCAAATTTTCTAACGAATGTGAAGCAAAGTCTATCGATCGTTTTGAATTGAAAAAATGGTACTGTTCCAGAATCCCGGCGCAAGCGATAAAGTCGCCAATAATGATGCAACCAGCGCCAAACGGAAAATCACTGGTTGTAACCTTTTGCTTGTAAAAAATAACAACAATGCCATTCCATGAAACTTTTTATTTAAAAATTAATCACTCAAATAAAAATATTTTAAACTATACTTACCATTTTTAAAATTTTAAATTTCGTTGAAATATATTTTAAGATTATTAATATGATTTTTAAATAGACTTGTATATAGTTTTTCTTTTAATAACTTGTTATTTACATTATGTTTTTTTGTAACAATTGGGTAAGCAGATCTCTTTTTGAGCAGAAATAAAGCTATTTTAATGCGGCGAGATTTGCTAGATTGCTTGGCGAGATTTGTGCCGGCTTTCTAGAGAAGTACCGAAAAAACAAGTGGACAAGGTTTCAATGGGAAAAATTTCATAAAAATATGTCCACTGTGTACGAAAATACCCTACTTTTGATGGTTTAAAAATACTTACTCCTGGGACTCAGGCTTTTGATTGCTTCCTAGTTCTCATTATAACTCCAACCACCAATTAGCTATGAAAAGATCGTGACACGTCCTCATTTCTTCCCGAATCGAATTCGCAAGTATACATCAGTCTAGTCGTGAGGCCTGGCTTTATGCTTTTCGAACGCTTTATGCCCCAAGTGCTTTACAATTGATCGCACAATCTGTTCTCGACATCTAGCATTGGGCGCGACAGGGACTAATGACACACCAATGAGAGTTAGATTCGCCTCACGGCTAATGAGATTTTAGTCACCAGAGAAATCACGTTTGGAATGGTGATTTTTGATGGAATAGATTGGGTGGAGTATACTGTCACGTATCATATGAGCAATGCTTATATTCAAAAGAAAATAAGTTATTTATATATTTTTACTTCTTAGGGATAGTTACTATCACAGTAATCTTCAGTGTAAGTTTCAACAAAACATTTAGAGTACTATCAGTACTGTAGTATTGGTACAGAGTATTGACTTTAGAGTACTATCAGCTTTTCTGTAATCTCAAAAACTAAGATTTGCAGCAGTATAGAAATCTCTTTTCTTGTGCTTCAGCCTAAAAAATTTACAACTTTATTTTTGTAAGAATATTCGAAAAAAAAATTAAAAAGACACATACTTTCACCGTTACGGGCTATGTGATAAACCTGGGAATTATTAATAATGCCTTGTTTATCACTTTTGCAGAAACATATACAATATACAGGGTGCTCCTGAATTCGTGGTACAAACTGGGTAGGATAAGTAGAGTACATCAAGACGAACAAGAATTGGTATAGGTTAGGGGGTCGCAAGTGGATTTTAAGGGGGGAAATCTCGGGTGAAAATTAGCAAAAAACTCGCATATCTGGCCAGATAGAGATACAATTGTTCGTTTCTGGCATTTATTACATTCAACCAATTAAAATGTTTCATGTAAAAATAAGATTTAAGTGTTTATTCTAATCAAATACAGACAGTCAAATAAATGAATCAGGCATGCGTTGAAGGTAGATTTAAGTTACAATTATCCCTTGGTCAAACTTAAGTTCCTTGCACTTTATAACTCTAAGCAACCAACCAACCAACAAGACTCTAGTATTACGATTTTTTCGTCGTGACACGTTCTATTGCAGTATATCTACCCATAACGCATGCCTGTTTCATTTTTATTAGTCTGTTTTTTATTAGAATAATAAAAATTCTAAATTTAGTAGTTAATACTAAATTTGGTTCATTAATAATCAATTTATTTATTCAATCAGTTAATTCAAACACATAAATTTGGTTCATGAAATATCATTTTTACATGAAAAATTTGAATTGGTTGAATGTATAATAAATGTCGGAATCTAACAATTGTTGCCCTTATTGACCAGGTATGCGAGGTTTTTTGCTAATTTGCGTCCTCGATTTTCACCCCTTAAAAACCCACTTGCGACCCTCTAACCTATACCAATTCTTGTTCGTCTTGATGTACTCTACCTACCCTATCCAGTTTGTACCACGAATTCGGGACCACCCTGTATATCCTTTAGCCCAGGGGTCGGCAACCTTTTGAAACGAAAGAGCCAAAAAGTACAACTTACAAAATTTCCCAGTTTTTAAAGAGCCACTTTTTTGTTTCAATTTTATAGTATTTGCTTATATGTATTTTATTTTAGATTGGGAAGATGATGGGGCGGTTGGCCCAATATTTTTTCTGAGGTACCTACTCTTGGGTACTTTATAACATCACGTTTCGTTTTAGATGACTTACTTAATTAACTTATGTTTAAAAATATTTTCGAAGAAAAATTGTAGGATCTGGGGGCTCTCCCCCAGAAAAATTTTTGGAAATTTCCCCTTCAAAATAGCATTTCGGCTCAGTTTTAGCCCTTTTTGGATTGCACGCTAAGAGCACCTCGCATTATTTAAATGACAGAATTTACAAGGCAAAATAGAGTAAAGTTATAAGGAACAGCAAAATTTCATGGCCCTACTTCAGGATAATTTTTGAAATTTGCCCCAGAAAGTGTTTTTATTCATTTTTAGGTATTCTACTAGACCATATTCACTCCTCATACGTCACAAAATTTTCAAGGAAAAACAGCACATATTATATTATACAATTTTGAGGGGTGTTTGGGGGTCCTCCCCCAGAAATTATTTGGAGCTTTTACCTTTAAAAGTATTTTTTTATTCATCTTGAGAACTTTAAGTTAGTTACACCTCTCCTTGTGAGTCACATCGATTTGATTAGGTACTTAAAATAAATTTTCTGATTTTTTAAGGGTTTTGATAATAAAATATAATTTTTTTCGTATGGAACAGGAGAGCCGCCACCTAACATCAAAAGAGCCGCATGCGGCTCGCGAGCCGCAGATTGCCGCCCCTGTTTTAGCCCATTCACTCCTAGACCGCCCGAGATCGTAATTAAATCCTATGGAAAATTTGAAGTGTCTAGGACTAAAAGGGTTTAGCAAAAAATTTTGTGATGATGTAAATAATCATTTTTTTCTTCATTACTTTTTTCCGATGTTAATTTTATTCTCAAAATTTCAGTTTATCCATTTTTAAGCTCAATTGTGACCAAGTTCAAATAATTTTTTTTTCTGAATGCATCGAATACTTTCGAGCGTCTAACAAATTTTACCTTTAAAAGTGAATTCAATAGGAAAAATTGTTTTCTAAAGCTACTCTGAAATTTCAATGCAATGAATCAAATCGGTGTAGTAATATTCTCAAAAGAGATTATATACCTAAATCTTCAGTTGACGTTAAATCTCAGCACATCCATATTTTATTAATGTTCGTGTCTATAAATGCAGGACATGGCTTGATTTACTACTTTCAATCTCCATCGTGTTATGGGAAAATGCAAGCGAGATTTTCGCCCTAGTATATCCACGTTTTATGCTACTCATAAAATGAATCGAGCTTCAACAAAATAAATCGTCGTTTACTACTGTAATTCTTTTATTATACTTACTTTGTAAATGGATATTATAGCAATGCTTGATTTACCATGACAATATTGAAAATATATTTTTCTCCCATTTCTAAAAAATATCACTGGGATTTTTAATGGTGGTCTTTTTTCTTTTATTTTAGTTTTCACACACTTTACTTTACTTGTTCTACTAAAAGTCTTCCTTCAATAAATTATTTCTTAATTCTAGAATTATGCAGAAGAATTAGAAAGTTTAAATGTATTTTATCTTGAATTAAAATTAAGTAATTACAAAACAATTTTTTAAATATTTTAGTCAAGATTTTTTTTAAATTACCGTTAAGCAAATTAATGAGAGGGGATTGATACTAGGTGGATAAGTTTAATTTGAAAGACATCTTCATTGCAAAGAATGCAACGATTTAGATGGTCAATAAATTAATTGTGTTTAATGTAAGTAAAATTGTGAAAAGTACCTGTCTTTTTTTAAACGCTTTTATTCTACTTGCTTTTGGCGGCGTTTTACGGGTGGAATTTTAAAACTCGATTTTCGGGCACTTCCCGATATGTCAGGGCCCCGAAACTTTACACATCGGTGTAACCCTCATGACACTCCAATATCCAACCATTATCTAGTCAAACAACCAAAGGATTAAGTTAATTAACGAGTATTTTTAATTAACAGAAAAACCAGAATTTGAGACCTTTCCCAAGGGGCTATTCTCCCTAAACCGTGCACAATTGTTTATAAGGCATAACTTCATCATATTCAAAAGTCAAAACGAGAATTGCCCAGTAATTACGATAATTATAGACGATAAATCACTTTTTTCTTTCCGGATTCTTGTACATAATATTTCAGGCACTTCCAAACGATATAAAGTTCTGAAACTTTGCACCGTGGTGGAAACTCGATGACAATGCAATATTCAATCATCAACTAGTCAAAACCTCCGTAATTTAGGTAATCAACGAGTGTTTTTAGTTATCCTTTTAATTCATATTTGAGACACTTCCGTGAAGCCAAGGGCTCCCAAAACCTGTAAGATAATAAACTACAATATTTAATCTTCAAAATGTGATTTTTTACCTTCCAATTAACAATTAAGATAATTAGCGATTTAAGATAATAACCGCGAGAAAGAAATCGCCAGAAGAGCGAGAAATCGCCGAAAATAGGTGTCCCATCCCGAGGAATGGCGATAGAAGAAAAATATGTACTTTTATAATTTATTGACTACTGAAAAGACTGGATGGTACTGTTTGCTCTTTGATACACACACACTAATTCTGAGTTTTTTACGATTGTTTTTTTTATTTTATTGAATGCTTTCTTTTTATTGTGAATCTTTTTGATATCGATGGATTTCATCGGCGAGTGAGCGGATGCGTTTCTTTGTGCGAGATATTTTTTCCGCTCAGCTTGTTATTATAACGTACCGAGCAATATTAAATAGATTTTAATTAACTTTGGAGTTGATTGTCCTGCTGAGTCGTCAGAGGATTGTTCTACTTTGTCAGATATGTGAAAAATTTTTGTTATACATGAAACTAAAATTCCATCCTAACATTACATTAAATATGGTTGAAATAAATACATTTTTTCTTGTGAGTTTTTGTTAAAAAATACCATGACTAAAAAGTAGTAAATAAAATAAGTAAAAAAATATTTTTTAAAAAACGCTTTTATTGAAGTGTTCTAAAAGGTCAAAAATAATTTTTTCGGTTTGACAAATAATTTATTGGGAAGAAGAAAATAACTTTTTGGTAAGTAAAAAAAACTGATTTTCTAATCACTAAAAATAAAAGCGTGGGCGCTAGTAATTCTTAATTCACTATTTATTCTAACTTCTTTATTCTATGTTCTATGAGGTTAAATTTACAAATTTCTCATTCATGAGTTTTGAGTAGGATGGATTCACTTTAAATTCTCTATTAGGTATTTTTATTTATATAAAGTTATACATAAATGCCGACGTAATGGCCTAGTGGTAAGAGCATCTAACTGCAAAGCCGTACGTCTGGGGTTCGAATCCCCGTTCGTCAGGGATGTTACTGTCCTGTAAAAAAATTTAAATTAAAAAAATTACTAGCTCCCACGGTTTTATTTTTAGTGATTAGAAAATCATTTTTTTTACTTACCAAAAAGTTATTTTCTTCTTCCCAATAAATTATTTGTCAAACCGAAAAAATTCTTTTTGACCTTTTAGAACTTATCAATAAAAGCGTTTTTTTAAATATTTTTTTACTTATTTTATTTCAATTTCTCTGGAATTAATTTACTAACTTCTTTTCATATAAAATCACTTCAGACATTCTTCGTTCTATAATTATTTTAGTGTAAAATTTATGCCTCTTATAAAAACCTTTTCATAAAAATGTAATGGCAATAAATTAGTAAATATTTTATGAAATTAACTGGTTAAAGTTTGGTAGGCAAAGTCTTCATGCCTAGGGTATAAAGCACGTTGGGGAAAAGGGACACATCATATAAATTGGTATCCTTGTAAAACGAGCAAATACATTCTTAACCTCATCAAATCCAATTATCAAATATGATAGAAAGTTTAAAATACTCAATATTTCTGAATGTTTTAGTACATTTCATGAAAGTATGATGCTCCCTTTTTAAAAAATACTGTGAATTTAGTAAAATTTTTTAAGGATATCATAACATTGGTTTTTATCATTACCAAGGTACCCCAAGTTGAGCTTTTGTAATCTAAAAGACTTCATAAGAATATCTTTAATAATAAGATTACAGTTTATTTTCGAGACGTACAACTCATTTTATAATTCAAAAAAAATATCCTTAATTAAGCTTTTTTAGAGGCAATTGTTATTTCACATTGAATGACATTTTTGAATCTTTTAATTTCTTTGTTCCTTGATGTAACGCATGTTCTTGATTGCTTCTTTTTTTAGGTTTGCTGTCTGAAACCGGGTTTTTGCGATATCTGATGGGGGAAGACAACCCCATAGTGTCGCTTGAGAAGCTCGACCTAAACCTTAACATGGAACAACCTCTTAGTCATTACTTCATCAATTCATCGCATAACACGTATCTAAGCGGTGAGAAAATTTTCAATGTGTATTTGATTTTTTTGTATTAAATAATTTGGCATTTAATTTATTCTCCTTTTTAACTTCGGGTAAGCTAGTTAATAATCGAAAAAAGTTAGGTTTCATTTTTTTGTTTTCAAAAAATTATAAATCTAATTTTTACAACTAAAAAGAAAGTTTAATCACAGGATTCTAAAAGCTTAAAAATAAAAAAAGGCGGCTTCTTTTTCTAAGTCAAATATGTGTACTAAAATAAAATAAAATCTTAAATTTGATAAAATTATGAAATATTACACGAAGTATTTCAAGAAATCAATCATCATGTAACACACACACACACACACGCACGCACACGCACACGCACACACACACACAATTTAAAGAAATAATCCCACAAATACTTGGATGGGAGAGCGACAGCAGAAATAACGTTGCTTGGTAACGAGCACTGAATATTTATCTTGAATCTTGAGTATTAATTTATCAACTAACAAAAACTGAAACATTTTCTTGGTGTTTTCATGATTAGATGCTTTGAATCGCTCTACATAAAAAATAACTTTGGAAGATGTAACAGTTACATCTAGTAAACTTACTTCTAGTTACATTAAATATTACATTTCTTTTTTACATTTAGGTATCACTTTACTCTTCATTAACTGCAGTTGCTATCTAAAATTGGTATTGGTTTCATTGGTATCTTTCATATCCAAAAATGAAAATTTTGCTCTAGTAAAACAGTTATGGGGGAGCACAATCTTTCCCCTGTGTCGTTTGGAGTTGTACATAAATTTTGGCTTCTGAAACTAGTACTATAGACTAATACATTAGGGTGTTGCAAAAGTCTACGGTAAAAAACTTTTTGTGGAATTTCCCAAATGCCCCCTTCTTATATTTTTACAAATACCGAAACATTATTACGTTAAATTTTCAGGTATCTGGAAAAATTTTTTACTCAATTTTGTTGTTTTTAATTTTATAAGCCTAAACGCTGTTAAAATATTTAGTTATAAAACTATATAAGTATCTTTTTGGTATATCATTGTATCAAGATCCTATTGGAAAAAATATTCAATTGCATCTACTGGGGGAAGTTCCGCTAGCGCACTCTGACCGAAAAAAAGATGAAGATACCACCTGGGAGTTTTACTAAATATCTTTCCTATTTATTAAAACTGGAATCATCTGATAAAATTTTGTATTGATCCACCTCCCACACTCAAGCGCGCGCGAGCCTCCACTTTTCTCGGTGAGAGTGCGCTTTTATCCCTTGGGGAACTCCCCCAGTAGGCGCCATTGAATCTTTTTTCCAATAGGATCTTTGGACAATTATATATCCCAAAGGTGATGCATAGGTTTTTAACTCAATATGAGGAAGTTGCATGATTTTTTTTAATTTTTTTAATCGCAAAAATAAGCAACTACCCAAAATTTGAGGCCGATCGAGAAATTTTTTGATTGCCAAAAAAATTAACAAAAACCCCCTTTTTAAAAGCGCGCGAAAATGCCAAGAGTTTGGATGTGACGTCATCTTATATTAAACACTGTTGTAAAGCAATGGAGTTGATGGTATTATTGTTGACGTCATCGTCATCTTATAGTTTAAACAATAAACGTTTTCAGTCACGGGTTTTTTCTCGACTTTTAAATTAAAATATTTAATTACCTGTACATTTTTTTGAAAAATTGACTAGATATTTCATTTTACCATACAAAAAACCATACGGAACACTTGTTTGTTTTTGAAAATCTGACACATGCAACTTCCTTATTATGACAGCGTTCAGGCTTATAAAATTAAAAACAACAAAAATGGAGGTATTTTCGATTTTTTCATATACATTAACATGGGAAAACTACTAAATTGTCCTAGAGGCCTGAAAACTTGCAGGTAATAATATTTCTGTATTTGTAACAACATAAGAAGGGGGTACCTGGGAAATTTCAAAAAAAAATTGCAACGCCCTATTGATACATAAAATTCCACTACCGGGCATAGGGGAAACTTAAAAAAATTTCAGTTAATTCCCTTTGAAAATAGTTTTAGTTACAGAAGAAGAAGGAGAAAAAATTGCAACCTATTTGAATGTACAGGTCACCAGCTGACGGGCAAGTCCTCGGTGGAGATGTACCGGCAGACACTGCTGACGGGTTGCCGGTGTGTGGAGCTAGACTGCTGGAACGGGAGGAACTCCGACGAGGAACCCATCATCACTCACGGATACACCGTCGTATCAGACATTTTGCTCAAAGTGAGTCAGCACATAGTCCGACATTAGCATGAGATTAAGATTAAGCCATATCCACAGCCATGTGGACATGGCTTAAGCCACAGAGAAAAATCCTAACAGAGGGTCCGAAACGATGTGTTCAAAAGTTGGATGGATATGAGGGCGCCACGAGGAACTATAAATGATTGACAGAGAGATCGGCTGTACATTTTGGTGACCAAACCTGTGATTGGCTGTCACTCAATCTTCTATTTTCGAAGGAGAAGGAAAAAGTTTTTCTCAACCAATCAGGCTTTTTCCCCCGCCTCTCGTGACGTAGATACGATCGCAGCGCCAAAATAGCCCCACATCCATTCAACTTTTCGATTTCCATTAGCGCCTATGGCGACCAGCTCTCTGTTCTGTTCTAGTACTCTGTGGCTTAACCCATATCCACAGCCATAGCGTATGTGTTAACCAACAGCTACAAAAAAAATATATTATCGTTGACTCTGATTGAATAACACCGACGGTGATGACTGTGAATATGGTTGCAAGTGCATACTAGAGTAAAGTTTCTAAAATTCAATAAAATTCAAAAAATATGTTTGTTTTCCAGGAACAATAAACTTTATACTAAATGACAGATTTTCTGGTAAGTGACGTCACCGATTGACGTAAGATCCCACCACACTTTATAGCTACCTAATAGGCGGAAATGACAGCAAGCGAGAGTTATCTCTGACTCGCCAATTAGGTAGCTAGAAAGTGTGGTGTGATCTTACGTCAATCGGTGACGTCACTGACAAGAAAAGTTGTCATCTAGTATAAATACTTTTATTGAGAATATATTTAAGCATTATTTGTTTGCTTAGTATGTTTTACAACTATATTGCACCTTAATATTTCAAATTTTAGTGAACAGTATTTGTCCCATTTAAGGGGAGTTTAATAAATAATTTATACTTTCTTAATGCAACCATGATTCCATACACGCCTTCATTGTTTCTTGGTAGCTAACTTTTTTATGAATGATTGTTATTATGAGTGTTTAATAGTTTTAAAAAACAATTTTAAAGGTTCTTTCTTAAAATAGTATATCAATATGTTTTATTTAGGAAGTGCTAGAAGCGATTGCAGACTGCGCTTTTAAGACATCTGACTTCCCTGTTATTCTCAGTTTCGAAAATCATTGCTCGTAAGTTATTTCTTCTAAGTCCATAAATCAAAGTATAAACTATTAGCAAAATTAATAAATTTTAAAAGGATTTAATTGTTTAGTTTTTCGTTTGTACTTGTTTATTATGAAAATAATTCCAGTTTATGTTTGCAAATTTTTTAAAAAAATAACGGCGCATTGAATGTGGGAAAGTTTCATTTAACACATTCATCACTTTGGTGATTAATCTTCTTTCTTAATTAAAGAGGAAATTACCTTTTGAAGAAATATTTTTCAAATCATTTCACCTCACAAAAGACATTTTACTTGTGAAAAATTATAGCGATCACGTTTCTGATAAAAAGATAAGTAATGATCCTCGCGGCATTAAAAATCAATTTTTTCTACGGAAATTCAAGTCGTAAAAGGAGGATTGAAGATAACACAGTTATAAAGCTAGTAAAAATTTAAATCGCTTCATCCTAGAGAACATTTTTATTTCTCTCAATGATTTATTAACACCTTGTCCGTTATATTCTCTTCTCTCTCAAAAACTGCTACTTTTATTACTCAATAAATTTCGTAATCTGTCCTGTAGATAAACCAATCTTCTAGAGATAATGAATCAGAAATTGGTAAATGATGCATAATATCGTCTGCTTCTAACAACCATCGAATTGAAGTGAACTGCTCCTTACGCTTATCATGTTTCCTTTTCAAAAGAAACGCAGATTTGTTTTTCTTCTCAATAAATGTATCGAATATGCTAACGTTTTTGGAATTTTACGATCTTAAGCTCATATTTACGTCCCGAACATTAATAAGCACTTCGTGATAGTTTGGTAATTTGCGGAAATATTAAGCAGTTTTGTTCATCCCCGCTGATTGTATTAAAAACTTTATCTTTAGAAATCCCAGTGAAACAAATACCTCTAAGATAAGAACTTTTTCTTCAAGAAAAATGTACTTCCACTGCTTAATATTTGAAAATTGAAAGCACCAAATTACTGTTCGCCATCTGTTACAGACGAGTTTTTTTTAGTCTCTTCAGGGCGATATTTTTTTTGTAATCGTAATCGAAAAGTGAATGTCTCTAAAAATTTCAAAAGGAAGCTTTTGGTAGAAATAAATTGAAAAGTAATCTGTTTTTTTGCCGGGACAGAATTATTTTTTGAAATTCAAAGAAACGAAAATGTGGTTTCCTTTTTAGGTAGTTTCTAGAGATAAAAGCGTAATTGTTGGTACTTTTTATTGCATTCTAAGCGGAATCTTTTACATGAATCCAATTTATTCAGACTATCCAGCAGGAAATAGAAATAATAGTTTAATTGTTCAGTGGTATCGGTTTTCAGAATTAAATTTTGTATTTGATCTTGCAAAAAATTGTACTCTTTTAGTTAAATTGTACTTTAAACTTTATTCTGAGTTATAGTTTTTAAATTAGTTACAAAAATTTGATAGCCCTTTTTTTCAAAGAATAAGACTTAATTAGTAGTAGATAAAAGTTTACTGAACTGAAACACTTAAAGGGTACTTTAACCCTTGGCGTCATTACGGGCGTCATTGAGGGGGGGGGCAGGGGGGGGGCAACCGCCCCCCCCCCTAGGTTTTCACTGTTATGTGAAAAATAGCTGCAAGTCCCTTGAAAATTATGTTTCTTCCACAAAGATATTTGGGTGCAGCTCAAAAGGAGTTAAAAACACTACTTTTGAGGGTTATATTTAAAAAAAAATTCTGGGGGAGGACCCCCAGCCCCCTCTAAAATTTTTACGTCGGTTATACAGTTTTTCCCTTTAGAATTCTGCCACTTACAAGAAGCTTTACCCTTTAGGAGCTCCCGAAAGAGTTTGAAAAAGAGATAAAACACTAGTTTAAAGGAGAATTTAAAAAAAAATTTCCCCTTGAAACTTTGACGTTTATTTACAACTCTTTTCCCTAGAAAATTCTGTGGTTTGCAAGAAACTGTACTCTTTGAAAGCAGCCCAAAGGGTCTTAAAATGAGCTAAAACACTACTTTAATAAGCGAATTTTCAAAATATTCCTGGGGGTGAACCCTAGACCCCCCTTTTTTCTTGGAGTTCACGTTGTCAAATTCTGACATTATAGGTAATCAAATACTACTTTTCAGTGTTCTAACACTTAACCTATAAATGTGCTCGTTTCAGGATACCTTAAAAATGAAGTTGAGGCAACCCTCCCAAAAAGTCCAGTCACAGCGTGGTCAAGACCCACTAAAAAAATCCTTGTCCTCCCAACCAAAAACTGAAATGACGCAATTTTCTACAGAACTTCCAATTCTCTAAAATTAATTTAATTATAATGGAATACTTTCACCCGGAGAAGAAGACGACAGCTGTCGTAGGAGATTTATTATAAGAGAGCGTTGATTGGTTTGTCGATAGGACGCATGTCCTTATTTGGGATATCCGGTCGCTCTGTAAACGTTCTGATAGGTCCAGCAATGGTGTTTGTTTACCCTACAGCATGTGACCCCTGACGTCAGATGAAAGTATCTCATTATCTTCATACAACTTATTTTCATAATCCAAGTTAATCTCATTTCTGACAGCATAGATTTATATAAATAATTAGAACTGGTTAAAATTTTCTACTTCCTTTCCTACTTTACACTAAAACTTAATTCCACTTTTTTAAGTTTTGAACAGAAAATAAAACTCCTTCATCGAAACTGAATCAACCTTACTTTCAAAAAACAACCATCACAAAATGTTTCCATTAAAAGAGTTACACCCCATTCCCCATCAGCGGGTGTCCCAAATGCCGGGAGACAAACATCAAAACCTGACCCGGAACATGCACTTTCCCAGCCGCTAACACGCGTGTCATAATGAACAAAACCTCATTACTCAACCCCATACAAGGCCCGCATAAAAGCCAATCAACCCCCAAAAAACCGCCTCCCCTTAATTATTGCACCGCTTTATTAAGCCCCCGTTTCATTAACCCCGAACGGCCTTTAATCATGGCGGGGCTCGCATTAATCTGAATGCGGTCAATTAGGCTTATTAATGAAAGTTTCGCCTGTTTTTGTTGTTGTAGAACCAAGCAGCAGGCAAAGATGGCCATGTACTGCAGAAAGATCTTCGGGGATATGATCATTACGGAGCCCTTCGGCACGCATCAGGTGAGCATAGATGATGTGCGATGTTGAGTTTAGTTGTTTGTTTGCTTTTTCTAGGGTGATTTTACTCGAATGCGACTTAAATTGAACCTGACGTCATGGCCACGCGGAAGCAAATCTGAGTAAACAGAAAGCCTGCTGGGTTGCTAGAAGCTCTGGCGAGTTTGAGAGCGAGTTGTACTACTACGAGCTATTACGTCACTTTAAAAAATAATAATAATGAACATTTTATGCATATCGGGATGAAAAGATGCTTAATATTACGTGGATTTAAAAAACTAATCATTATTAAAAATTGAAACTCTAAATTTCCCTCAAAGTTCAGACACCTCGCGGGGAACTACTTTCTTTGGTTGCTCTCAGCATATTTCTACAGGCTCAAGTTAAGTTGCAACTGATTATAGATGGGTGGAGGAATTTGAGAGGGAAAATCACGTTTTGGCATTTGTTTTTTTTTTATATTGGTAAGCGGTAAATAAAGCCCTGGAAGGAGATAGCACTCCTCGCTCAAGTAGCGACAAGCTCCCCAAAATGGCGGACATCCGCAACTCTCACAAATCCGCTATGGTAAAACGGAGTTTCGCTAATTGAAATTAAAGCCCCTAGCACGAGCCAGAGCGGTTTAGCTCTCATATGTGACAAATCCCACGTCTCACCTCCATAACGTCACATTTCACTTAGGTTAACAGGTGGTAAGTAGCGAGCGACATCCTTTTCCCCGGTGCCTCCGTGCCGCTTTCGATTCGGTTTGAGTTGCGGTTGTCCCCAAAATGGCGGACAATTGAACTCTGGTCACAACATGAGCTAGGATTGATCTCTTCATCCAAGGCTTTAGTGGTAAAGAGTGAGCTGATTACATGGAGATATTATATTACGGATAGCTTGGAAGTTAGTGAGTGAATTCAAAATAATTTAGTGAAAGATCAGAGTGGTTTAGCTGACACACCCAAACACACAAGAATTTCTCTATAGTACATAGGATTCTCTCCCTCTCACTGTTTCTAACTGCTTCTTGACCAGCAGTTAACAGCAGCTAAAGAAAGAAAATGATCTTTTTAAACTGTGATTGGCGAATATTTCATCGCTAACCTGTTAGCTGCTGGTCAGGTAGCAGATAATATAAGGTTATAAATCTTACTCTCTTTCTCCCTCTTTAACACTTTCCCATTCTGTCTTTCAATCTTTCTTATCGGGTTTCGCTTCCATCATTTCTCTATCATTGTTTTATATCTCAAAGTGAGAAGCATAGGTAAAGAGGTAAGAAGCATTGAAGTAATCGTGAGCGAAAATGAAGAAACTGGACATCTAATCCAGAGGTTCTCAAACTGTGTGCCGCGGCACCCTGGGGTGCCGCGACAGTATCCAAGAAAAGTTGCCAAAATTATGAAATTTGAATTATGGAACAAATCTTCTTAACTGTTTATGGGGGTGAAAACAGTGAATATTATTTAAATTTTTCACTCTTTTTTTCCTTTTATTCTTGCGTTCGTAGAATGCCAAATACCTTTTTTATCTTACACAAAATAAACGATCAAAAACACTGCTTTTCACAGAAAAAGGGACAAATACATACCTATTTTTTTTTTCATTTGGTGAAACTGCAGTTGTACAGAAGTAACAAAAAAAATTGTTTGAAATGAAACAGGTACGGAAAGGCACATGGGTGGTGAGAGTGCCCTGTCCCACCGAAACTCGGACATGGTCTACCGAAACAAGTTAAAATCCCTGATTATTAGCATCAATTTCTGGGGAGAAACCCACCTACCCCCCTTTCGTACTCAAAACTTTATTATTCAAGACTTATTATAAGTTCACATCAAAATCGAAATCCTACCTAAAATATATACCCGAAATTCGGAGTAGGTATACTACATCAAAACCAAGGTAAGCCCAGTTTTTAGGATTAAATTTCCAAAAATTTTTGGGGGATGACCTCCACATCTCCTTTTTTACTTGGAACTTTATTATTCACAACTTTTTTATATCATATTAAGTTCATAATTATACTATCATCAAATTGCAAATCCTGCCAAAAATGTCAATCTAAATTTTGGAATAGGTGTGCTAAAGCTAGAGATGTAAAGGCGGAAGAAAACCGGGTTTAATCCTGGGAATCAACCCAAAAAAAACAACCGGGTTTATTCCTAATTTAAACCTGGTTTTTTCGCCTTTACATCTCTAGCTTAAACTACTTAAAAACCCGTTTTTTACAGTCAACTAAGCAATCAATTCTGAGCAATAATCAAATCCCTAACTTAAATACTTATAAAAATTTAAACGTTCTTCCTATTCGTCATTTATTTTTTTATCAAACAGTT
Organism: Tetragnatha versicolor; assembly: GCA_024610705.1. NCBI lineage: Eukaryota > Metazoa > Arthropoda > Arachnida > Araneae > Tetragnathidae > Tetragnatha > Tetragnatha versicolor. The sequence continues at coordinate 17,702,200 of JANDEH010000002.1, read as the reverse complement.
GTTTATTTTAATACGCATCGTAATAGTAATGAAATAAGAAACATAACTTATAACTTGAGTTCAAAAAATAATTACCTAATACCCAAAACACGGAAAGAAATTTTTCACAAAAATTATGCTTACTTATCCCCAAAATTTTACAATAGCCTACCTATTCATATTAAAACAGAAATATCTCCATTTAAATTTTAAAAATTATTAAAATTGTTTATATACTCCATAGATAATATCGAGGATCATTTTTGATTATATTCTCTAGCACTTTATCCCTGAAGCTCACCCAACAGCATTTTCACTTGCCATATTTTTCAGTATCTTTTTCATCTATTCATGTGGTTTTTTTTGTTGTTCTTGTATTTTATTTTCTATAGTACTTTTTTGTTGTATATTATGTTTTTTGTGTTTTTTATGTTTTTCATTTTATATAAAATATAATATTTCACCTGTATGAGGTTATCTCACCTCCTTGATGACTCAAAAGAAAATGTCTTCCCTTTTTGTGTTCTTTTTGTATTCTTTTGTTTATTGTTTAAATTGTAATAAATAAAGTTGTTTGATATAACTTTCCAAAAATTTTCTGGGGGAAGACCCCCAGACCCCTTTTGATACTTCGAGCTTCATTACAACCTTTCTTATATCAAATTTTTTATAACACAAATTCTACCTAAAAAACAGAAAGAAACTACTTGGACCTATTAAATATATAAGGAGGGTGGAGGGCTAATTTTGGGCCCCTCCTGAAATAAATTTCAAGATACACTGCTGGCGATTTCTTATGTGGATACCTTTTTTCCCAAAAAGTTTAACCTTTTTTGGGGGGTGCCCCGAATTTTTTGTAGCTTGCTAGGGGTGGGGCGGCTGTAAAAGTTTGAGAACCCCTGATCTAATCAATAGTGCACTTTAGGAATTTAAAAAAAAGCAAACCTGAAATTGTTTAATTTTTGCTAACTAAATCAGTTGAAGATGACATTGTATCAAACTGTAAATGAAGAATTTTAATTAAAAGTCAATATACGTATAGCCTAAAAAGTTTACTAACTTTAGTTTCTTTAAATTTCAATAGTTTTTGAGATATTGAAAGTGTATCGAAGTGCTCCTTGTATCAAATTGCCCTATTTTTCCCTACATAAAAAGACACTTTCAAATCCATTTAAATTCCCTCGCACAGTTGAGAATTTCAAGAAACACCTTAATCCTCGAACCTGGAAGCTGGTTGGGACATGCTAAGTATACTTTAGAGCGCGACAGATGCCTTTTATGCATTCATTTACCTCAATTCTCTCTCTCTCATGTGAAGCTCGCTCTCTCTCACACAGAAAAGAGAAAATGTCGAGCTTCCATTCTCATTTAAATATTCATTCATTCTCCTTTGTCATTTTAATTTTTGGGAATTAAAATATTATTTCGTGCGTCACAGCACACGAAGGTAATAGGAGAGACGAGATCCTTGCTGATTCAACACTTTTATGTATGGGTGTCTTTTCCTCGCAGTTTCTTTAATTTCCCGCAGTGTTTGAGTTGGGTATTGATCTTGCCCATGAATCAGCTGTATTTGAAAGTTAAATATTTGGAGTGTTTGGGGTTCTTAATTACCTCTGAAATTGCGATATTCCTATTCAAAAATAGAAGTTCTAATAAGCTTGCTTTTAGAGATTCGGAGTTGAGTTTTTGTATCTCTGGGAGTCTTCGCTGAATATTCATGGCTCGAAAATTTCTGAATGGAAATATGCTAGAGTGCACTTAAAAGCCGATCGATTTTCAAAATGCATTTTCCTGGTGTTTTGTTTACTTTATACCTAAGGGACTCGGAGCTCAGTCACATTTCATTCTGATTCATCTAAAGCTGCAATATCGTTGTCTAGACGATTTTATTGAGCTTTTCACAACTTTTGAAAAGATTCAGGAATACTCTGAATGGATTTACGAATGCTTCCATATTTGGATTGGAATATGGAATGAGTCGGGAGCATTATGGAAAACCTTTTTATTTCTTACATAAACGTTTTTGTTTTACCTTTACTCATTTCGCTAAGCCTAATAACAGAACAAATGTCAAGAAAGATTACATTATTTATTTTACCTAGCTAATCCATAGGTTGGATGTCAAGGCCAGTTACGGATCCAGGATTTGGTTTTTGTTGGCTAAGAATTTTCATAATCAAAATAAATCTTCTCAAAGAGCATACTATTGAAATTGTTGTGAATAATTGCGTTCTAATTACCTAAGAAGGGATCTGGGGACCTCCACAGAATTTTTTTTTTGAAATTTAAGTCTAAAAAGAGCATTTTTTCAACTCGTTTTGGTACACTTAAACCAAATTTCACCCGTACATCTTCAAAAATTTAATATATTTTTGGTAGGACTTTTGCATTTTGACGAATTTTTTTTAAGTTTTAAATAATAGAGCTCCAATACCAAAACCGGTCTGGGGGTCTTCCCCTGGAAAATATTTGGAAATTTGACCCTAAAAAACAGGGTTTTAACTCGTCTTGGTGCAAAGGGGGAGGCGACTACGCGTAGTCGCGTATCCCCCTTAATTTGCCCCTGAGTAACTTCCCCTCTTGCTCACGTTCTCGTTCCTTTAGTCCCCCCTGCATCCGCTAGTTGTCAAGGCCACTAAAGATATATTTCACTGGTTTAAAGAAATAAATTATTAATTTAATAGTGCATGTGTGATGGAAAATTGACAGCGTAGATATACTTCCAGGTTCCAGGTCTCGAACACTTTCGTATTGGGCAATTTCAGGTGTAGTATTTAGTAGCTTCAGATATCGACTTGATATTAATCTACTCATACTGTTAGATGCTTTTTCCTTTAAAGTAGGTACTTGATACCTAAATATTTTATACTTAAAATGTGTATCAGTTCTGACGACCACTCTATTATTAAGTATTAATTGTTCATACAGTTTCGGTGTGTAAAAGTTTCTATTTTTCCTTGTTCAAAGAGCTTATTCACCTTATAAAAGAAAAGGCTGGAAAAAAGTTCATTATTTCATAAATAGAGTAAGCAACTGGAAATAAAAATATCGCCAAAGAAAAGATCATTCACTCTTTTTTACTTTATTTTTATTAAACACTTGTTAGAGAAAAAACATTTTAAGAAGATTTGGCATTATAAATGTAAGTATGCTCATTTTCTTCACCGTTTACAGCTAAATCCTGGTCAGCTTTTACCTTCCCCAACGCAACTGATGAGGAAAATCATCATCAAAAACAAGAAGAAGCATTTTCCAAGAGGTAAAAATTATTTACGTACTTATTGTCAACGAAATAATATTTTTAAACCCGAATTTCATAAATTCCAAATACCTAACCTAATCCAACTATCCTCCACGTTAAAGTAGTTTTTTTTTCAGTAAAAAAATAATATTTGAGTTTATTCGCGGGTATGTGTGACATATTTATAAAATATTTTAAACACCAAACTTTTTTTACAATTTTAGGATTGGTTTGCACAAAAGAACAACCCTAAGAGTTTGATCTCACTGAATGAATCTAAATCTCTCCCTCATAGTATTTTTCACACAGAATAGTTGAAAAACTGTAAACAGCTTAACCTAACTGGTAAATTCCTAATGCATCCCGTTTGTAAACCCCACCACGAATTTGAAAAGTTCCCTATTTCGGCCTCAACTAAACGGATTTTCATCAAAATGTAGTTTTTACCGTAGACATATTCATTAATCCCGGTGGTTTATTCATTCAATTACCATCTATTCCCTTGTCTCATGCGGTAATCGCACCGCAGAGGAATTGCAACGTAATCCCTACGTTGAACGCATCTCTTGCGATCCATGCATATTTCATCCCCCATTAAATCCGACCAATCTGCATTCATGCCCGCGTTTAAATACAAATTTCGATTCCGTGGGTGAGTTCCCTAAAGCTGCGACCCAAAGTGCTCCCTCAGAAAACGGGATTGAGGATTGGCCCGGGAAGAGAAAAGGGATTATAGTCCAGAAAAACACTGCGGGGGATGTGAGCAGGTATCCTCTAGTGAAATGCTGTGTTAATGAAAGTTTAGGAAACATAAACTGGGTGTTTCGTTGTTTTCTATAAAGGATTTTACAAACTTTTCTTCAAATTCAAAAGTGGTTTTAGATCTATTTAGAGGTAAAGATCGCGTGAAATTCTGCTTGTATATTCTCAGTGGTACATGGATTCAGACATTATTGTCGTTGCCTACTATTTTTGTTTAAAACACATATTATTAGAATTCAGGATTAATTTATTTAATTTATCACAGAAAAATAAAAATATATACTAACCCAAATAATTAGGTATACGTTCCTTATTGTACCCTTTTAAAAGTAATTGTTACATTTCTTACATTACTAAATATGCTGAGATACCCAATGAGGAAGTTGCATGTGTCAGATTTTCATAAACATTCAAGTGTTTCGTATGGTTTTTTTAATGGTAAAATGAAATATGTTGTCAATTTTTCAAAAAAATTTACAATTACATATTTAATTTAAAAGTCGAGAAAAAACACGTGACTGAAAACGCTCAGTGAAAATGCCGTACGATGACGTCAACAATCATACCATCAACTCCGCTGCTTTCCAACAATGGTCATCGTACGATGACGTCACATCCCAATTTCTTAGCGTTTTCGCGAGCTTTGAAAAAGGGGATTTTTGTTAATTATTTTTTTTGCTATTAAACAATTTCTCGATCGGCTTCATATTTTGGATAGTTGCTTATTTTTGCATGAAGAATCGATTAAAAATATAAAAAATAATGACACTTCCTCATTAAGCATTTGGAAGTTCTAAAAAATTATTCCATCCAATACTATAGTTATTATTTTTTATATTTTTGTACAAAAAGATCCTTTTTAGAATGTAAAACAATGAGACAGAGTAGCCTTAGATTTTTTTTCATTTCTGCATCGACCCATTAATTAAGTTTTGTAACTCATTTCTTGTGAGTAATCTTATATGTTTTCACTTCAAGTAATAAGCAAAGCTTAAAATCTTCGCCTTTAAAGTACAAGGTGTTTTTGTTAATAGTACAACTGACTTCATAAACATAAAATATAATGTCTCTCATCAGTCAATAATTTAAAAACCATCGCGTAAGCTTTTTATCGGCATTCCTCACATTTCTTACAGGATTCTACAGGTATATCTTAAAATGTTTTAAACGCCATTATAAATAATGTATCCTTAAAGCCGTTTTAAAGTAAGGAATGAAAAAAACGCACTACGAAAAATCCATCCATCGATGCTTTTTAACCTATTTACTATCAGCAGTGCGAATAGGAAACTTCCTCTCCTCTTCAATCGTATTATTTATCCCCTTTTTACAACTTCAATAATTTGTGGGTGCTCTCCGAAAGGTTTTAAAATGTCACAAGAAGTCAATATCACGAAAAGGGGACAAAATCGAATACTTCAATAATAAAAAGGGGCCATCGGTAACTTCGCTTTCGAGCCGATCATCTCCTAGCATCAGTTCGGGGTAAAAAAAAACCTCGATAAGGAAAAGTGTTCGGAGGGGAAAGTATTACAAATAAAGAACGTTCGATTATGAAGGAATATTTCACTTTGCTTTTGGTGCGAAATCATTTTTCCACTACCCATAAAAGTAATAATAAATATTAAGGTTACGGGTAAGGGTATCGGAATTCGAACGGGAAATGGAGAAACTTTTCTAACAGCTAGGATGGAATTCTGTTATTCCAAATCGATTGTTTAGTGTATATCGAGAGTAAGAAGAAATGTTTAATTCAATAGTTCTCACCGCATCGTTTGAGAAACTCTCCCAGAAAAGCACGATTTCAATTTTGTGTAAGATAGTTATTGAAAAATTTCGAATTGTATATTATTTATAAGGATTTACTTTGAGTTAATAATGATGTAAATTCTTTATTATTGCTTCTAGACTGTTTATTTTCCTTGAAATACTAGTAAAGCATTTGTAACCAATTAAGATTAAAGTAGTTTGATTGGTGGTTTGGGATATTTTAGTTATACAAAATAACCACCGATTTGTCAAAATAGTTATCGATGCTCCTACAAATTATTTAAAATTTTGAAATCATTAATATGAGTTATATAGAGTGATTAAAATTTCATGAGTAAAAATTAGTGTTGGGAAAAATCGATACTTTTAGATATCGAGTATTTTCAGTTATCGAATACTTATTACCACTTTTGAAATTAGGTACAAATATGGTGTGAAAAATTCAATAAATTTGTTTTAAAAAAAGTGCCTACAATTTTCAAAGGATACACATGAACCACCCTTGTGCTAGAGGCAATCTCTAAAAAACTAAAAATTAATGAACAGGGGAATTTAAAAATACAAAAACCCAAGGCTAATAAAAATTTTTAAAAACCGCATACCGCCGATCTGAGACCTGGCCGCAAAAGCAGAAGGTTGAAGGTTTTTCGATACTAAAAGTACTGGTGTTAAAAAGTATCGTTTGAAAGTTTGATACCAAAAACACTGGGTATCTATAAAAGTTTCGCTAGAAACTTATGATACCAAAAGTACTGGTATCGAAAAAAAAGTATTGGATAGAAAGTTAGATACCAAAAGTACTCGTATCGGAAAAATCCTCGATACTATATGGGCGATATCTCTGGCGATACACCTCAAAAGTCGATACTTTGGATAAAGTGGGACATAAGTGACTCAATACGGAAAAAGAGTTTTTGAGCTGCATTTAAAATTTTTACTTGAGGGATTTTCTACCAAATAAAGGCTAATATTTAGAATGTCTTGTGTCTGTTTTATGTTTTTATGTAACTAGGGGGCTCTGCCCCCTGCTCGCTATCGCTCACCAACCACCGGAACTGCTTCGCAGTTCTATGAAGATCGCTTCGCGATCTTAGCGAGCAGAGCTCGCATGTTTCATCTCAACTATCCAGTAAAACCTGGAACTTGTCTGCTTAGTAAATGATCATTTAAAATCGAAATTTTTTATCTCTCTAACTTATCAATAACTTAATGCGAACCATTACTACCAAAATATCAAAATAAAACTGTTACTAAAATATTCCTTTTTAGTTTACCATTAAATTAACCGAAAAGTTTTCAAAAATATCCAGCAAGTCTACTAATTATCATCAACCATCTTAGAGAAAAAAAATGCCATTAAAAAACTTTTAAATTTATAAAATGCACGTGTGTATCTAGTGAATCATCGGGAATAAGAAATCAGATTCATAAAATAATCGCCTGTTTCTCTAGTGAACGACCAGAAAGAGAAGAAAAAATTGAAACTTGGTATCTTAATAATTCTAAAACTAATTCGATTTTTTTGAAAAACGAAACGCCAATCTTTCTATAAAAAATAATTGTATGAGTGTTTAAAATATCATAGTTTTACTGTGATTAGTTTTACTATTATAACGAAAAAACCGAAAACGGGTAAAAAATTTCGAAACTTTAGAATTTAATAACTCCAAAAATATATCGAAATTCGAAAAAAGGGCGACGAGGTGCAAAACTTCATACCTAAGAGTATGCGTCTGCAAAAAATCCTGTTTCTGCTGTAAATAGATTTTTCTGGGGGCGAACTCGCAGCCGAAAAAAATAATTTTCGACTTTGACATTAAATAACTCCAGAACTAATTATCTAATTAATTAGGTTTGGAAACTGAAATGACCCTCATACATTTGTCTACCAATGGTCAAAATTTCATAATATTCCTTCAAATAGTTTTTGCGTAGTGATAGTTCAAAGTTAAAAAAATAAAATTTTCAAAATCATCGGCGGCGACGGCGGTGACGGTCACTGTTACTTTTTTTAATATCGTCGGATTACAGGAGAAAGGTACTAAGTCACTTTTGCTCAACTACATCGTACGAGGTTATTGCAATTTTGGCGATCATTTTACCGTTGCCATTCTAGTCATAGTGTAGAAAAGATATTTAAAAAAATTTAATTTTTAAAATTTTAGAAAGTATTTTATATATTTTAAAAACTGGTGGATTGAATTGGATTTGGTAACGTATATTCCTTGCCTTGTGGGCTTGATCTCTCAAGTAATACAGACATAAACAGAATTTTTCTACCACAAGAGAACATAAGAAACTTTTAACTGTATAATATTAATGTGCACGTGTGTATCTAGTGAATCGTTGGGAAAAAAGAAATCAGACTCATAAAACTCGTCTGTTTCCGTAAGAAAAAATTGAAATTTTGAATCTTAATAATTCTAAAACTAATTCGATTTTTAAAAGAAATGAAACGCCAATCTTTTTACAAAAAATAATTGTATATGTGTTTAAAATATAGAACTTCTACCATGATTAGTTTTTCTTTTATGACGAAAAAACCGAAAAGTTTTTGAGAGAAAAGTTTCTGGTTGCTGCGATTTGATTTTTAAGTATAGTTATTAGATATGGCGAATAATTGCCTTGACGGAAGTATCTTCAATAATAAATCTCGCTAATGTTGTCGTTTACTACGAGGTATCACTTCTTCACCGACGATTTACTCATTGTGATGGATGTGCGCAATTTAGATATGAATTTTGATATTTTTAGAGAAAGAGGTATAGGATAGGGGTTAGTCTTATAGCAATTCTTCAGATTGTTTATCCTCGTCATTATTATAACTTTTGCAAGCTTTTCGTGCATCTGGTGCTTCCTCTGAAAAAGCTTTCCAGTTTGGCGAGATTTTAGAGATGAAGACTCCGCTCGTTCGTTGGCGCCTTTCCATCGCTTTCAAAAGATCTGCCAAAAGTGACTTAGTACCTTTCGCCTGTAACCCGACGATATAGAGAGATAGTTTTTTACTATACTAGGGGGCTCTGCCCCCTTTTCGCTATCGCTCACCGACCCCCGGAACTGCTTCGCAGTTCTTTGAAGATCGCTTCGCGATCTTAGCGAGCAGAGCTCGCTTGTTTCATTTCAATTATCCAGTAAAACCTGGAACTTGTCTGCTTAGTAAATGATCATTTAAAAGCGAAACTTTTTATCTCTCTAACTTATCAATAACTTAATGCGGACCATTACTACAAAAATATCAAAATAAAACTGTTACTAAAATATTCCTTTTTAGTTTACCAATAATTTAACCGAAATGTTTTCAAAAATATCCAGCAAGTCTACTAATTATCATCAACCATCTTAGAGAAAAAAAATGCCATTAAAAAACTTTTAAATTTATAAAATGCACGTGTGTATCTAATGAATCATCGGGAATAAGAAATCAGACTCATAAAAGTAATCGTATGTTTCTCTAGTGAACGACCAGAAAGAGAAGAAAAAATTGAAACTTGGTATCTTAATAATTCTTAAACTAATTCGAATTTTTTTTGAAAAACGAAACGCTAATCTTTCTATAAAAAATAATTGTATGCGTGTTTAAAATATCATAGTTCTACGGTGATTAGTTTTTCTATTGTAACGAAAAAACCGAAAAAGAGTAAAAAATTTCGAAACTTTAGAATTTAATAATTCCAAAAATAATTCGAAATTCGAAAAAAGGGCGACGAGGTGCAAAACTTCATACCTAAGAGTATGCGTCTGCAAAAAATCATGTTTCTGCTGTAAATAGATTATGGTGGAGGCGAACTCGCAGCCGAAAAAAAATAATTTTTGACTTTGACATTAAATAACTCCAGAACTAATAATCTAATTAATAAGGTTTGGAAACTGAATTGACCCTCATACATTTGTCTACCAATGGTCAAAATTTCATAATATTCCTTCAAATAGTTTTTGCGTAGTGATAGTTCAAAGTGTTCAAAAATAAAATTTTCAAAATCAGCGGCGGCGGTGACGGTGACGGCGGCGACGGTCACTGTTACTTTTTTTTAATATAGAGAGATAAGAAAATATAAATAAATGTAGGTAAGAAGTTAGTTTCTTGTTTATTAGAGTTTAAAATGTGGGTAGAAGCTACTTATATTCATACTAGCATTCTACTCATTAATTTCCTTAGTAATTATAAATTTTTCTGTCGTGAAAGTATGTACAAAAAATAAAATAGTTTTAAAATAGGTTTAATTTATTCTTATTTCTTTCTGATATTATTTGTTAATTTTTAACATTTGGTTTAATTAAATAAAAATCTCAGCAGACTGCCATCAATCCACTATAGTTAGCTTTTAATTTTAAGAATATTTGATCTTTGTTTTGTATCAAAAATGACTTATTAAAAAAAGATCAAATTTAAACATGTGTCAACACTTTGCTAGAATCATTATTTAAAAAGAATTTACAATAACTTTTTTTATTCATCGGTATACATTGATTGTTATTTCTTTAATTTACTGTCTTTGTCTGATTCTTTAATTTGAATTCATCTAAAGTAATAGAAATAACTGAAACTGATAAGATCCAACGGTACTTTTAAAACAACAAAAAAAAAAGATTCTTTAAGAAATGAAAGTTATCAGTGCCTCTTTTTGAAAGCAAATTATTAATTATCGAAGTTGACTTTGAGAAATATACTCTCGAAAGAGAAAGGGAAAGCTCTCTATTTTACTTTTAATGATTCAAAAGAATGGAGGAACAAAGAATCTTTAGTGAAACTCTAACAGTCAATTTTGAATTCCTTACGCTTGGAGAATATTTTGCAGTTTCAAAAGAACAGATTAAAGAAATCAATTCTGTGTTTGAATAAATTTAACTTTTGGGTAAAAGATGCGATTGTGGTTTGTGTAAAATAATTGGATGATCTCTTACGGTTAGTGGTAATGAATTTTTTAAGGGGTAGAAAGAGAATAAATCAGCTCTTGCATTTTGTCGATGAAGCCAAAATAAATTATTTCTTCTGAAGATAAATTGTTTCTTGCACTTTATTCTTTCTTCTTGCATTGGAAAAAATTGGTGTTTTATTTGAATGTTTGTCTTCAAAATAAATATTTTTTCAATTTTTTCTGCTCAATGTTAGGCTCAAAAAGACCTCAATTTTCCATAATGTAATGTCGAAAGAAAATTATACTTGGTGGCTTTTTGATTGCTCTTTCATAATATTGAATTAAAAGTTGTGCTTCCCATAAAAAAGAGCATGTTGCGATGCATTACGCGGTCTCAGAGAAAGGGTTGATAATATTAAATACCCTTAATGTAATCGATTTTGTCCTAGCTTAAACTGATAACAATATCCGATTGGTAATAATAAGAGATTTAATAACAACAGAAGCAAACTGCGCATCTAGAGTGCGTTTATAGTTGGTCCTAAAATTATACTCCTAATTAAAGTATTTAAACGATTTCACAATATTACAGATTATTAAAATTCTTTTAGATATAATATTATCTTAGATGCAGCTGATTTTCAAAAAAAATAACTGATGATAACTTGTAATTTTTTGGATCATTAATCTTGATAACATTAAACAGTCCATTATGCGTTTTGTTAAAAAGGAGTGATCAAGACCTGCCGATTTTCATAACTTTATCCTACTGATAACATTAACCATGATCACATTTGGCTATGTTGACTGCATAAAGTTCATTTTCATGACTCTTAAACCATTCAAATGTGTTTTCAAACCATTCAAATTATTATAACCTTTAGCCATTCCTAGATACACTCTTAAAACGACAGTCTCAAAACTGAGTAAAAAAGTACTCAAACTGGCTCCTATCCAAATATACTCAAATTTGAAAACATGAATATACTCCTTTCTGAAAATGTACATACTCAAAAAAGAAACATCTTGAGCTTGAACTCAAAAAGGAGCTGGAGCCAAATTGAATATGGATCGGAGCCAGTTTCAGTGATTTTACTCGTTTTGAGACTGTCGTTTTAAGAGTGTATTACTAATAGTTTTCGCTATGCAAAAGCATCCGACCGGCCATTTTTCTTATCACATTTTCGTCAGATTTTTAAGTCATTAACTAACAGGAAACCTGCAATATAAATATTACGGCAAACTATACACACAAAACGCTTTTGCAGCCACCCCAGACCGAACGCCCAAGACGTCGACAACTCGGGAGGAGTGCGGGTTGCCCCTGACCCCTGAGCGTGTCAAGAGCTCGTCGGTCAGCAGTCCGCTGTCCGGGGACGAGACGGAGTCGCCGGCGACCGTCGACCCCCCACACGACGAGTCCGACACCGACATCGGTTCCGACGACGACGAGCCGGAGGTCATCGAAGGAGCTGAAGAGGTGAGTGCAATTGCGATGTGCATTTTTAAGTATGCACAACATTTACGTATTAAAAGATCAAAAAGACGACGTTAAAAGGACACAAATACGAAAGTAAAAAACCTTACAGCTGTTTCAAAGGACAAAATGGCCTCCCTCATCAGAGGAAAACAAAAACATGGACTGAGCGAACAAACATGGTTATAGTATAGGGACAACAAACTTGTGATGTCATTGTTTACGTATTATTTTCACACAAAAACTTTATTACCGAAAATAAACCGATAATTCGTTTGCGTGTGAATGAATTTTTTTAACTAATTTTAGGAAGCGGTGAATGAATCAGAAGCAGGTGCGGAAATGTCAGCTTTAGTCAACTATGTACAGCCAGTTCGATTTCATTCGTTCGAGCACTCAGAAAGTAAGTAAATCCTACCACCATTTGTCGCCATTAAACTTACATTAAATTATCTATTTACTTTGTTGTAAGTATTCATTGTGTGTAATATCGCTTACTTCATTTTGGACTTAAGAATGAGACACGAGCATAATAGACTTTTAAAATTATAATTTTGTAATATGGACATTTTTGTTGGTCCCAATGTGCAACAAAATCAGTTGTAAGAATAAAATTTTGGATGGTTAAGGTTCGTAAGGGGGCTCAACTGTATCGGTAGTGACGATGAAAGCACAAATAAGCTATTAAACTAAACTGCTCTTAAAAAAATGCTACATGAATATCGTTTTTCCTTTGGATTACTTGAAAATGTAAATTGAGCTGTAAAATTTAATAAGGAATTAAAGGCATTGTTTAAGAAAAGACAATGTGCTGATTCATATGCACGTTATTCTTTTTCTCTATTTAGAAAGAAACAGGAGTTACGAAGTGTCCTCTTTCGTTGAAACACAGGCAACGAATTTGCTCAAAGAACATCCAGTGGAGTTTGTGAAGTATCCTTTAATTAAATTTAATTGAGAAATCCTCTCTATATTTAAGGTAAATCGTTGCTAATTTTTTCTCTCAAAAATTTATGCATTTATTCATAGCCCCTTCTCATTTTGATTTGTGTAGCCTACATAATTCAACCCTTCTTACTTCGTGCGTTGTTTTGAATACAAAAAAGAGGTTATTCAAGTACGTTAAATAAAGCTACATTCCTAACAAAATTGACGAATAAGTGCACATTCTATTTCTTTTATTCTTCAGTATTCACTTTCACCCCTTATAAAAATTACAATTTAGAAATCAGGTGTACTGATAATTTTTTTCACTCTTATTTTTCTTAACTTTGGTTCAGCTACAACAAACGGCAGCTAAGCAGAATATATCCAAAGGGTACACGAGTTGATTCCAGTAATTACATGCCTCAGGTAAGGTGTTTTCCGAATGAAGCCTTTTGTAGAGTCATACAAATTAAAAAAAACGTCAATTCTCTCAATCAATTCTATTATAATGATCCTTTAATAATTTATTTGATACTATATTATCACAAAATATTTAAATCACAATATTCCTTGTTAATAATCATATCGAATAAAAGTACATTATGATAACTTTAAATTTGTGTCGCTTAAAAGTGGGCATTTTCAGGTATTCTGGAATGCTGGTTGCCAGATGGTAGCATTGAATTACCAATCCCTAGGTAAGCGATATCATAATCATATATTTTTATTTTTACAATTCCTCATGAATAATTTTTACATTCATTAACAAATGCTTTTAATTTTTTTCATCCTTTTAATTTACAGTACTTATTGAAGTTTATAATTTAACCATTAATTTAATTTTTAGTCATTAAAGTAATAAATCACATTTAAAATTATAGATGGAATTCAAAATGTTTCTTGTGTTTTAATAATTATTTGAAACACAATAATTTTTCTCTTAAACTTAAAATGTATTCTTATTAATGTAATACAACCTATAGCAATCTCAATAACGTTTTATTTAACGTTTGAAGATATGGAACATCATATTTCTCCAATGAATTTTTAACACTCGAATTTCCGAAAATGGAGGCCAGAAAGTTTCAGAATAACTTCCTTCTTTCATCATCTTGCATATAGTACCTAATTTGTTGAGAGTTCTTTAATACTGTAATATCGCTTACAGACTATGAAGAATATTATGTAGAATGAGACATAGTACACAAAGCTTAACCCAACTAAAGAATGTTAACATTTAGAAAATTTATAATACATACTTTTTGACGAAGGCTTTCTAGCTTGCTTTTTCTTTTTTTTCTAATGGGCGGGTACTACTGGACATTATCCTTTACCACTAAACTGACCTAAGAAATACTTACTTAGCGTCACTCATCAAGCACCTGTGGAATGAAGCCACGTAGGTGAGGCACTGTTACCCGCGCCACACACCATTCGCTCGCACAACCCCTTTAACTTTGCTTAAGCTTTTCTTAAAATTTGCTTGCTTTTTCTTTATATCTAAAGCATTCTCTAATGAAATAGAAATCTTGCAGATATAACTTGCTTTTCTACTAGGGTGCTTCCTCATTAATTTAGGAATATTCCCCTCTCTGTATCAAGAATCAATCCATTTCTCAATTTCCATCAGACCAGCCTACTCCACAGTTGACCAAATACCACTCATCCCAATCTCAAGTCTCAAACTTTCTACATACCAATCCATTAACAAGTCCCCCATTTTACAATAATAATAATAGTAATAATAATAATTATAATAGAGTCAATAAGATGAGGTTCATAATTAGGTCGGCGGTTCTGATAGCGGCTCTTCGATCGATTCTTCTCGAAGGTTGGCCCCTCAATATTTGCAGTCATCGCAGTAGTTAATAGCTTTCGAATTGGCCCCGGGATCAGGTTGGTTGAGGGAGTTGCGTGATGAGCAGTAATGGGATTGTGGATCATCCAGGGAGGGCGATTGCACAGTTCAGTGAAATTGACTGAATTCAATGGAGTGAGTAGAGTAGCAAGGGTATTGAATATTTGTTTAAAAGGATTTATAAACAGGGTACATGTCCATGTGATAGCCTATTACAGGGGGGTTCAACATGTATTCAAGGACTGCAATCCAATCTTAAACAGGATTTATATTGACTCGTTTATCTATGGAACACTTAAGTTTTTTTTTCTGAGGAACTTCAAGGGCTAAATATTTATTCAAATAAAGAATAAAATTTATAACCTTTAAAAAATAAATTTTAGAACTTAAAATATTTTTGATAATACACTTCAAGAAAGAAGGGATTTCGTTCGCTGGTTATAACGACAATGAAAGTAATATCAAGTCTTAGTCTTGTTTGTAGGGTAATTTTTAAACAAGGAGTTTGACTACTACAACCTTACATGTTTCAGTATATAAAATTTCTAAACCATGACTTAAAAAAACAAAAGTTGTGTAAATTATAAAATTACAGTGCTTTTTACTTTTTTATAGCATAATGATACATTTTCTTATAAGATTAAATTTCGAACTATCTACCGGTAGATAAAAACGTACACTTACAGATTTTACTCTTAAGATGTTGAAGAATTTAAGTCAGATACCTAGTGGGAAATTCAGAAGTAATTTTTAATAGTTTGCTTCAACTTCAGCATTTCTGTGAAAGTTTTATTACACAATAATGTGACCAAGCAGTATTTCCTAAATGTTACAAACTTGTGTATTTAATACTTTGTAATAAAATGTATACATGTGCATTAGAAAGATGAGATATGCTGTAAAACTTAGTATACTATATTAACTCTACTGAAAGGTTATTCGTGTCTTTTTTGGGTAAGGTAGCTAGTCCCTGTACAATCAGTCTTCAAGTGACCAACATAATAAATACAATTATAAAACTCATTTATGTTATTTGTGTCATTTAGATCTAGGTATGCAGCTGAACTTGGGTATTTTCGAATACAACGGTCGATGCGGCTACTTACTGAAGCCAGATTTCATGCGAAGAACCGACCGGAAATTCGACCCTTTCATCGAATCTACAGTAGATGGAATCATTGCAGGGACAGTCAGCGTGAAAGTACGTTTCTTATAAATACGTTCCTTCTCTTACCATATGCAAACAATGAATGAGGAATTTTTACAATTTAATTATTGAATTATTCCCAGATTATCTCTGGTCAGTTTCTGTCAGACAAGCGAGTGAGCACGTCCGTAGAAGTGGACATGTACGGTCTTCCTGCCGACACCGTGCGGAGGAGATTCAAAACCAAGACGGTGCCCAACAACGGCATCAACCCCGTCTACGACGAAGAACCTTTTGTCTTCAAAAAGGCAAGTGTTTCGTTTTTCTATGTGCTAATATGAACATCCGAAGAGCTTGCTATATGCGAATTAAAATGGAAGCCAATGTTTTTAAGGTGCTATCCTACCCCTAATATCGTCATTTTGGGTCAAAATATCGATTTTTCAAATCTGGTGTTAAATTAAAGATTAAAGTATGTTTTCTTAGCTTTCTGAAACCATATTATTAAATAGCCTATTAACCATTATTATTATTTGGATTTATGGGTAAGATTGCATTTTTTTTGCTTTTTTCTCAAAACACATTTTTAACATTTTACTCTACCGCAGAACCTCATAACTCAAAAAGTGATGGTTCAGATGACTTGAAATTTTGTACCAATATTTAAATATAGGAGGTGGACCATTTCTGTGTATGAAAAGTAATTACATTTTTTATAATGATGATTAAATTAAGAAGTTGTTATAAGATTTGGCGATTTTGATTTGTTGTTAGTTTAAAACAGTGCTCTAATATTATAAATTCAGTGACACTTCTGAGAGTGGTCCAACTTCTAAAAACGGTTTTAATCTATGTAATAAAATTTACAGATTGAGGATATCTTCATTCAAAGTGGAGATTTGATGTTTTGCGTAATAGCCTATTTTGGCTAATTTTATGCACAAATGGGTAAAAAATAATATATATATATATATTTAATTTTGGTTCAAATTTTACATTTATCCTAGTTTCTAGATGTACTTAATCATATAATGCTGCTTTTAAAATTTTTTTTAATATTTAAAAAAAGCCTCCAGGGGTAGGATAGCACCTTAAATCATCTATCTAATAGCTCCATTCTTATCGTAAGCAATATTCTATCAGTAGCTCCTAGCACTTCAAAACCGAAGCCGTGGGGTAGATGGACCAGGGCTGAAGCCTTTGAAAATGGTAAAAAGTGAAAAAAATTAAAAGTAGGATGAACCTATTGGAAAAGGAAGAGAATATAACAAAAAACAACCATTCTCTTTCATTTTTTCATTTTCTGAGAACATTTACCATAGTTATGTAAACACCATCAGAAAGAAGAGATTTCAACGAACAAAAAGTCCGCCGACTTTTTTAAAAAGCAGATTTTTTGAGTCGAGAATTTTCGATTGAAAATTAGGGTGATTTTTCGATATTTGGTCAAATTAAGGTGAAAAAAATAAATATTTTAAATAAATAAATTACAGTGTGTTTGGATCATAAAAAGTTAAGTTTTCACCAAATTTCGTAAAAAAGAATTGAAAGAGATAAAAATAAAAAACCAAAAACTTGGTTATTTGAATTTTTCACATAAATTTTGAAGTTATGTGAAAAAAGTGCAAATACAAAAGTTGTTTTTTTCCAACAACTTTGCCAATTAAATTTTTGTCATAGGACTTGTAGTTTTGCCGTAAATTGAGATAAACGGTTTTTTACCCTTAAAAACCCCCATTTCCCCCCCTTCCACTTCCCCCAACCTCAGATCACCCTTAAATTATTTTTCCTTTTTTTTGTTATATTCTCTTCCGTTTCCAATGGGTTTCATCCTACTTTTATTTTTTTTGTTTCAAAAATTATCGACCCTGGTCTAAGAGGATAAGGTATCGGTTTCGGGATCAGAATACCCCGGGTTCAATTTCCGACTCCACTTGAAGACCTACAAGTTTAGACAAGGGTACAAGTTTAATAAATCTGTGGGTAATCAAGTTTAATAAATCCATTTATATGGGCCCCACTTTCTCATGAGCTAAGGAACATTAATCTTAATCTAACATTAAACTGTGTTTTAATTTCTGTAAGCCTTTGTGGATAGAGTTTGGATATCCCAAGGGGCATTAGAATCAACAACAACGACAACTCCCAAACCACAGGTCAACGATTCAATTCCCCTGGGCTGGGAAAGGTCGACTCAGACATTCATCCCTTCGGGTTTGATAAATGAGCTCCAAGTTTGCTTAGGAGATCAACTGGTTTAAAACAAGGTTTTAACAAGTTTTCGAGCTAGCCACTCAGCTTGGACACAAGCTAAGTAATTATAACCCATGTCTAAAGGCTACAGAAACGGACATGGGCACCTCCTAATTGCCCGATTGGCCCAGGTGAATTTCGATTGATTTGAATGAAGACAGTACAGGACCGTGTAGGAATTGACTCTCAGAATTGAAAATAACAACCATTCACTGGAGGAGTATAAAGAATTTCTTACTGGAGAGGAATTTACGTTTTGAAATTTTCAGGTGGTTCTTCCCGACCTGGCTTGTCTGAGGATAGCGGTAAGCGATGACAATGGCAAACTTCTAGGGCATCGAGTCTTACCTGTGGTTGGTCTCAGGCCAGGTAATCATATCATTTTACTACATTTAATTCAACCCAATTATCACTACTACATTTAATTATTATCTTTGAAAGAAACACCCCAGAATCTAAATTTTATTGTTTGAATTGCTGCTTAGAAAAATATCGGTTCATGGTCCCACAAAATTTATGGAAAACCCACATTGAAAAAGTTTTTCTTACTTAATTTAATCCTTTATGGCAAATGGTACCGGGCCGCGGGCGGACCATTTCATTGAAAATGAATTTAAATTCCTAGGATTATACCCCCCAGCGGGCCGCGGTAAAATTATCAAACGTTGATCGGTCCGTGGTGGTAAAAAGGTTGGGGAACACTGCTTTATGGCCTTTCCTCACCTTATCCCATGCAGAAAGAAGCATAATAAATAATACTTAATAATTAGAACCCTTCTAAGCTTAAAGTGAAGTGAAGAACTAATTCCTTTACTCCAATACATCATGTACAGTACTGCAAACAAAAAACGACTCAGTCATTGTATCTCCGGAACGGCTCGTGATACAAAGACAAATAAGGTATCATTTTTCATGATTTTAAGTATTCTTTTACCAAAAAAATTTTCAAGTTCTTGGGGGGTCATCTTCATATTAAACGAAGCACCAACTTTCGTTTTTCCTATGGGAGACATCAATTATTATAATTTATTCTGAAAGAGAACCCTCCATAACCCCTAAATACGAAGTTTCATATGTCTGCGTCCACAAGTAGACCCCCCAAAAATTTTTAAAAATTAGAAAAATCCGATAAGTTATCTCTTGATAGCAAAAATTGGTATCGGTCAGAGCTCAAAACAGAAATCGGCTTTTTACATTTGGCGACTTATCTATAATTTGGCGCATTTTTTTTTCAAATACTTGTGCTTTTAAGTCAGGACTGGTTCTGGTAATAGCGGATTTCCTAACTACATTTTGTGCGCTTTTTCGGGAAGATGCTTAGTGAAAATAGCCATTTTGTTCCTTAGAATCTGTAGTTTTCGAATCGCAATGGTGGACAGCCGAATGTAAAAATTTTTATGCCCGTTTTCTCCGAGGTTCGTGTTTATAGCCGTAAATTAACGTAATGAAAGGTGCCATTCTACTCTCAGGCGAAGAATTGCGGTAATTGAAATCTGTCAAAGCTCTCTAGGGATAGGGAGAAGGGCAAAAAAAAAAACACGAAAATATAAAAAAAAATTCGGCACCAAAAAAAGGTTAAATGTTTTGTAAAAGGATACTTAAATGGGGGAAAATGGCGAAAAATCGGTTTTCGAACGGTGTGCCTACATAAAATAGGGGCTGAAAGTCGAAGGCAAAAAGAACACGAAATTCTTAAAGTTTGAATCGTTCAAATTCTTATTTTTCACCATGAAGAAGCAAACATTTCAGGCTAGTTTTTCCCTTTAGATACTTAACAATACGAAATACCATGGTAGATATTTGGGACCTGCGATTAAGTAGGGGGAGAAGGGCAGAAAAAAATATTACAGTTTTGATACTCTTCGTGGGAGTAAAATTCAAAAATTTCTTCTTTTAGTAGTCATAAGTGGAGCAAATAAAGAAGACTGATGCTTGACTTGTAGAACACCCCTTTAGAAAAGCTTTCCTCACATTGTAAGGTGGGATGGAAGCGTTAAATGGAATATTAGGAGTTATTTATAATGTTTCATGAGAAAATAGGGTCCATTTTAGTGTAATAACGTAGAAATCTATAAGACTCTGAAGAACTGGTAATGCGATAATAAGGAACTTTCATTCTCAACCGTGCGGGGATATTGATTGGGGCAGAAAAAAGTTTAATTATATTTTACTGAGAAAAAGAGTAACTATCCAGTTTATAAGGTTTTCAGGACTGAAAAATTTGATTGGGGACACTCAGGGTGGCCTATCTTGAAAAGAATAACATCAGCTTTGGGGGGTTGAAAGGATGAAATAGAATACAAATTCTATTTTTTGACAGATAGCGTGAAATTTCTTGAAAGAGTTATATCAAACAAGTCAATTTCTCTCTCCAACTTTCTAGAACGGGTCACCCGACAATGGAATTTGGGGACCGAGATAAGGGTAGGTGGTCGACGCAGAAAAATTTTGATACATTTAATTTTAGTCGTATAATAGTCTAATTAAGATTAAATATCCACAAAATGAGAAAATTCATCAGACATGAATGCGAGACCCATATTAAAAAGTGTTTCATGGAGGGTAGCAGGATAAAATAGAATATTAGGGAATATTAAAATAATAAAGTATTACACAATGCAAGAATTACTATTTCTTACAATCACAACCTTTTTTAAATATGATGTTAGAAAAATATAAGAATATTTAACACCGTTTCTTACAGCTTAAAAAATAGAGAACTAAGCATGTTTTTATAAATCAGATGTCAAACTGAAAAATTATTTATTTAGTTATGTATAAATTCCAAAAAATGCCAGTATTATGATGAATTTCAGCCAATAATGAAATCGTCGGAAAAACTTTTTAACTTTTAAAACTTTTTCTTTATAAAAGAAAAACTAATCATGGTAGAACTATGATATTTTAAACAAACATACGATTATTTTTTATAAAAAGATTGACATTTCGTTTTTTTTTAAATTCCGATTAGTTTTGGAATTATTGACATTCGAAGTTCTTGCCGTTCTCTAGGGAAACAAATGTATTTTATATGTCTTGATATTTCTTTCTTGGATAATTTTCACTAGTGATATGAGTTTGGCTCGATGGTTGGCGACCATTTTTAGGTATTGCGTTTTCCTACAGAGCTCACAGAAATATCCTGGCCTAGTACTCGTAGAGAAGGCTCGATGAAAGTTTGAAATAGGAAATTTAACATAGGATGCTTCAAATTTTAAAAATTTTTGGGGGGTCTACTTGTGGACGCAGACATATGAAACTTCGTATTTAGGGGTTATGGGGGGTTCTCTTTCAGAATAAATTATAATATTTGATGTCTCCCATAGGAAAAACGAAAGTTGGTGCTTCGTTTAATATGAAGATGACCCCCCAAGAACTTGAAAATTTTTTGGGTAAAAGAATACTTAAAATCATGAAAAATGATACCTTATTTGTCTTTGTATCACGAGCCGTTCCGGAGATACGGAGACTGAGTAGTTTTTTTTTTGCAGTACTGTAGTACCTCTTTTTTATCCTCGATAAACTGCACCACAAAATAAAACTCTTTTGTAGTATCCGCATTGAATTTCGGTGCTTTTACTTATCTAAACGCACTTGAATCAAGAGGGCATTAAAGGCCTTGGAGAGAGATTGATGGTATGTGCTGTGCAATTATGTCGAGGAAGTCCCTGGACTGAGCAAACAGGTGGTATGTTTGACTTCCACTCGACACTCTCTCCTGTACTTGCGGTGATTGCGAGTTAGTTTCAGAGCAACTGACGATGTCCACCGTAAAAAAGTAGTCACTGATCTCTACACAGTCCCATTGAATACTCTACTCTAAAAGAAGTAGCCTTTACCTGATTAAAATTATATCATAGTCACAAGTAATCAAATCGATAAATTTAAGTTTAAAAATTTTAAAACTGAACAGATCTCTGCCAACTGCGCAAATGCTGCAAGTCAGATAGAATTAGATAAAACTACGAACTCTATCCATGCCTCTTCTAAAAACTACGAACTCTATCCATGGCCTCTTCCAGAAGAGGCATGGATAGAGTTCGTAGTTAGTTTTTATCTAATTCTCTCTGACTTGCAGCATTTGCGCAGTTTGCAGAGATCTATTCAGTTTTAAAATTTTTAAACTTAAATTTATCGATTTGATTACTTATGATAATACAATTTGGAGATCAGCAGCATTTGCGCGATCCCACTTGTGTATTTTTCTTTTTTCAATTTTGATCTGCTGGGGTTAACTGTAATTTTAACTCTAACAGCATTATAAATTTGTTTGTTTTGCTTCCATAATCAGTTCTGGGTGTTGGGGCTTGTTGTCGTTTACCAGTTTGATGGTCGGCAATCAGAAACACCCCTCTGTCCGTGTCCAAGCCCCCTGGTGAAGAGGCATGGATAGAGTTCGTAGTTTTTATATCATAGTCACGTTTTTAATGTTTTTTCTGAAAAATATCGATGAGAAATGGATAACCCATAAATAGCTTGTATAAATTGGGTAAGGTGCTAAAATAATTAAATTCATTGGAAGGGGATGCCCCAGTTGTTAGTATTTTTGTATCTTTAGAATCAATAATGCATGTTGCATCATAATTTTTTCATCTTCCTCACAAGCCTTAGAAAGAACATTACTTTTCGATATGCTTTATAACCAACATAATAATATTAAAAGTAGATTAATAGATTTAAGGAAATTTCGCTCAAATCTCTAGTTAATAATGAATAAAATTTAGAGTTTTATTATTCCCATAGCTGTAGATATGTATTATTATTGATAACTTTTTAACACCCAAGGGATAGAAGTTATAATATACGTAATTCAATCGATTTTATTTTCACTGAAGTTAGTAAACTAAAATCATATGGTTATTCATATTTTAGATATTCTTATGTTCTATTAATCAGATAATTTTATTTTATTTAACTCTTATATTCTTTGAAATTTCATAAACTTTACAACTAGGCTTTCTAAATTTAATAAGATTTTTATTAGATGTTGGTTTGCATCATACCAGAAATAAAATTCCTGATATGCTTGTTTTTGTCTGTGATGCTACCCAAAAACATAAAAGACACACAGATTGTTACACAATACGCCAGTCTTTAAAATGCAAAATAATGGAATTTTGGGCCATTTGAAAGGATGTCGACAAATTGGCATGTCTGAATTTTAAATTACCCTGTGGGGAAATTTTTCATCGACTGTTTTAACTTCATGATATTTTCTGAGTTTAAATTCTGCATCGAGGATAGAAAAAGATGTGCCTCTAGGAACAAAAGTTTTACGACGTTCGGAAACTGGATTACGTCAGGAAGTTGACAGAAATCTAATGTCGCATGACGTTAGGAAGAAACCATCTGGAAAACATATAATCTACTTCTATTCTTTATAGGATTGTATGAAGCAAAAACTCGGTGTTTTCAAGAAACAGGACAGGAATACCTCATAAATTGAATTTTACTATGGAATAGGATTTCTTATTTGTGCTTTTCATAAATTCCCCCGTAACTATTGATAGTTGAAACCGTATAAACTAATAGACCTTTTATATTTTCCTCGGGCATTCTGGAAAATAACACTGTTCAACAATGAAAAAATTTCCTTGATGAAAATAGTAATTTCTTATAGATTTTGGGTCGCTGAATACGAAAATCACCATTAAAATACTCAATTGACTCAGGATTTTCAGGGAACAGCCCCTCCCCCTTTTTACGTTTTCGATGACTTTATAACTTTAAATTCGATTTTCAGGGTAAAAAAGTATTGAATTAGTCTTCAAATTTCCCCCCAGGGGACAAGAAAGATTTAAATTAAAAAATAGGATAAATTGATAACAAATTACTATTGACTATTATTACTATTAACTACAAATTACTATTAACAAATCCTACTATTTTAGCGATTTTTTGCGTTCTTAGGGGGTAATTACCCCTTAAACCTATCTGTTGCGCCCACTCACTAGTACCTCTACTTTTGAACTAGTAGTTTTGTGAATGTTTCAGGACAGCAGTCCATACACTTAAAGAAACGAAACATCTGGCGCCCCCGGGTGGGCTGGCATTGTTCTGAACGTTGAACTTATACTTGCGCGAAAAAGAACCAATTTCCATCTTGAAGATTTTGAAGTATATTTTGATGAATTATATGAAGAAAACAGACAAGTATTTGTTTTATTTTTATTTTAAAAAGATAGTAAAGATTGAAATTTATTTTCATCTTGAAGATTTTGAAGCTAATTTTGAATGCTTATGAAGAACAGATCAATATTTTTTTTCTGTATTTTTATTTTAAGAAGATAGTAGAGATGGAAATTATTAGAAGAAATAAAACAGCGCAACGAACGGCTTTTAGCAAGTCGTATATCAAGCTAGAAAACTTATTGACTGATGATGATTTGGATAAAGAAGAAATAGAAATTTGTTTGCAATGGTTTAAACGGAAGGCAGAATCCCTAGAAATGGCCCATATTGCCTATTTGAATAGTTTAACTAATGAAGAATTCATGACTGAATTTGACGTTGTTGAAGATTACCGAGAAAAAGCGGTAAGAATAGAAATGAAATGTAAACGAATATTAAATGGAACTTCGGAAAGAAAGAAAGTAAAATATATCGAAAGACGACAAAATGAAATAGAAAATATTTCTGATGAGAAAGACAGAGAGGATGATGATGGGAAAATGTCTGAGAGAAGATTAAAGGAGTACAGAATAAAACAGACTGTCGAGAAACAGAAAAAGAAAGAATTTAACCAGGACAATACAGAAAAGAAATCGCAAAAAGTTGCCGATGATGAAAAGGAAGCTGGTGTGTTTTGTAAACACAAAAGATCCTCAAATTACGAGAAACCACCAGAGATGTGGCAAGATGAGGAGGATGAAGAGAAGGAAATAGAAGATGAGGGTGAAAGGCAATCACCAAGTGCTGAAGAGAAGAATGACAAGAATTCTGGACAGAAGAAACAAAGACAGACAAAGAAAAAAGACAGAACAGAAGAAAAATACCAACAAAGACAGACAAAGAAGAAAGAGAGAACAGAAGACAACGACAAACAAAGACAGACAAAGAAGAAAGAAAATACAGAAGACACAGAAAAACAAAGACAAAAGAAAACAGACAAAGACAGAAGAAGACAGACGAAACAAAAGAATTCTGGACAGAAAAGAAGATTGAAAGAAATATCTTCAGGACCTATGAAGCCTGGTGATAGAGAACTAAGAGAAGATGGAAGAGACAGATGGAGAAAATCTAAAGGCAAGGTCATGAGAAAAAAGAAGTCTTAACCTAAGAAGACATCAAACGGAGTTACTCCAGAAAGGAAAAGAGCTAGGAAAGTGAAAACTAAAAGAGAAAAACAGGAATTTAAGATAAAAAGATATGAAAGAGTAAAAATTGGAAGGAAATATATTAAATGGAAAGAAGATATGTGTTAAATAGATGATTTGGAACCTCCCCCACAAAGAATTGCTAGGCTCATTAGGGAACCAATAGATGAACACAGCCGATCTATCACCGTCCTATTCAGATTCCTCGAAGAATGGACTTATGAACAGTATTTTTCTCTTTTTTATTTTTTGACAATATTGACTTTAAAATTAATTAATGGTAACTCTGCTTAATTTGGAGTTAATTATTGAATTGAGCTTTAATATATTGAATTAAGTTAACTTAAACCATCCGTATAGTTTTTGTTTGAGTTTATGTAACCAAAACTCAAAGTGGGGAGAATGTTGCGCCCACTCACTAGTACCTCTACTTTTGAACTAGTAGTTTTGTGAATGTTTTATCAAGAATGGCAACAAAGGAGTTGCTTGCGCGAGATATTATTTATATTATTATTAGTTTTTAAATTGAAAAGAAAAATAGTTTCCCTGTTTGTACATATAATTTTGAACCGCAATTAAATTCTATCTCAATATCTCCTCTCGACTTGAATATTTCCTCATCTTACCCTCATCTGTTCAGGACAGCAGTCCATACACTTAAAGAAACGAAACACTATCCAAATGTTATAAATTTATCATATTTAATTAATTTGAACCTGTCTTGTCCCCTGGGAGGCAATTTGAAGACTAAATCAATACTTTTTGACCCTGAAAATCGAGTTTAAAGTTATAAAGTCGTCGAAAAACGTATAAAGGGGGAGGGGCTGTTCCCCGAAAATCCTGAGTCAATTGAAAATTTTAATGGTGATTTTCGTATTCAGCGTCCCAAAATCTATAAGAAATTACTATTTCCATCAAGGAAAAATTTTGAAGGTCAAATTTGTTAAACAGTTAATTTAACCGATATTTTAACAGTGGCAATCAATTTGAAAAAACATAATGAAAGACTATATTCTCTTTGACTAGAGCTTTATAAGATACATTTTAGGACCAAAGAAGCGATATATTGTTTTAATTTACTACATTCTTTCCCTATTTTCGAATAAAATTAACCTTCTTTTTTACAGGTTACCGACACATATGCCTAAGAAACGAATCTGGTCAACCACTCACATTAAAAACTCTTTTTGTACACATCACTGTCAAAGACTATGTTCCTGATGGTCTTTCGGGTAAATACAAATTCTTCCGTCCAAAAACTTTTACAATACTAATCGAATTTTTTATATGTTATGTTTATATGTCATGTATAAAAATTAACCGAAGCATCCGGTATTAGGGCCAGCTTTAACCTATAGCACTTAACTCTTATTAAACTCTCGTATACTACCATATTTTTAAGGATCTGATTGAACTGCAGTTTTTTAATAAAAGTATTGAAAACAGAATAATTTTCTATGTTAGTTTATTTTTTATTTCTTTCACAAAAAAACATTTATTCAATTTAATAATCAAATAACTTCAATTTTATTATAATTATCTGTAACTTATCAAAATAAATTTATGAGGTAAATTTTTTATAAATAGTTGTTAGATTACGATTTTTATTCAAAGACTTGTTCTGAAGGAAAACAGTTTTATGTGTTAAAGGAAAATAAAAAGGGTTTCCTTCAATCCTCATTTCAAATATTAGGAAATAAACACCCCTTTGTAATAAGGTTTCGCTTAGATATATTAACCTCTTGTTTCTCATTTGTATTAATAATATCAAATTATTCAAATGCTAGTTATTTTTCCATAAATACCATAAATAGCTATTAATTTTGTTTAATGGTATAATTATGTAGTTAGTAGTATTATTCTCCTGGTTTGGAGAGAATTAATAAGCAATACCGTTGTTTTGACGGTTACCAGACAAACTAATGTAATTACAGCGGATATCTGACTTAACACAAGGCCATTATCAAGCAATGTCTCTTGAATTTACCTACTTACCAATTAAAATGAGATTAATAACTACAATATGAAAAGTTGAGAAGTCAAGGTGAAGAAATACAAAACTATAAAAACCCCATTACTAAAATGGTCCTGTTATTCGAATTGGAAAAATAGAAAAGTTTGAAAAATTTAAACTCATGATTTTCAGTATGAATATCAAATTTTCTAAACTTTATTCTCAGTTGAATGACATCACTTATTTTTTATATTAAAAATCGTGCCAACCTCCTTGAATTAATCAAAATTAAAAATATAGAAAAGATTGATGCTGCACTAATTTAACTCTTTGTAATTTTTTAGTCAAGAGTAAAACCTATTCATTTTTTACTCACTGTCTCAGAAAAACAGACTATAACCTTCGATAACCACACTGTAACATAACCCCCTACTACTATTTTTATTAATGCTTTATTCAGTGGCGGCTCGAAGGTAAAATTATAAGGGGTGCTGCTCCGACGGTACCAAGTTGGCAACGTATTTTAAGCGATATAATGCCACATAAATCTCATAAACTTAAAATATATAATAAAAAACTTAAAAATGGTTTAAAGATGCCTTAATCAGATTTGATAAGAACCAAGTATTAATAAACCTGATTCAAAGTCTTCACTGACAGTAACCTAAGGTAATGCCATGCTTCACTTTTTCTATTAATCTAAAACGTGGAAAAAATCAAATAGAAAAGATGGGAACAATATAAAATTTCGATTTCACACTTAATAAAGCATTCAAAAACTGTCACTTACCTATATTTAGCTGATTATTACGAATATGGAGAATCAAAGATGAAGCCTATTTCATTTAGTATCTCAAAAGCAAATGAAACTAAAATCAACATTTCGAATTCAATTTGTTCATTATAAAAAGAAATAAAAACTTGACTACGAAAAAGTAAACATAAATCTTTATTGACTTGCCGAAACATCAGAAAAGATTTTGTTCTCTCTCTGTTGAAAAGAAAAAAAGAAGCTATAAATAAAAAATTAAAACAACATTGGAGTGAGAAAAGCTAAAATGCCAATGTGATTTATTAGTAGAAATCGTTTATTTTTTCAAGAGAAAAAGCTATCCTTCTTTTAGTCGGGGCTGCTGAAAAGCAGCCCCTTTTCTCCTAACAGATTCGCATGCTAAATTCTTGATATTTTGATTTGACAGATAGAGCTAGTGTGACAGATAGAGCCACGATTGGTATATCTGCGGGAGCTGATCGACCCGGAAAGAAATATGTTGGCGAGACGGCATAGCATAGAATTATTAATTGAAAAACGATTATAAAGGACAAAGATTAAAGGGAGAAATAAATAATTCTTTAAATATTGTAAAGCAAATAAGAATTGGAATTTCGGTAAATTTTGGTTATGGGTGCTGCAGTCCCGCAGCCCCCTATGGACGAGCCGCCACTGGCTTTATTATTATCCTACTTAACAAATAGTTTACAACTCACATGACATGGTTAGCGCACTTTTTTCCACCATTATAAAGGCTTTGGTTCATATTGCATGCTTTTATCTTCATTTATATTTGCTTTATCTTAATCATCAGCATGTTTAGTACAGCAACTAACAGTACAGCTTGACTTGCTTGTTATTATTATTTCCAGTTCCACGCTGCGCTTGCCTTAACAGTCACTGCCGCCGAAGCCAAAGAGACGCTATTATAAATAGTGAGTGGCGTAAACGGACAGCCCAAAAGTTCAATGCGACTGCACAGCTGTACTGAATTTGAATTGATTGTTATAAGTATTGATTCGATGCAATTTTGGTTTATGATTTACCTCATGACGAAAGTAACTCAAGTTTAGTTAATCTTCGTATTCAGACACTCGTGAATAGTGTTAAGCAAAGCGGTTGTTTTCTATGAATCTGAGGATTAGTTCAAGGATTAAATTATAGATTTCTCTCGGTGGATTTTCGATAATTTCTTTATTATTAAGTGTATTTTCTAATATTCTGTCTTATTGCACTCTTTTTGATTTTTTTAATGAAACGCATAACTTTAATTTTTAGTTGCTTTTAGTTGCGTTCAGCACCGCTTGTACCTATAAATATGCTTTTTCTAACAAACACTGATATTTAAAAGATTTACTTATGCGTTCCATTAACTAAATACTTTATTAAATATATACCTTTTCACTTAATGTAAATAAATTTTAGCAATTCCCTTTTTATAGCATTAATACACTAACAAACACTAATTGACATTACTACTAACATTACTATTACTTATGCCTTCCAATTAACCTTTTTCAACTAAAATTAAAATTTACGTAATCCTATACATTCTAATAAAGATAATTCCTGCATTTTTGGTTGTTCTTTATCTTTTATTAAAACAACGATCGCATGATACGTTTTATCACACAAATAACATTTTTCCAATCCAATTGATAAACATATTATCTGTTGAAAAAACAAATCACACCAACGAATAACCGTTAATTATCGATGCCGAAGCTCAACTGCGGAATCGTACAAGAATTTAAAATTTGTTGAACGGTCGTTTTTCATCATTGGTTCCTCTGTTCTTCAGATCTGGCCGACGCCTTGGCAAACCCCATTGCGTACCAGTCCATTCAAGAAAAGCACGCTCAACAACTCATGGCTCTTACAGACGACTTGGACGAGGTGAGACCGGTAGACCTTTTCACACTTTGGTAGAGTAGCTCTTTGGTTATCATAAACGTACCATAAAGGTTCATTATTTCTGTTATCATTTCTCATAGGGGAGGTCTGTGTATAAAACTAAACTACTAGAAATAGGCCTACAAAATAATAAACTTGTGTACCTACCAAAAGGTGCATACTACTTTGGTTTTACAAAGTTTTAAAAAATGTTATATCTTTTTATTTAAGTTTCTCTTTAAAGATGGGGGTTGAATCTACTGTTAATAATAAAGTACATATTTTGGCCAAATTTAATGTCCGTAAGTGCTGAAAATATTTTTTATTCTGCTGTAGTTTTTATAATGTGTATACAGGGTGTTTCAAAATTGCGTTGCACGGCTTTTATTCGGAAACAACGCCTCCTAGGGTCATGGAAGTGAGGTATACCCCTAGGTAAGGGAGCCTGGAGAATCCATTGAGATGACTTACAGCGCACCTAGTGGTAAAATTAAAAAGTTAAAAAAAATAATTTAAAAAGTAAAGGAGATGGAATAAAAACCTCAACGAGAGTATTGTTGCCAACGTCATAAAGAACTCACTGAAAAAAAATTCATTAAAATATCTTGAATATTCGCCAAGATATTAGAATGTGAAAATAGCACTTTTTCAGGGGTCAAAAAAGAAAAAGTTCGCATATTTGCAAATTTTTTTGATATTTTGATTAAGTTTTGTGTTCTTTCAACTAAAAAAACACAATACTACACAATAACACTGAAAATTTTGGAAATATGCGAATTTTTTCTTTTTTGACCCCTGAAAAAGTGCTATTTTTACATGCTAATATCTCCGCGAATATTCAAGATATTTTTATCAATTTTTTTTCAGTGAGTTCTTCTTGACGTTGGCAACAATACTCTCACTGAGGTTTTTGCTATATCTCCTTTAGTTTTTAAATTAATTATTTTAACTTTTTAATTTTGCCACTAGGGGCGCTGTAAGTCATCTCAATGGATTCTCCAGGCTCACTTACCTAGGCGTAGACCTTACTTTCAAGACCCTAGGAGGCGTTGGTTCCGAATAAAAGCCGTGCAACGCAATTTTGAAACACCCTGTATAACCGGCCCTTCTTCATATTAAGATTTTACTTTGGTAATTGGTAATTCTGAGTTACATTTTACTTTAATCATATAAAATTCAATAAAAATGTTAATTGTTTTCAGGCTCAGATCTAATTATTTTTATAACTAAAAGGAAAAGATAATGAAATCCTAGCAAATATAATGTTTAGAGTTGACTAAATATCAGGAAGTTTTCGTTATCTTTTTATAATGGATAGGCTAACCTCATCCTAATTTCCTACCTGACGCCGTACCGAATACCGTTTAACCTCAACCAAACTGTACCCCGAGTCTTTTTTTTGTCTTTGTGATGCAGGAAGAGACGGAGGAGTGCGACAAGAAGCCAGTGGCCAAACAGAACGGTGCCGGCCCGTCGACGGAGGAGGCTCCGCAGCCGACTCAGCGGCACGCCACCATGAACGGCACGGTGCCCAAGCAAACATCCGTCAACCCTGCCTCCCCAGTGCCCATCAAACAACAAGACACATGCAGTGAGTATATACCCGACTTTACACTACATATTAGGCTAAGTGCGCACTAGAGACTTTTGTCACGGCGACAGAGACAAAAATATCACCCTGGCTATTGCAAGAAGCTATAGCGCGCGCACAGGCGACGAGACTCTTGGCAGATTGCCAAGAGTCATCTCCATAGAAATGCATTGCTCTCGAGTGACCTAGTGTTTATAGTCACCGCGACAGAAGTTTCTAGTGCGCTCTTATCCTTATCCTTATACTTATTTTTAGTAGTTTTCGGCAACTAGTAGTAAAAAATAGTTAACTACCAACTACTAATTAGTCTGGAAAATTCTAGTTGCAACCAGTAAACAATTTTATTCTGGTACTAGTTGTAACTAGTAGTTGACTATTTCCCAAAGTAGTTAACTACTAGTTTACTAGTCTATTTAATATCCAAACCTATTTTTTGCAAATATATTGATACATCTTTTCTGTATGTATACTTCGCAAAAAAAATACTTTTATTTCTGTTTATGGTATTTGAGTACTCTACCATCTTAATTAAATTTTGTTAAATTTTAACGAAGCTTTTATTCACCATTAAAGTTATTCACTACATAGTTTTAACCAGCAGTTATTAAAATACTAGTATAAACCTAAATAAGTATAACAACTTGTTAACTACTATTTGATCAGTCGTTGACTACTAGTTGCAACTGGTTCTAGATAACTAGTGCCGAACACTAATTTTAAGAGAGAATTAAGTAGTAGAGAGAGGTTTAAGTAGAACTGCTTTGTTTTATTGCAATTACAAAAGGTGGACAGTAAAGTTTTTTCAAATTAAAAAATAGTTTATTTGAAAAGATAATTATCAAGATATATTTATTGTTCAATTACTGGAAAGGAGCAAAATATTTCACAAATGTCAATGTTGTAAAGAACTAGGTTTGTCTTCACGCCATATTTTGCATTTTTTTCCTCATAGGGAGGTCCAATCAAACCGTGTCTTCTCCCACAGACGAAACGAACGACAAATCCCTGTCAATACTGGGTAAGTTTGCTTTGCCTTCATTCTATTTCTATCATTCCGCAATTTTGGGAACAATGACTTTAAAATGCGTAATTTTGACAATTTAAGTGCAAAATATTGAAGGAACCACACATATTTACTCCGATAATTTAGATCCTAAGACCTTTCGAATACAGAAGATAATTCCACTGAAGATGAGGGTGAAATTATAAGCTACTATTTTGTCCGTATAGTCACTGACAGTTTGTTATTCTTGTAGAATCGGAAGAAGCAAATGTTGTTGCCGAATCTCTTGATGTCTTAAAACAACACAAGATGGTGGCTAAAATAACTCAGAAACTTGAGAAAGAGCTACAGGCACTGAAAAAGAAGCAAGAAAAGGTTAGTGCCCTTTGGGGCTACTTAATTTTATATATTTGGGTCTTAATCTTGGCAAATAAAGAATAATAATTAGCTGCAATTGATCAGATCAAAAAGCGTAAAAACCATAGTTACGCTATTCGAGCAGCCAATAGTAAGCCTTCTTCGTCACTTTGACGAGGATAGTTGCTATGGTTACCGATCGGTGGTGGGGGAAGGAAATATTTTCAAGCGCCAATTCAAAATGAACAGAGTATAGACAGCAACGTTAGTTGACCCTACGACGTCACTAACAAAGTAGTTCCCATCGCGTCAATTTTAAAATACGATTTTTTCGTTAAACCCACAGAGTATAGAGCTTAACAGAGTGTTCATCTCCATAGACGCTAATGGCAACTTTTTTAACAGGGCTTTTCCCATTGAAAAACTTCCGGCCTAAAGACCCGCCTCCACGCTATTCCTGCTAATTCTGTCATTCGCCCATTGAAGCTGTCACTCAAATCCAAATCACCTATAATCAGTGTTAAAATCAAATCAAATACATTTCGCGTTCTCTGATTGGCTGCTAGTGAACTGAATTATAATATGCGTGCTGAATTAAATTAAGGATCTTAAGAGTAAAACGGCGGTTTGGTATCTCTGTTAAGCTCTCTACTCTGTGGTTAAACCCATGTTACGGGCAATGTGATAAATTCAATTGCATTTATCAATGAAATGTATCACTTCGCCCGCCTCAATTCTGGGCATTATTAATAATGCCGAATTAATCACTCTGCCCGTAACATTATATAGTTTATTTTTATCATGATTTGCGTACGGAAAATCAACCTATGAACCCAACAGGCTTTGTGTTTACCCACTTTCTCCTTCCGCGTATTGACGTACTGGGTTCAGGAAACGTTGCTGTCGAGTATAGGGCAGTGGTTCCCAACTCAGAGTAGTCTAAGAGTACTCAGAGTAGTCTCTTACTCTGCTTAGAGTAGTCTAAGCAGAGAGTAGTCTAAGAGTACTCAGAGAGTAGTCTAAGAGTCTACTGCAGAGAGTAGTCTAAGAGTACTCAGAGTAGTCTCTTACTCTGCTTAGACTACTCAGAGTAGTCTCAGAGTAGTCTAAGCAGAGTAACGTGTAAAATTGGAACATTCACGGACCACCCTTTGTAGCTTAAAATCCTTTTCATCACAAAATTGCAAAATGAAAAAATTTACTATCCCTAATTAGGCATGGAAAAGTTAATATAATGCTCTGAAAAATAACTATATTTTATGAAAAATTTAATTACCTCACGAGAATTGTTTATTTTTGTTGTGATATAACTAAATCTGCGGGACCTAGGAGGGTTTTTTTCAGATCGCTTAATTTCAGGTTAAATATTTATAGTAGAAGAAAGCAATGTTAACATATTAGTGGTGACTTTTATCCACACTAATTACTCATTCGAAAGTATGAGTCAATTTTTTCATGTTCATTTCATTCGAATTTCTATTATTCATTGGAAATTCTTAGTGTGCTTCCGGGGTCGGTCCCTCCACGGACCACTTCAAGGACTCTCATGGACCACCAATGGTCCGAGCACCACCGGTTGGGAACCACTAGTATAGGATATATCAACCATTGTTTTTGCAGGTCCGAGAACGGGAGATGGACCTACTGCTGTCAAAAGAAGCGAAACTGCTGCGGAATCTGGAGCACCTGAACAGTCGGACGCAAAATAGGTTCGTCAGAAAGTTTTATTCTCCGTAAGTACGAATCGCACTTCCATGGCCGTTGCATGACACCAGGCACGAACCCGCATGTACCCTCCTTGGACGATACAGAGACGGCTGATGCGGGACTGACTCCAAACCTCTTTGGTTTCGGTACCTCCGAGACGACAATGTCTGTTGATCATGCCCGTTCAAGTTTAATGCATTGCAACGGGAATGGATTGTTGATTTATGGGGACGCAAGCAAAATCAGCTCGGATATTTTATTTCCCATTGCATTTTTTAGTCTATTTTACTTTTTTTCTTTTCATCAATATATTTTACCGTCTTGTGAAGCTGCTGAGTGCTGTACTGAACGTTGCACCCTTATATAGAGAGTCATGTGCATTTGATTATATAAACGTTTTACTAATTTTTTAAAAGAGTTTTAAACTATAAAATCTAAATCTAATAATGAAACCAATTTTTTTTACATATTCTTATCTTATAATGATGAAACACAACTAGAGGGAACCATGGTTGACTGCAAAGGATGTCACAACATCTTTTAACCTTAAAAAATGTGTTAATCTTTACTTTTCTAAAAAGAAAACTCAATCAAAACTATATCATTTTCAACGGAATTGTAAATTATGACTACACCACTTTTTTTAAACAAATAAATAAAATTTAAGCGTACTAAAAATAATTCCTAATATAAATATATTATGCATTAAGCTCTAGATGGTTCTAATCTTTTTTTACTTCTACTTACTTTTGACTTTTAAATGTATGTGTATAAAGGCTACTCAGTTTTTCAAAAAATTTCATATGATTTTTGGTAAATTGATGTGGCTTTATGGCTCATGATCCACATCAGGACATTATGCGCCAGACAAGTAAATGATTTTTCTTTAGCTTAGTGTTTGAAAAGCTCAGCTCAATGAATTTGTTAAGGGGGTTTAGTACCAAAATTTGGTCAAAATTCCGAATTTGAGATTTTGCAATAAAAATAAAGATAATACCTTTAGAATTATTCCTACCAAGTTTCATAATAATACGGGGATTCTAAGTGGGAAAATTTTGAGATTTCTAAAGCCTAGATAGTGTTAAAAAACTTAGTTTTCTATCTTCAAACAGCTTTTTCTCAAAACAAGGTTTTTAATGTTTATGTCACTGACCTCAAAAACGAGAAGCCTTTATCTGTTGTGGTTTTCGTAACTTGTTCTTGCATGCATGTTTTAATCTTTGATCATTTCTAAATTTGCTCTATCCTTTATTGCATTTTATATTTTTTCATAATTTTTCTGCCTGCTTTTTAGTCTGTTTTTTCTCTCTATCCTGATCCTTTTTATACTCTTCTAGCAAGCTCTACATTCTTCTTCTTTTTAACTTCTTTTAAACTTTCGAAGTAGAATTCCGTACATTTTCAAATAAAAAACTATAATTATAAAAATATTTTTTAAATATAAAAATATTTCTACCAGATTTAACGATCTCAACGCATAATTAGTTACTTCGAAATCATTCAATATTGAGATATTAATCAGAGAAAAAATTAAAAATAAATTTCAAATTCAATTTTTTATCTTTTTTTGTTCACTTTAAAAAATACAAATTAAAAATTAAAAAAATCACACTTTGTCTCAAAACATTCTGAAAATAATATAAAGCATATGAATCTACCCTCTCCTTTGTTAAGATAATATTTGTGTCCAAATATGTGTAAGAAGCTAACTAACCCTAATTGGTAGTTATTTATTTAATACCAACGGATCAGTTATGGGCAACAGTTTTTTGGTGTGATTATTATTTACTCAGAAATAGCTCAAACGGCTATAATAAGATATATTCAGGCCCCTAGCTGCAAAATTGTAGGTATTGGGGGATATAATAACACAATCACACAACACAAATCCTTAAATGTTATAAAATCTAACAGTTTAAAAGGCTGTGAAAGGAAAGTAATTTAACGGCCATCCTTTCTTGAGAGTTTCATAACAATCAAATCAATTGGTTTAGAATTCTAAACAAGAAATTGAAACCCACCAAAAGATAGGAATCATTTTCTTATTACATTTTCTTAGGTGTTGGAACCCCAGAAGACAGCCGAAAAGAGTTGGAGAGGTTGACTCTCCAATTGTTTCTCCAGAGCAGCGCGTCAAGGTAACTTTCAACTTCTTACAAATAACAATATTTGATACGTGTAAACTCTTTTTTATCCCCTTCCTCTTTAATTAATCAACGTAATTATTAAACCAAATACTTTTTCATAATATGATCCTAGAGTGTTCTGAAGTATTTCCTTTAAAGGCTCGGCTTGTATTCAGATTCTCTTATTTTTCAAAAACAGCAAGTATTTTTCGGTTGAGCCAGCGTTAAATATCGCAATCAATCAATCAATTTAAAAGTTGAGGAACCATCGGTGTATGCTGTATAATAGAAATCGTAAAGAAAATGGAACACCAAGATTTGGGAAATATTAAAGTAAATGAATTCTTAAAGATATCCCTAGGTGAAATGCCATTCCTTATACAGCATTTTTAAAAGATCAAACTACAACGGATCGATTAACTTAATAGCAGGAAAATAGGTGGAAGAAAACCGTATTCTATGCTTATAACTTATTCTAGTAATATAATACGCACAACAATTTAGTGGAACCTATATGGCATTATTTCATTCTATTTTTCTCTTATTCAGCTTGAAGAACTGCGCAAGAATTTTTCTCAAACAATGTTGGCCTTATCAAAAGAACATTTACACTCCGAAATGGAAATATACTCTAAATATCAAGAACCTGTAAGTGTAAACTATAAAAATGTGGTACTTGATCAATATAATCGTTTCTACTCTTAAATGAATAAAACATGATCTCTTTCTTATATTCCAATTTTTCAAATAGTATTTTTATATCGTTTATAATCAAAGTTCAAGGTTCAAGTTGGAGTGGATTGAGACTTTTGCTTACTCCGAAGAGCCCCTTCGTCTTCTTTCTCATTTTCTTCTTTCTTGTTTTTTAGTTATTCTTCTTTCTTTAGTTGTTTACTTTTTCATATTTCTATGGAGTTTAGAAAGGAGGAGAGTGCTAAGATTTTTCTGTTTTTGTTATTCTTTGTTATTTCTAATATTTCTGAGAAGTCGGAAGATGTTGAATTGATGTCTTTCATTAATTTGTTTCTTTGAGTTGTGTATTTTTTGCATGTTAATAGTAAATGGTCATTTGAATCATATTCTTTGCATATCGGGCATAATGGATCTGGTGAAATGTTGATTTTGAAAAGTATTGCTTTTGTGGGTAGGGTTTTTGAACGTAGTCTGGCTATTAGGACATCTGATTTTCTATTTGAAGCTAAAAGTTTATCTTTTTGAGTCAATCCATTCATGTGTCGTCGTTTATAATAATTTTATAGCAAACTTTGTAGTTCTTTAACATATTCATTATAGTTTAATTTCACTGATGTATATAAGGGTCTTAAAATTTATTATAAATGAAGAAATTTCTCTATAGTTTGAAATTTTCAAAGTACATATTATGTCTTAAACTTCAATACATTTGATGTTCATGGATAAATATATTGTGTGTTTTAGTTGTATACAGCGATGAACAAAGTGATGCAGTTGTCTCAATCAGCTCAAGTTCAGTTGCTACATAATTTACACGATAGGTAAATTTTTAAACTACTTTGGATAAATAATTTATCTCTAACCATTCTCACTTTGAGTATTCTACGAAAATCATATTCTTGTTCATAGTATTTTGTTCAAAATTATTCACCATGAAGATCGTATTTCTTTGGTCTCCTTTAAGTTAAGAACACTTCAAACTTACTTTATGTACTGAACTAAAATTTAATTTTTATTTATGTCTAGCAGTTCTTTTTTTTAATTTTATAAATTTTTATCTAATTTAAAAGCGGTAAATATTTTATTATATTGTCAAATTTATTCAAAAAAAATCTGAACAGAAAATTATATTGGTATATTCCCTCACATAATTGCAATAATAATAGTCATAGGGCGTTAAAGATTAATTCAATTTATGTTTAAAATATTTTTTCTTCAAAATATACTTTAAAGTAGAAAAGTAGTTTAAGTTTTTAAAGTAGTAAATCTTTCAGTCTTTGATGAATTTAAAAAAATAGGATAAAAATATATTTCTTAATATTTATGAAAATTGTGATTGATTGAATTGATGTTTGAATATTATTATAGTTAATTTTTCTTTTGCAAAATTTTTATAAACTTAAATTATTCGGTTTCATTTCATTACCAATAATATTTAAGTATGTAATAGTGGGGAATTTTTGGGTTTGGTAGATTGATATTATTCAATAAAAAAACTATATTTTTTGCATGTATATTAAGGAAAAATAATAAAATATGAAATAAATTTGCAGTAAATTTATTGCATGATACATTTATAAAAATTTATATTGTATGTGTTAAGTTTTTGCATTTTACAGGGAAGTAAGTGAACTTATGAAAAGATTGGATGCTCAAACGAAAGAAGAGATGAAAAGTCTGAGTAAAAAACACAAAGACAAAAACGAATTGTCTAGGTGAGAAGATTTACTAACTTTTTATTTGTTACACAAATATCAAAAATTTCCATAAAATTGCTTCAACAATATATAAGGTTTGTAGCATTTGAAATTCGATGGATTATTTTTTCTTTTCATTTTTAATGGTTTTCATGAACTTTATTTTAATTTGTATAAAACAAAAGAAATATTTAACTGGTATTATATCAACCATATTACTTTTTGTGAAGTTTTAAAACTTTGCTTTCTTTTTAATTATGCAAATTTTTACCAGGATAAAAAGAGAGCTTAACCAAAAACTCATCGACACAGCCGTAGCAGAAAGACAAAGGGTGAGATTTCGTAATTTTTTCATTGCAATATTTTTTTATCTATTTGATGAATTACTAATAAGTACTATGTATATTTCAAAATTTAACCAGGATTGTGAAATATTTTATTACTTTCTTTCATTTTTTATGTGTTTTGGTGAGCGATAGACGGACGGCTTTTTAATTATATAATTACATAATTGAATTTAATATATAAATTATAACATATATTAAATTTATTTTTACTTATAATTTAATTATTTGCATTTAATTTATAATAAGTGAGTTATAATTTATTTTTACTGACACTTTTATCAGGAATTTTTATTTTACTTTAATTAGGGAATTTTATGTATAGTTATTCTAAATAGTTTTTCACTGAATTATTGGTGTAAAGTTGTATAAAAACATCGCAATAAAACCCACTTGGATTTGTGTATTAATATAATAACCTGAAATATCATTATCAGATATTATTATGAGTTCTTTTCCTTATGCGTACATTTC
Organism: Tetragnatha versicolor; assembly: GCA_024610705.1. NCBI lineage: Eukaryota > Metazoa > Arthropoda > Arachnida > Araneae > Tetragnathidae > Tetragnatha > Tetragnatha versicolor. Next base: position 17,662,000 of record JANDEH010000002.1, on the reverse strand, counting down.
ATCTAAATATCCTTATTGTAAAGTTTTTATAAAAATGCATTAAAGACTGCAATTTGAAAATCCTTCTTTTATTTTTTCAGTTTAGTTTGCTGTTAGACAAGAAGTTGAGTGAACTAACAAGACAACACACAAATATTAAAAACTCTTTTGACGACGAAAGGCAAAATGTAAGTGTATCTTTCTTTAATTTAAATCCCCAAAGTTTTCAAGTGGGGTGAAGTAGGATAAAAGTGACCATAGTACAGTTAATGTTAATTTGGTATATGCCTGAAACTGAGAGAAATGCCTATAATTTTGTTATTACAATAATTTCAAAATTGTTGTGCCGATAATTTTAACACTAGAACCGCCGGAGCAGTTATTTTGACTGTTTTGCGTTTTCGATTCTAAATATTTTCAAAGATATTTGAGTTGCACACTTGTGATTTCATGACGTTTCCTAATTTATGCTTCTATATGCGTCATCCAACTTTCATTTATTTTTGAAAAGCCGTTCCGGAGATATTTATTGGTCTACCTAGAACCGCCAAAACAGTCAATTTGACTGGTGGATGTTCATCGCATTTATTACTTGTATTACCACTTAAATTCTAACAGTTAATGATTTCTAAGAAATATCCAAGGGTTATTCAAACAAATTTATTATAATTTACGGTTTTGACGGCTGCATATGGTCAATATATCATTATAAATCCCAGAAATTCATGTATATACACTTGGTAGAAGTTTTTGATTTCCCACGCCTTTTTTATAATTTTCTGTGAAAGATTTATTATTTCCTTCATGATAAAAGAAACAAAGTTCATTTTACTGAACTGTTCTTACTTTTTATGCGGAAAAAAGTGTGTTTATGCAATGGTTCAGGCAAAATACTGCTTTACATAGCAATGTCGACAGTTGATTTATTGAAACGCGCTAAAACGGAGTTACGACTTCATTATTTAGTTTTTAGTGTTGTGAGAAATAGTTTTATGAAATAAATACATAATTAATCAAGAAATATTTTGTTGATAATTTTTATTTTTTGGCCCTAGAACGTTGTATAATAAATAACCCATTTCTTATTATTTACAACGAAATTTAAGATGTAAAATTATATAGATGTGTTTGTTTTTAATAGAGTAAGTGCTATTTATCTATTTCGAAATCAAAAGATTATTTTTCCGGTAGAAAAGATAAGCAGTCAAAATGACTGCATCCGACGGTTCTAGGTATGCGGTACTTTCCGGCGGTTCTAGTGTTAAAGAGGCCCATTGAGTTAAATTTATATTTAAATTGAATCGGGTACATTTCGTTATTGGAACAAGGTTGTTATCTCTCTCACTCTCTCTCTTTTTCTTTCAAAAAAAAAATAATAATAAGCGGAATATTTAAACGCAAATTCTTACGTTCTCCAAAGCAACATAGTACCTACCCATTCTTTACAACTTGTTTTTTCCTAAGGCCCAGGAACGACTACGGGGGGAGTACGAGGAGAAGTGCAACAAGCTAACGAAAGAGCTGGAGAGGAACACTTCCCTCTTCCTCACGGCCTCAGACACCGTCGAGAGCACCAAGTTATGAGGATGAAATAGGTAAAAATGTGTCTTAAGCCTTTTTCTACTGACGGTACTTACAAGTCCCGACAACTTTAAAATTATATGGAATATCCATCCTTACTAATATACTGACGATACTTTGCGAGAACACTCTATTAGTTTTTCTCTTCCAGGATAAAAGGCAGCACGGGATCTATAATTGAGTATTTTAGCGGTAAATTGGAATAGATTTAAAACTGAAGTTGTGTTTTCAGCTGCCTTTTTGATGGGATTCCCATGATTGTCATTTTTGTTCACTCAAAAGTAGTTAAAGTCAAACATGAAATTATATTAGTGTGTATTATTTTCCCCCTGGGGAAGTGTATTATTTTTTAAGACTTTAAACTGCGATAAAAAGCCATGTTTTTTGTATTGTGAAAATATTTTAACCCTCATAAGTATGGATTTAATTAATTTATTCTAGCGGATTAAATTTCCGAAAGAGGATTATTTAATTTATGTATATCTCTTAATTTCAATTTGGTGACTCAAAAAAAATATGTGCACAAAAAAATTGCAGAAATTATAATTCAGTAGATTGAAGTTTAATAGGTATTTCTGGCAGTACCTTCCCTCTTATAAAAAGTATATTATTTTAAATAAGAAATTAATATAAAAATGGACTAAAATAAAAATATCACAAGCAGACAAAAATTAACCTTGATGTGAAGGTTAAACTAAATTATAAATTTTAAAAAAGAAGCTTGGGTTGTAAGAAACACGTAGTGATTATTTTTTTACTTACATGTCTGTAATATGAAGAAAAAGCAAGCTTATCAGTAAAATCAAAGTCTTGAGGGAGAAGTTGTTTTTACTGCATCTTACAAAATATAAAGGAGAAACAAGTTTTACAGGATTTGAAATGTCGACGTAAAGTAGGTTTTGCTGCATATGGTTTAATGTGAACGAAAAACTAAGTTTTACAGGATTTTAAATGTTGGAGTAAAGTTGGTTTTGCTGCATATTACCAATGGAATGGAATCTCATTGGGTCACTTTTTCTTATATATTTACCAAAAGACAATCGGTTTTCAATCTGACATTTTTTGGACAAAATAAAAGAATAGATATCAATATACTATGATCCTTTTTAGATTATTTTAGTTCTAATATAATTTTTTTTGAAAATAAAAACTGACTCCATTCTTTTTTGGATGTTATGGGATTCATTTGTGAAAGTACAGATTTAAGAGTAAAATAAATTGGAATGAAGAACTCTAAAGTTCAAAACTTACAATTTGCATACTTCATATACATTCTAACTTTAGCATTTGACTCAATTCACGACACTATCATTATTTCAGCAGGAGATTGCTGCAGGGCCATCCTTTTTGAACCGACACTTAGAGAAGAGTAGACGACCTGTTTGTGAAGAACGGACGTTGTATTCTCGGCATCGACATTGACAAACTTTTCGTCGTTTGGAAGCCTTCCTTCTGTTGAAGAGACTCCGACGAGACGTTGCTCCAGGACAGGGGGAACAATCAAAAAATATATTTAACCTTTTTCTACCACCCCCACAACTTCCTTGTTGTCTATGCAAAAGCTCAGTTGGCGACGCTTTCGATATAGCACCTTTCAGCACTTCTCAATGGGAGATCGGAGCTTGGCGACATTTATGGTAGATGACAACCAAGTACAAATTATCATATTTTCTTTACTGGAAGTTTAAGGCTACTTATTTATTGATAAATAACATCATGTAATTTAACAGTTTCTGTAAATTGTGTTATCAGTCCACAGTCCACTTTTGACGCTGTTATTTTAGAATTTAACTGTTTTTTTTATTTTACCACTCTCTACGTTTCTTACCATTTTTCAATAAGACTATAAGTATTAGAATAAAATTGTCACCTATGTATAGTTGACTTCTATTATGAAAATCATGTCGGTTGAGTTTTGTTTTGGCTTTGGTAAGAAATGTTTTAAATATTTGACATAAAGAATATTTATTTCTTCTGAAGGTTTCAATAGGACATAATATTACATCGAATAATTGTTACTTTCCAAGACTATTTTAAATCCTGAGAAAACAAGGTAATTTTATGGTATTGAAAAGGTACTTATTGTCACTAAACAGCAACAAAATTTATAAAATCTGTTTACTCAGCTTCTTTAAAAAATATTATCGGTGCTACAATTAAAATTTACTAATGACAAGGATAAATATGTTCCTTTGTGAAACTTTTTATAGAACGGAGCTCATCGTTTTATAATCATAAAATTTTAAAAGACAAAATCTCATTGATGTACTCTTTTGCATTGATACAGTTGTCATCATGATAAATGTCGCCAAATTACCCCATGAGTGTCGCCACGCCATTGGCTATTAATTGAGCCAATCATGAACAGACTCTAAACGGGTAAGAAGAAATTACAAAAGTTAAAAGTGGTGTGTGTGTTTTTGTACGAAGACCAAACCTGACATTTTTTCTGATAGAAGGTTCTGTTTAAAAGAAGCCTTCTTTTTTGTTCTCGAGAATCTTTTTGAACTATGTCGCATTTTATGTCACATTACTGCAGCTCAATGTTTTATGTGAATCCGTGTCTAGCCAAAGTGGCCAACTCTAATTTCATCTGGAATTTTTTGAGTGTCAAAGAATCACGATTATACTCACAAAAACGAATTGGTTTTCTACTAATAAAACGAATGAAATTATTCTGTGATATCCTAAAGAATTGGTTTTACAGCTTGTACATTGCATATTTCTTCGGATGATTTATATCTGTATATATAATGAGGCTCATAGTAAATGTATGTAACTCACCAGTTCCTTTTGAAACAGAAATCATGATAAGTTTTGTTTTCTGGTGAAGAATTTTTTCTTTCAATTTTAACATTTTTCCTCCGTCTGGTTGTACATAAGATTCAAAGATAACGTGTAGCAATAAATGCTGCAACTATGCTCATTCGACGTTGGAATTTGTATAAGATTTGGATAGTGAGAAAGTAAGTGAAAAAAAAAGATAATTTGAAATCTATATTTTTGGTACTTTCAAATTTATATACTTGGACCATTTAAATTACTTTAGGATGTTCCTTAATCAATTATGTTTAAACCGTATTAGAATTTTATAAAAATCCTGTGTTTGCCACTTACCAAGACTACAGATATTTCAGTGATGTAACGATTTTAACTTTTGAAAAATACATGTAAATATTATTATAAGAATATTTTGGTAGCCGTGGTTTAGTTCTTTCAAACTTTTTCAATTAATACATCCTTTGCATTCCTTTTTTAGAACAGAAAAGATGAAATGAAATGAAAATCGGAAAAATACTGTATTGAAATAGTTGACACTATTAATGCAAATATTTTATTAACCTGTTAAAATGAGTGAAAAATATATATCCTATAATATTATGTTTGTCAGTAAATTTTTAAGAAATTTTCATTTGTTTTAGTGACGCACACATGCAAAAGTAAAATTTTCAACAAAATTTGAAAACTGATACGAAACATTTTTAGTTGTAAAGTTTATTAGGTTTTAGTTATTTGTTCTTAATTTTACTTCATTTTACACACTATATTGAAAAATTTCAGGGGATCACAAAAAGTGGGTAATCGTTTTCCTAAAAACTACTGAATGGTTACAATTAATATTTTCTTGCATTGAGGTTTTCTTAAATAATTTTAATCATATTAATTAAACCAATCCAAATTAATTTTATAGTTTATTGAATTTTATGAAAGAACAATATCATGAATTTTAACACATGAATTCAAATATCCTTTATGTATAGCACAAAAAATACAGATACCTATGGGCTTGGAATATAACATCTCTATAATTTAATAACCTACATTCCTATAAAATCTATTTTCATTTTAAGTTAATTAATATTGAAACAAGCCTGATATTTTATAAAATTCACATAATCTTTTAAATTTAACTACTAAATAGTGATTTACTCCTTATTTCTATACTTTCATCATGTTGTTCTGAATTTAAAAATTAGATCAAATTATCAAAAAAACATCTCCTATTCAAATTACATGAAACATATTGGATTAAAAATAAATTAAATAAGAATAAGATAAAGACAATTATTATGATTATATTTAAAATTCTGTGGGTTTTGTTTGGCATCATACTTTTTTCTTCTTAAATTTTTTAATAATAATAATTAAGTGTGCAATGCAATACAATCGAAAATAAATTATTTTAATTTTGTTATAAATGATTTTTTTAATTATTTGTTTAATAAATATAATTTTATTTTACTTTTCTAATTTTAAAGGCATATTGTTGGCTTTTCACAACATTTCTAACATTTTTTGGAAATTTTTGCTTTTGGATAGCTCTATTTGCGTTTTCTTTAACCATATAAATTTACATAGAGTTTTTCATATAATTACACTAAAACTCTCACACAAAAAACAGCTAAAAATCTTCAATATTGTTTTTCCAAAACTTAACAATTGTGTTAATCACGAAAAATTCTATTTTTAATTCTTCTTTTTTAGTCTAATATCCAACTCATAAAAGTACCAAAACCTAATTTTTAACAATAGAAATCAGATGCAACTACCACGTGATATCGAAGTGGAATTCTAACGGTAGTACAAAGAGTGTTTAGAAAAATGGCGAGTTTTTTTACATGTTGCGTTCTGTCCACCAGTCTCACATCATCACTGCACGTGCATGTTTGCTGTTGTTTTGATGTCTCGGCATTCCATGTGTGTCTATACATATGTGTCTTTTAAGGTGTTCTTTATAACCTCCCCCTTCTAGTGTCTGAGAGAAACGTTCAATGCATTTGATTTTTTAAATAAAAACAACGAAATCATTATTTACCATTCGTTGGCTGAGTTTACCCCTAAATGTGATGACAAAATCAAAATTTTCTAGAGTTAACCCTTAAATGTATGAAATTCACAATTTACTTTTTGTGAACCCTTAAATAAGAGAAAAAATCCCAATTTATAATCCTTAAAAAGAATATAACTCAAATTCGGTGAAAAATTTTTTAACATATTTTTAGTTGATATACGTACTAACCACAAGATGTGATGAAGGACAGGACAGAAATATATTTTCATCTAAAGTACAAATGTTAAATTTGTAATAAAAATATGTAAGCTCTTCCATGAGTAAATAAGCTTTGTTTATATTCTGACTGATTTCTTTGAAAGAGTATATTTTAATTTTTGTGAAAAAATTCAATTTTTAATAGAATTGGTGGTCAAAAAATTATATTTAGTTTGTGATTAATTAAATCCTTATTTCCTATTGAAAATTTACAATTAAGTTGCTTCATCCTTTTACTACTGAAGGGCATCTATATCCGATTAACATCATTATCATTTGGGGACAATTTTTTTAGTTATAGTAAAATATATAAAAAAATTCCAATTTATATTCAGTTGAGAACTATTAAAAGATTTCTCATTTGTAACCAACCATGATTCATTTAATAAAAAATAAAACCGAAGTACTTGTTAATTCCTACCAATAGAATTACAGATTTAAAACGCTTAAAAATAAATTACATAATATTTGAAAACAATAAATTGAATAATATGTTATTTCCTAAATATATTATTTGAATACGATATGAAATTACTTTTAAATGATTTCTTTACAAGTTATTTATAAAGTCAAATTAAATTTTACTCTTAAAAGCGTTTTAATTTAAAACATTTAATTCTCATCCAGAAATTTCCCGTATTACCAAGCTCAATTATTTCCTCAACTCAAGATACAAACCACACTTCTAAAAATCATAACTAATTATCTTAATCAAATAATATAATAATAAAATAAAAGTATTTTTTATCTATGTACTTGTCATTCGTTTCTCTACAGAGACAAATTGTAAACCTCATTCCTAGCGTATAGAAACAAAACGTATTTTTCTGAAGACATTGTTAGAAAGAAAAGTGTTTTAAGTTTCTTTTCTTGTATATTCATGTGATAAATACTGGTCTGTAATATTCGTTTCTATGTCATGAGTGTCTTATCGAATACATTTAAAATAAACGGGTCAGTTTGTGACCATCGAAAGAAGATCGACTACTTTAACGAAGTCAAATATCGTCATTACTCTTGGAAAAAACCGCAGGCCCCTTGAAGTATCTAGTCCAATTTTCAAGGGTTTTTCAATTGCAATTATTAAATTTATCGTCATTTTCTTTCAAATTTTAGAACTGTAACCTAATATATCAATTACAACAAGGTAATCGAATCTGGAAAAAACCTTGAGTGCATGTTTAAATTAGGGAATGTTATTAAAAATAGTAGATACAGAATTGGGATTTTTCCTTAAAAGGGGGTTAAGTTGTGGTAAGTTTTATTTGTGGCATGAATAACACACACACACACCCCTGCTGGTTTTAAATATATTAAATCTTGATTTCATAAAAACATAAAATCTGAAATTTTCCTTGTTGACGTCCGTTGTCATTTCTTCTTTAATCATCTTTTTTAATTTTTAACGCTGCTATTCAGACTAGGTGATACTTTTCAATCAAAATAACTAAGATTTACAAAAGTATTCATCTACAAGTTATTTTCTATTTCGTAGAACGGTCTCAAATTTTCTGTCTCGAACACTAACTCATAATTTACCAATTCTTAACCAAAATTTATGAAGTCACGTTGTATACGAGTCGTAGTCAGTAGGCCTTTTCTTTCGATAGTCCGGGCTAGACCCTGTGAGATAATCAGCATGTATCACAAGCGCGCAATAGGTGTAAGCACTACGTCACTTCAGCAGTCAAGAGTTGCAATATTCTTTTTCTGGCACTTTGTAATTCTAGATGCTTTGCAAGTGATTTTGCATTCACTCGTGAATGGCTAGAGGTGTTTTTAGAAAACGTTCTTTGTTGCTCCTAAAGTGCTTAGTATTGCGGCAATGCGTTTTTCTGTATGTGTACGTCAATTTCTAGTTCAGTTATGTGTTTATGATAAGTTCTAACTAAAACATTCTTGTTTGTTATTGTTATTTACTATTGTTTATCTCAAGTCCACTATAAGCATATCTTAAAGTATTGCAAACATCGCATGCATCAGCTTTTAAATCTTAAGTGTTTAAAAGAGATAATTATCTTATACTGGTTGCCTTGAAGATTTATAAGTACTTTTTATCCTTTAATTTTTAAGATATTCCTGGTAATTTATGAGTATTAAGTATGTTTATTTTTGTGGCATGTATTTAATTTAAGTAAGTTGTAACAGTCTAAATTTTTATACCCTGGCTAAAGCTGTGGATTAAATCTCATATCATCTCTTTCGCATTGAGGAACTTTAATGCTACTACTCGCTATCTCTCAGTTTTACATCTTATTGTACAGATAATTTTGGAAATTGAGGTTACAGTAGTAGTATATTGGAAAAGAGGAGTGTTGGGATAATTTGAGATAAGGAAATCTCAGGCTGTACCCTTGTGAATTAAATATAGAAAATCATTAAATAGTATAATAATAGAAGATAAAGAGGCCGTGAATATTTAAAGTTAATCGTATGTTGGATAATTTGTGGAACAATATGAAGAAGATAATATCTTAATGATGCAGAGTTGGACCGTCCTAAGATAATGAAAATGGGAAAGTTCTGGACTTACGTTGCTGGGAAGTTCTCGATGAAATAGGGAGTAAGGATAGACACAAGAAACTGAGTTCAAGAAGCACAATCGGGGTGAGGCATACTAGGTAGTTTATTTTAATACTGGATGTTCTCTTACACTATTCACATGGTTGACCTAAAGCCCTGGATACTCTACCTTAAGTAGCGACATCACGCTCAATCAGCCGCCATTATGGGGAGAACTCACTACTAATCCGGATAGTCTAGCTTATCGTAGCTAGTAGTGAGTTCTCCCCATAATAGCGGCCGATTGAGCGTGATGTCGCTACTTAAGGTAGAGTATCCAGGGCTTTAGGTTGACCGAGTTGAGAGCGGACGATATTTGATACACGAGCACGAAATAATCGATTTCACTGAAGATGAGCACTGCACAAACAAAAAAACGCGTACCACAGAAAATTTCGGATGAGAGCTTGAAAGATTATTCGGACATGGATGCTTTTTGAGAGGTGATCGCATAAAATGAAATTCAAACGTGAGGGGGGCACCAAAATAAACCTGGATACTCTACCTTAAGTAGCGATATCACGCTCAATCAGCCGCCATTATGGGGAGAACTCACTACTAGTCCGGATAGTCTAGCTTATCGTAGCTAGTAGTGAGTTCTCCCCATAATAGCGGCCCATTGAGCGTGATGTCGCTACTTAAGGTAGAGTATCCAGGGCTTTAGGTTGACTGAGTTGAGAGCGGACGATATTTGATACACGAGCACGAAATAATCGATTTCACTGAAGATGAGCACTGCACAAACAAAAAAACGCGTACCACAGAAAATTTCGGATGAGAGCTTGAAAGATTATTCGGACATGGATGCTTTTTGAGAGGTGATCGCATAAAATGAAATTCAAACGTGAGGGGGGCACCAAAATAAACCTGGATACTCTACCTTAAGTAGCGACATCACGCTCAATCAGCCGCCATTATGGGGAGAACTCACTACTAATCCGGATAGTCTAGCTTATCGTAGCTAGTAGTGAGTTCTCCCCATAATAGCGGCCGATTGAGCGTGATGTCGCTACTTAAGGTAGAGTATCCAGGGCTTTAGGTTGACCGAGTTGAGAGCGGACGATATTTGATACACGAGCACGAAATAATCGATTTCACTGAAGATGAGCACTGCACAAACAAAAAAACGCGTACCACAGAAAATTTTGGATGAGAGCTTGAAAGATTATTCGGACATGGATGCTTTTTGAGAGGTGATCGCATAAAATGAAATTCAAACGTGAGGGGGGCACCAAAATAAACCTGGATACTCTACCTTAAAATGCGACATCACGCTCAATCAGCCGCCATTATGGGGAGAACTCACTACTAGTCCGGATAGTCTAGCTTATCGTAGCTAGTAGTGAGTTCTCCCCATAATAGCGGCCGATTGAGCGTGATGCCGCTACTTAAGGTAGAGTATCCGGGGCTTTAGGTTGACCGAGCTGAGAGCGGACGATATTTGATACACGAGCACGAAATAATCGATTTCACTGAAGATGAGCACTGCACAAACAAAAATACGCGTACCACAGAAAATTTCGGATGAGAGCTTGAAAGATTATTCGGACATGGATGCTTTTTGAGAGGTGATCGCATAAAATGAAATTCAAACGTGAGGGGGGCACCAAAATAAAATTCAACTTTTGACGGTTTTTTAGATGATGACCTTACCACCGTTGAGTCGAGCAGGCAATAACATCGCTGATGGTGGCGAATACTTCAGTGTGTACCACGGACATTTGGGGCCGGGTATCGCACGGTGTCCCGCTTAGATCGGACGAGGACACCCCAGCACAAGGGTCCACGCAAGATGAGGTAGTAGGGGATCATCCATAACACAAAGGTGGTATCGGTTTTATACTCGGGTCGGTCAACAACCTAAGATGGCCAAAATCTTGAAAATTTGGTTTAAAATTCCTCATTAGGAGTGACAAAGTGTCAGCCAAGGGGATCGCCAAGAAGTCAAACGCGGGGGAGATTCCTACTGTCAAATGTTCCGGGAGGGATTCAAAAGTGTCTCAAATCTTCGAAGCCGGATTGCAATTGAAGCATTTGAGTTATAAATTTAGTTCCAAGGTTTTTAGCATCAGCGTTTGACGCTGAACAAAATGAGTGGAAGCTTTACTAGGTTATTAATATTGTTATCGATTTTGTAATTTTGAATACCAGGGGCTTAATTTGTTGAACATCCCTGTTCATAGGTTACAAGAGAAACGGAACTTTTCTCGCCAGCTGCATATTGACCTAGGATAGATTTCATGGGTTTTTTGTCTACTATTCGAATTTCAAGGTGTAAAAGATTGATCGGGTGAATTTTTCACCAATAAAGATGTCAAAGTTAGGAACCGTTGGAGTTGGTTCTGAAAATTACGAGATAGTTGTGTCGTGAAAAATGAGACAAAAATGGTTGTTTTGCACTTCGAAATACTGTACAGATGGTGTTTTTGAGTGGCAAAGAAATTTTTCAGGAGTTTAGGGGGACTGCGCTGAAGTGCAACAAGAAATTAGAGATCGAGAAAGGATAAATGGATCTCCATCACACATCTCCAATAATTGTAAAGTTTATTTCTTCATTGCCAAAGATTTGATACAAGATACGCCTTTTAAAAAACTTGAAATTCGCCTAAATTAAGAAGAACTGTAAAATGCTTTTTATTTTATTTTAAAATATACACTTACAATGCAAAAAAACAGTAATTACCATTTTCAGGTAATATTAAAAGAACTTGGAAGTTTATTTTTGGCGTTATTTATTATTTTTGGCCTTAAATGTGTAATTACCAAATTCATAAACAGTTTTCATCCCAATGCTTTTGTAGTGACTTACTCTTTTGCGGACCTTGTAATATAACAATATCTAACCAACAAAAATATTTCTGGAAACGTTTACTAACCATACATTAAAACATCTTATAAAATATTCTTGGTTTCTAAAATTTTTCGACTTTAGTGGTTTTGTTTCAAGTGTGTGTAAGCCTTTATCTATCTTACCCCTCACTCACTTTTTCCAAGGTAAACTAGATGATATACAGGGTGTTTCAAAATTGCGTTGCACGGCTTTTATTCGGAACCAGCGCCTCCTAGGGTCATGGAAGTAAGGTCTACCCCTAGGTAAGTGACCCTGGAGAATCCATTGAGAGGACTTACAGTGCCCCTAGCGGCGAAATTAAAAAGTTAAAAAAATTAATTTAAAAACTAAAGGAGATAGAGCAAAAACCTCGATGAGAGTATTGTTGCCGATGTCGAGAAGAACTCATTGAAAAAAATTTGATCAAAATATCTTGAATATTCGCGGAGATATTAGCATGTGAAAATAGCACTTTTTCGGGGGTCAAAAAGTAAAAAGTTTGCATATTTGCAAATTTTTTTGATTTTTTGATTAAATTTTGTGTTCTTTCAACGAAAAAAACACAAAACTACACAATAACACTGAAAAATTTGCAAATATGCGAACTTTTTACTTTTTGACCCCCGAAAAAGTGCTATTTTCACATGCTAATATCTCTGCGAATATTCAAGATATTTTGATCAAATTTTTTTCAATGAGTTCTTCTTGAAGTTGGCAACAATACTCCCACTGAGATTTTTGCTCTATCTCCTTTAGTTTTTAAATTAATTTTTTTTACTTTTTAATTTCGCCGCTAGGGGCGCTGTAAGTCATCTCAATGGATTCTCCAGGGTCACTTACCTAGGGGTAGACCTTACTTCCATGACCCTAGGAGGCGCTGGTTTAGAATAAAAGCCGTGCAACGCAATTTTGAAACACCCTGTATATATGCCATTCAAACGTGCCAAATGTTCTATTAGTAGGATTTTCTATGTTATTTAAATGTTTATTTAACTATTTCTTAAGTGGAATTCTAGTTGTGATCGCATGATTTGAATGGTTCCGAATTTAATCATCTCCTTCTTTAAAAATAAATCCGTAATCCCCTCTTCTGGTGTATTTAACTGTTTAATCTCACATTTTAGTCGTTTTCATTTTTTCTGAAGTAATCGATAAATTTACATGTGAAGTTATTCATTGTCTGGAAATTAATTTCGAACATATTCATCTTTTAAGGACGTTCTACCTTTGATATAACTGCTTTAAATTACCTCGCCGATAAATAGTTTGTTATGCCTAACTCCTATTACCAAAAATGTATAGTGTTCCGATAGAGATATATTTGATTTACAAAAAAATACACAATTCATAAAAAAATAACTGTAACAGTGTGAACTAACATATTCTAATAAACTAATATTAGATTGCCAACTCTTTTTTTTAATTTTTAACTTCTTTGATTGAAAATCAACCAACAAAAAAAATAAACAAATCAAATCTAAAATCATCATGGAACTGTTTCAATAGATTAGGCTAATCAAGGTTAAATTATGACTTTATTAATAATACATAGAAAATAACTATTGATTATACTAATCATTATAAATGGCGTTTGGCAACAGTTAAATCGAACTTATCACTGACATCGAAGCATTCAAATCATGTGATTCACCATATTAAATACGTTGGTTTCTGACCAACAGCCAGTGTTGTTACTGAACGATGACAATCCATATTCGCAAAATCGATGTTGTATCCTTTTTACTCTGTTCTCGTATAAGATCCTCTCCTGTTCGATCTGCTATTTGTATATACGTATATTTGTGTATATGTATATACAACAATGCATATATGATACAATATAAATATATCATTACACTGAGTGTGGTTATGAAAATAAATCTCGTTTACGAGTTTGAATTCGTTTGTGTGTTGAGACTCATTTCTTGACTCTTCATTCCTTAGGTATTTTTAATAACATAAGCTTGCAGTTTGTGTTTTTTTTAAATCGGAATAGTAAGTAAAGTATGTTAATTATAGTGTAGTGGTACGATGATTTTTTTTATTTTTAAGATAAATTTTTCTGCATTTGTCAAAATATAATCTGTTCATTTTGAACTGGCGCTTGAAAATATTTCCTTCCCCCCCACCATTGATCGGTAACCATAGCAACTATCCTCGTCAAAGTGATGAAGAAGGCTTACTATTGGCTGCTCGAAGAGCGTAATTATGGTTACGCTTCTAGCTTGGGGGAAAGCACTATTTCTCAAGCGCCAATTCTAAATGAATAGAGTATAGATCTATACCTTTTTCATCCAACTAAAAAACAATGTAATCACCACCCTCTTTAGTATAAATGGAAACAACTATTTTAAAAATTCACAACATTTATTTTTATGAAGTATAATTTGGTTTGGAGTTGATTTGTTTATAAGTGCTCGAAATAAAATCATAATTGCTAAGATTAAATATTATTTTCTTAGTTATTATTTCTTTTAGTTATTATTTACTATTATTTCACACTAATCGTTTCTTTATTGTATAGTATTTTTTAAATATCTCTCTATTCTAAAAAAAAGTTTTTAGTGAACGGTTTCCAGAGAAAGGCTTTATAATTACTGAACCGAATGACACATATATGGTATCAAAATGTCCGAATTCTTTCCGGATTTCCGAGTAAGCCCTTCGATTTTTCAAAAAAATTCTCAATTTTAAAATATTTCCATTTTTTTAGATAACGGATAAGGTCGCAGTTATAAAGCAAGTACTCTCATTCAAATTATTATGCATCCAATCACAACGACCGATTGACGCTATATTTTAAGATGAAACATGTTTTTCACCTTTTAAAAAAGTACTTTCTTGATGAAATATCACTCAGACTGATAAAAACAGATTCTAAAAACTTACATGAACGCCATTTTATACTAAAATTTCACACTTTTTGTCCAATATTTATAATTTTTAGTCTAATTTTATCGGTTTTGTCTCTTATTATTTTCAATTGCTTAAACGGTATTGTTTAAGAAGTCTGGGTTTAAAAAAATATTTGAATGATAAACACTAGGCATATTATACTAACGAGTTACTTTAATACTTTAAGATAATGGCTTTTGTTTCGTCCGAATATTGATAAACAATTACAATTAGTTATTTTTATAACCATAGATAAAAAATAATTAAGATGGATATTTTTAAAAACATTTCGTTTATATTTTTGATAAGTTCGAGTTAATATATATTCAAACTTTTAAGGGAGATTTATTCATGGAGGGGTTTTGGTGAAGTATTTTTGGAAAGTTGGTTGACGTTTTATCTGTAAATTGTTTAATTGTTTTATAAAGTGTATTACGTTTAGCGAGTTGGAATTTGTGGGAATTGCGAAGCAATTCCAAAAGGTCCTGCGTCAGCAGTTTACGGGGGTTGGCGAGCGATAGCGAGCAGGGGGCGGTAGCTCCCTAGTAGTTCTAAATAAACATTTAAAAATAAAGGCATTCGGTGTTGCTGGTAGGGAATAATTTTAATCGTGAGGGTGATTGGGATCATAGAAGTTCCTAGATTTGAGGGTTTTTCAACGACTCTATATAAAGATTTCCTCTTTAGATCGTTTTTTATATGAAATTACATTTCTCTTGACCATTTAAATTGTTTAACTAACCTATATACAGGGTGTTTCAAAAGTCCGTTTAGCGACTTTTATTTGGAACCAACGTGTCCTAGGGTTACGGAAGTAAATTCTAGCCCTAGGTAAATGACCCTGGAGAATCCATTGAGTTGACTTACAACGCCCCTAGCCCCTAGCGGCGAAAAAAGTTCAAAAAATTAATTTAAAAACTAAAGGAGACATAGCAAAAACCTCAGTGAGAGAATTGTTGCCAACATTATGAATAACTCACTGAAAAAAATTTCATGAAAATGTCGTGAATATTCGCGGAGATATTAGCGCGTGAAAATAGCACTTTTTCAAGCCTCAAAAAAGAAAAAATTCGTAAATTTGCAATTTTTTTTTTGATTTTTTGATTAAATTTTGTCTTCATTATACTAAAAAAACACAATACTACACAATAACACTGAAAAATTTGCAAGTTTACGAACTTTTTCTTTTTTTGAGGCCTGAAAAAGTACTATTTTCACGTGCTAATATCTCCGCGAATATTCACGATATTTTCATGAAATTTTTTTCAGTGAGTTATTCATAATGTTGGCAACAATACTCTCATTGAAGTTT
This sequence comes from Tetragnatha versicolor, assembly GCA_024610705.1. Taxonomy (NCBI): domain Eukaryota; kingdom Metazoa; phylum Arthropoda; class Arachnida; order Araneae; family Tetragnathidae; genus Tetragnatha; species Tetragnatha versicolor. The sequence continues at coordinate 17,645,791 of JANDEH010000002.1, read as the reverse complement.
TTGCTCTATTTCCTTTAGTTTTTTAATTAATTTTTTAACTCTTTTATTTCACCGCTAGGGGCGTTGTAAGAAATCTCAATAGATTCTATAGGGTCCTTTACCTAGGGCGTGTACCTTACTTCCGTGACCCTAGGACACGTTGGTTCCAAATAAAAGCCGTGAAGCGGTCTTTTGAAAAACTCTGTATATAGGATGATAATTGGATTTGAATAAGGTTTTCAAATAACTTTAAATAACTTGATAAAATTTGGGTCTTCATGTAAAACAAGCTGTCCCCTATGAACACGAGTAAAAAGGGAAGTCTTGTTTGAAAAAAATTAAAAATGAAGATAATCATTTTTTTACTGATCAACGCATTATCTTTTAATAAAAAATTGCTCCTGCATAGTAAATTTACGACAGATTTTTATGTATAGTACTTTTAAAACGTAATGATCATTGTTTAAAGAAATTTATGAACACGTGTCTTTATTTCTCATCAAAAATCTAAATTTAAATCGTTGCAATGATCATACTTACCCAAATTAATATCCTGCAAAAAATTCAAATACCAATAAAAAAATATCAATATTAATATCGATTGATGCTTTGATAAACCAATATTTGGTGGTACTTTCACTAAATGTCTTCGGTAGAAACTAGAAATTTCAGATTTTTTTCATCTTAATGCATAAATGTGTGATTTTTTCTATATTTTACATTAAATGCAAAGTTGAAACACATTTTTAAATAGAAAAATCTTGATAAACTATGTTTATTACATTTAATTATTTTATTTAATAACATAATTATCTATTAATTATTTTAATAATTTTATATACATTTATTACAATTTTTATCAATTCATCATTTGAAGAAAAGAAAACGATTAATTAATTGATGCAGTAATATATAATTAATTATTTAAAAAAAATTTATACTTGTATCAGTAACGTTTTTTTTATTATAAAAGTTCATTTCTCGTTAACAACCAGATAAAATCTGTTTACACACAATATTGACCACCAATTCGAATTTCAGCTGTGGGGGTTTCCAAATATTAAAATTCAGAGTCTCCCCTAATAAGAACACTCCAATTAAGTATTAAAATACCATTTCTATTCTAGGTTTAAAGTGTTTTGTTAAGTATTGTAACACCCAAACAGGATTATGGTATAAAAATTGAAGGATAAATTGTTTTAAAGGTAATTTTAATTCATAAGTAACGATTATTTATATTCGACTTTAACTTTTTTAAAATAATTTTTGCATTAATGATATCTAATAATTCTCACTACTTAATACTTATTTTATCGTTCATTCAAGATAAGAAATGTAAATTTCTGGATTAAACATTATTTTTAAATTTCTTGTTTAAATATTTACAAATTATTATAAAAAACATAACTAATAATTCAAATAATAAAATATTCTCTCTAAATACATTATATTTTTGCATAAAAATCCTAGCAGATAAAAATTTTTCAAACAAAATGCTTTCGATATTAATTAGGATTTGATCATTTCTTTTTTTATAAATAAGACAGATACTATAATAGCACCACCCAAGTTTTTGGTACTTTATTTAAAAATGAATTATAAGAAAAAGTTAAATTGCCTCTAGAGAATTTAATGAAGTGTGCAAAAACTTTATGAAAAAGAAAAGGCTTTACTCTCTTCAAAAGTAACTTCAGGGTTTTTAAAATTTATTTTATAAACGAAGTTATACCTCTTATTCTATCCTCTCTTTTCAAATCCTATTTATGAATTAAAATAATAGCGACAGAGAGCAGCACGATATTTTCCCACAACTAAGATTGCTACATTTAGTCTTTGCTCCTAGATGGCAGTCAAAATATCGAAAATATTTTGGAGAAGGATTCTTATTTACATTTATTTTAGTTCATAAATTATTGCAAAATTTATGGAAAAATGGTTCCAAAAAATTTTCTTCATATAAATACTTTTTTATGAAACTAATTTTCTTTTTTCATAATTTTTTATTTTGTATATTTTTAGAATTTTATAGCTGTTTAGCTCAGGTTTAGCTTCAGGGAGAAGACTTTTTTAATTATTTGCTGATATGTTTCAATCAGCTATTTGCATAGTATTGCTTTATTTATTCATAAGAGGTAAAAAAAATATTCCTCTACTACTATTGTGAGTTCTCTAAAATAAGTAAAACAACTGATTCTGTATCGATACATATAATTTATTGAACAGTAAGAATCAATCAAAACGGCTTTTCCTTTTTCAAATATGAAATAGGATCCAAAAAGTGGTTTAGATTGATCTAAAAATGTCAGGTTAAAACTAATTTGATTGTCTATCCAAAAATTTTAACCTTGTCCTAAATTCCTTCTTCAGAATTATGAAAACACTCTGTAGAAAAATTTAAGGATATCCTCATTTTGACTATCCTCATTTAATCTGACCTTAAACTATGAGCACTTTTCAATGGAACATTAAAAAGGATAAAATTTATTTAAATGTATAGATATGCATGGTTTACCGTTCTTCATTCATTCAACATTCATTCTAGATTTCTTGTAATGTTTTTAAATTGTTAAAATGTAATTAAATATTATTTTTGACTTACTCACTGCACATTCAAGATCTTACGGGATTATTTTACATTGATTTTTTATTTTTAAAACACTTATGCCACACTATGTTACAGTTAAATTTAAAATATTTTCCCTTGACTATAGGGTATTTATCAATCATTCTTATCGATCAATCTTTCAATTCCCATATTGTCTTTGATCATTAAAATTTCAGGGAATAAATTTCTTCATTGGCGTATATAAGGGGGGGGGCTAGGGGGCCCTGCCTCCCACCAAAAAAATCAGGACTTGGTGTACCAAAACAAGATAAAACCCTGCTTTTTAGGACAAATTTCCAAAAGTTTTCTGGGGGAGGACCCCCATACCACCATTTCTGATTAAAATTTTATTCTTCCTAATCTCTTTTTAATAATTTCAGCAAAATCCTAATCCCACTTAAAAATATATGTCTAAAATTAGGACTAGGTGTAGATGTACCAAAACTAAGTAGAAGTCCTGTCTTTGAGGTCAAATTTCCAAAAATTTTTCTGAGGGAGGACCCCCAGATCCCCTTTTCTACTTGGAACTCTATTATTTTTAACTTGTTTTACATTAAGTTCACCTAATGATATCCTATGAAAATATATAAATCAAAAATTCGGTTTAGGTGTACCAAAACTAGTTAAAAACCAGTCTTAAGAGTCAAATTTTCAAACATTCTTTGGGGGAGGACCCCCAGATCCCCCTTTGGTACTTGGAACAAAATTACACACACAACTTTTTTTATATAAAAGTTCTTTTAGATGTAAATTTAACAAAAAATATTTAAAAAGTTACATTGGACGTAATAAATTTGCTTGGGAGGGGGTGAAAAATAACTTTGGGCCCCTCCCGAAATGAATTTCTATATACGCCACTGAATTTCTTATTTATAATTGTTACTATAGCTATGAAATCCCATCACCAACAAATAACTCAAGATGTTTTATTATAATAACAAAAAACGAAAGAGAGCTTCCTAACATACGCCTCCACTACAGATCCAAATTTTGTTTTGTACTGCAATCACCCTTTAATAATAATATATCACTAGGCAAAACCGCACATAAATGGCAAAAAGCAGTGTCCATAACAATGTCAGCGGTTTTTTTTCGATTGTCCCACTGTCATAAAGATCCCCGACACATTGTCCTGCTGGCTATTAACTCTCGTCTTTACAATCCATAAAACATGGTTTTCTTCCTCTTTCTGTCTTACTTTTATTCCTTTCATAACCTTTCCCGCTCAGATCTGACTGGTCATCTCTGAACTTCCAAGAAAAGGTGAATACGAGGATATTTGTGCAGGTAATTGAATATGATCGAGTGTGTATGTATATTAGGGTGTCCCGAAAAAACCGAAATTTCTCTGATCGCTTAGCGGTAGTGCGGAAAAGTTGTGAACTACCATCACTAAGAAGGGCCTGCAATATTAAAACTGTTGGTCAATATCTTCTGTTTCCCCAAAAGGCCTAAAGTTCTGAAAATTGGGCTAAAAATGACCAAACTTCAAAAATTCATAAAAAATTTCGAATTTCAGTCATGATTGTGGGGGTAGGCTTAAAAGTTACTATTTAATATACATATACATCTGCAAAAAGTTTTAAACTTATAGGTTAATATCTTCTGCTACCTCAAGGGGCCTAAAATTCTGAAAATTGGACTAAAAATGACCAAACTTCAAAAATTAATAGAAAATTCCAGATTTCAGTTATGATTCTGGAGGTAGTCTTAAAAGTTACTATTTAATATACAAATGCATCTGCAAAAAGTTTTAAACTTATAGATTAATATCTTTCCCTCCTTATTAGCTTTAAAATTTGGAAAATATACAAAACTTCAAAACAAAATATACAAAACACATACCTTATTTTGATGATAGAAAAAATTTATTTTTCTGGGAAACAGAGAAATAACATCAACATTATTGCTTGTAATGATTTTTGGTATTAAATTTTGACATTTGCATTCTTGATTCAGTGTCGCTCTAACAAAGGAATCCCTGTTTTGCGGGCCAACCGTTTTTCCGGAGGCTGCAGTGACTAATTTCACAATATGCTCAACAGCTTGTGTATGCGAAGGGAATTTAATAAATTCCCAGCATCTTGTAGGCATACGTCCTGAATCATCTTCATAAGTTCTTGAGAACTAACCCCTCTGAGAACTGGAGGGGAGGTCACATAACAAGATGCCCAATCAATGAGATCTACATAGTCTTTGGCTTCAAAGTTAAGAACAGGAACGACAAATGTACGAACTCCTTCCCCATCTGTGGTATCTTCTCTAGCCTTGATAATCCTTTGAGAGAGCAATACAATGGGTTATCTGCTTACTACATTTCAATGAGTTACCTTTACGACACCTGTTTGAGTCCATTGACGGCAAATCATCTGGCCCCACATCTTACCCAGGTGAAATCGGACGAAAGCTCAAAGGATGTGAAAAGCTACCAATTGTTGCTTTTAAAACAATTGAGTGCGACTTGCCTGATTTTGATCCTGCCATCCTCAGTTCGGATCAAAAATACTTATTGGAAATCTGCACGGCCATTAGTTCTGGCGTTTGTTCTTCAGATCTAGCTAACCGGGTACTTTGAACTTGGCCCGTTGGTTAACAACTGCCAATAGAATTCTGAGGTTTTACATATCTGCCTCAGAACACTCACACGAGCTGCTTACTTTAGTTGGATTTATTCTACGGGTCTACGCACCCTCATGGTTTCGTATAAAGATTCATAATTCCCTAAAAGACGGTGCTAGGCATCTGTGGCACTTCATCAATTCATCCCGCGGTACTTACCTAAAAAATACCGTGATGTAATCGATCCTGTTATTTCTAGAAACGCGTACTTTGCTGCTCCTGAAAACATGCTTTTGGGCATGTTAAGTGATGATAGGTGTCAAATTAGGAATCTTGCGGCTCAAAGGATTATCAAGGCTAGAGAAGATACCACAGATGGGGAAGGAGTTCGTACATTTGTCGTTCCTGTTCTTAACTTTGAAGCCAAAGACTATGTAGATCTCATTGATTGGGCATCTTGTTATGTGACCTCCCCTCCAGTTCTCAGAGGGGTTAGTTCTCAAGAACTTATGAAGATGATTCAGGACGGTATGCCTACAAGATGCTGGGAATTTATTAAATTCCCTTCGCATACACAAGCTGTTGAGCGTATTGTGAAATTAGTCACTGCAGCCTCCGGAAAAACGGTTGGCCCGCAAAACAGGGATTCCTTTGTTAGAGCGACACTAGAATCAAGAATGCAAATGTCAAAATTTAATACCAAAAATCATTACAAGCAATAATGTTGATGTTATTTCTCTGTTTCCCAGAAAAATAAATTTTTTCTATCATCAAAATAAGGTATGTGTTTTGTATATTTTGTTTTGAAGTTTTGTATGTTTTCCAAATTTTAAAGCTAATAAGGAGGGAAAGATATTAATCTATAAGTTTAAAACTTTTTGCAGATGCATTTGTATATTAAATAGTAACTTTTAAGACTACCTCCAGAATCATAACTGAAATCTGGAATTTTCTATTAATTTTTGAAGTTTGGTCATTTTTAGTCCAATTTTCAGAATTTTAGGCCCCTTGAGGCAGCAGAAGATATTAACCTATAAGTTTAAAACTTTTTGCAGATGTATTTGTATATTAAATAGTAACTTTTAAGCCTACCCCCACAATCATGACTGAAATTCGAAATTTTTTATGAATTTTTGAAGTTTGGTCATTTTTAGCCCAATTTTCAGAACTTTAGGCCTTTTGGGGAAACAGAAGATATTGACCCACAGTTTTAATATTGCAGGCCCTTCTTAGTGATGGTAGTTCACAACTTTTCCGCACTACCGCTAAGCGATCAGAGAAATTTCGGTTTTTTCGGGACACCCTAATGTATATGTAAACCTGTTTCTTTGTGGTTTGTAGTAGAACAGTAGACACGTTGAACTACCCTTAGTACAAAAAAATTTTTTTAATCGTTTAATTGGAGGTAAAATGATATTGAGTTGACTAAAAAATGTCTTGTTATTCTAAAATTATATTTAGATAATCATTTTAATTTATTTAATACGCTAAATCTATTTTTAAAAAGTTTATTTCATTTCTTTAAAAATGTGTGATCAAATTTAGTAATAACTTTTTAAAAATTTTGAAATTTATTTAAAAAAGTATTTCATTACAAAACTTCAGACTATATTTGAAAAATTTATAACAAAAGATCATTACTTGAAAAACTCTAAATGTATTTGACCTTATATAAATTGGTTAGTTAGAACTTATGGGTGAAGGGGGATATTATCTAAGCAATAAATTAGTTATAAGCAATAACTCTAAAATTTTCTTGAATATTTCTAATTTACAGTCTCTCGGAAATTTAGAAGATAAAAATTTTTTCAAACAATTAACAATTAAATATGAAATTTGCAAATCTCTCTATATTAAAAAAAAGTAACAGTGACCGCCGCCGCCGCCGTCACCGCTGATTTTGAAAATTTTATTTTTGACCACTATAAACCAGGGATGGCAAAAAGAACGAAACTAAACTCAGAAACTGTGATTTTAAGGTATTTATTTCCTCCCGGAACAAAGTTCAACAGTCTAAAAAATTTTATTTTCTCCGCGATAAAATCAAACTTAAAATTTGATATTTCGTTTCCTCCGGATTAGAACCAAATGCCTTTTGAAATTGGATTTTGTTCCTGGAACTATACTTAAAACGAATTAAAGTTGAGTTTTTTCCTGGAACAAATCTTTGGGATTCTTTATGTTTTAATTTTCATACGGATCTTAATTCAGCCTAAATTGTGCCCTCCGTAAAGAAATAAAACACGGCTTTAACTCCTCATTTTTTCTCCGGATCAAAAGTCAACGCTGCTTTGATACCAAGATTTCCTCTCGGAACCATACGAAACACCGTCTCGACAGTTTTGCTCCAAGAAAAATTCAAGGCAGCTCTGATTATTTACTTTCGTTCCGGAACCAAATTCAACACGGAGGAAACCCTTTACTTTGCTCCGAAATTTTTTTTACCGGGTTTAAAAAAACTTGAGTTTCGATCCGGAACAACAATAAATGTGAGTGAAATGCTTAAATTTGGTCCCGAAGATTTTATTTATTGTTTCTAATTTATAAATACTACACACAATATATTTAATACTAGCTGTTATACCCGGCCTTGCACGGGTGGGGTGTATAAATTTATTTGTTTAAAGTTTTCTTAAAATACATTTATAATTTTGTAAATTAGCAATATTACAAATCATCCCGGTATCCCAGGCACCTTTCCTATCCCGGTGTTCCCGGTAATTTTTCCTATCCCGGTGGTCCCGGTAATTTTTCTAATCCCGGCGTTCCCGGTAATTTTCCTATCCCTTTGTTCACGTTAATTTTTATAACCCGGTAAATTTTCCTATCCCGATGTTCCCGCAAATTTTCCAATCCCGGTGTTCTTGTCACTTTTTACAATCCCGATGTTCCTGATAATGTTAAATATCTTGGTTCCTTTATAAAATAACCAATTTGAAACTATAATAAAAAGTCTAGTAAATGGAAAAGTCTAGTGATCTGTCTCATTTGAAACTTTGAAGCAATGTTTTATTTTTAACTCGTTTTCCATGAAAAAAATTGTATATTTCAGTAAATATATTTATTTCAAAGGGAAAAATCTTGAAATGGAGGAAATATCCACGCCTTCGGTGTGGTCTAAAAGCTAAAAGGAGATGCGGAACACACATACATACACACACACAGCCACAAACGTGTTTATTTATATAGAGATTAATAAAATTGTGCCTAGTAACTACAACACTGGTACTACTAAGGTTTCCTTATTATTGCTTGCATAACTGGTAAAACAGGTTTTCAAACACGGAAAAATAAGTGAAAAAAAGCAAGAAAAAGGGGATAAAAAGAATGAAGGACTGATTTTCTTTTTATAAATTATAGCCCATGTCCTATTCTGATGTATAAGCTACATTATGGTAAAATTTCATTAAAATCCATTCAGTAGTTTTTGCGTGAAAGAGTAACAAACATCCAGACAAACATTCACAATTATAATAGTTAGTAGGATTACACAATAGTATTGTCGTCAAATGACTTTTGATGCAAGTGCTTTAATTTCCAGCTTTCTATCCAAACGAATGCCGAAGTCGAGTCTCAACCAAAATAATAACCTTATGTATATGAGTGAATAAAAAAATAATCATCTGTAACAGTTACGGGGGGCTAGAAGTAGTTTAGTTTGTTGGGTTGGAGAGAGAGAGAGAGAGAATTCAAAATTCAAGAACGAATTTTATATAGTTTAAGCTGTTATAAATATCTAAAATTTGTGATCAATTAATAATAACTGATCGGTATTTGTTTCTTGGGATTTCAAACTGATGGAATTTTAGGCTGTTGGGATTTATATTTGTAATTTCGGGGAGTCAGGATTTGTTTAGTTGGGATTTTATGCTGAGAAGATTCCATGCTGTCGGGATTTTGTTTCTTGGGATTTTGGACCAACAGCATTTCGTTTGTAGAGATTTCAGTTTTTAGTATACTAGGCTGTCTGGATATTGGCTGTCTGAATATCGGCTGTTGGGATTTTGGCTGTGTGAAAGACAAGACACAGTTTTTTTTAAATATTGAATATTTGATTTTTCTAAATTTCACTTTGAAATTTATCAAATAATGCAAAAAATAGTATTAATTAGAATAGAATGTTGCCTTAGGAACAAAATGAAAACATACTATTCACATTTAATTTTGTTCCAGAGCGATTCCAACTAATTAAACCCCGCTAAAATTTTATACGGAGCCAAAGTTAAGTGTAGCCGCCGTGTGTAATTAGGTTCGGGAACGAAACTAAATCACCAAAGCTGCCTTGAATTTTGCTCGGAGCAAAACTGCCGGGACCGTGTTTAGTTCGGTTCCGAGGGGAAATCTTGGTTTCAAAGTTGCGTTGACTTTTGATCCGGAGAAAAACTGAAAAGTCGAAGTATTGTTTGATTTGGTTCAGGAGGAAACTAGAGTTTTGCAAAGGGAAATTATTTGGATCCGGGACAAAATTAAAATATAGAGATCGCTTTAGTTTTGATCAAGAACGAAACTGAAATTTTAATTCGTGATACTTTATTTCCAGGAATAAAATCAAAAGTCAAAATGAATTGGCTTTTTATCCGGAGGAAGCACAATCTCATATCGAAGTTTCTTTTTCATCCTGGAGAAAAAATTTAAATGTAAATGAGTATTAGTTTCGGTCAAGAAGGAGTGAAACCTGAGAGTTCCGTTCCATTTGCCACCCCTGCTATAAACTCTCACTACGCAAAAACTATTTGAAGGAATATTATGAAATTTTGACCATTGGTAGACAAATGCATGATGATTATTTTAGTTCCCAAACCTAATTAATTAGATAAATAGTTCTATAATTATTTAATGTCAAAGTCGAAAATTATTTTTTTCGGCTGCGAGTTCGCCCCCAGCAAAATCTATTTACAGCAGAAACATGATTTTTTGCAGACACATACTCTTAGGTATGAAGTTTTGCACCTCGTCACCCTTTTTTCGAATTTCGAATTATTTTTGGAGTTATTAAATTCTAAAGTTTCGAAATTTTTTACCCTTTTTCGGTTTTTTCGTTATAATAGAAAAACTAATCACAGTAGAACTATGATATTTTAAACACGCATACAATTATTTTTTATAAAAAGATTGGCGTTTCGTTTTTCAAAAAATTCAAATTAGTTTTAGAATTATTAAGATACCAAGTTTCAATTTTTTCTTCTCTTTCTGGTCGTTTACTAGAGAAACAGGCGATTATTTTTATGAGTATGATTTCTTATTCACAATGATTCACTAGATACACACGTGCATTTCATAACTTTAAACGTTTTTTAATGGCATGTGTTTTTTCTCTAAGATGGTTGATGATAATTAGTAGACTTGCTGGATATTTTTGAAAACATTTCGGTAAAATTATTGGTAAACTAAAAAGGAATATTTTAGTAACAGTTTTATTTTGATATTTTTGTAGTAATGGTCCGCATTAAGTTATTGATAAGTTAGAGAGATACAAAGTTTCGATTTTAAATGATCATTTACTAAACAGACAAGTTCCAGGTTTTACTGGATAGTTGAGATGAAACAAGCGAGCTCTGCTCACTAAGATCGCGAAGCGATCCTCAAAGAACTGCGGAGCAGTTCCGGGGGTTGGTGAGCGATAGCGAGTAGGGGGCAGAGCCCCCTAGTAAGATATAAGATAAGATTGTTTTCTAAACAGAAACTCAAAAGACCTTTTATTACAAAATACTTAGTATTTTTCAAATCCTACTAAAGGATGCGGTGTACATAAAAAATATAGTTTTATGTGATAGTTTTTTTACAGATATTTTAGATTTATAAAAGAGGGATTGAAGGTCTTTGAGGACTCAAAATATACATTTTAAACATGTATTTTCTCTTTCAAAATTATGTATTCTCTAAGAGGTTATACATTTCTCATTCCCTCAACCAAAAAGGTTTAAGCAGCTTGCAACACCAACTAAGATTGCAGAAACAACATCGGTATCTCCTTTTTGCATATTACACATTAACGAAAACAAAAGAGCAGGAGCAAAAAAGCCCGATTCTCCAACAGTGCTCAAAGAATCCTGTCACATTCCCATGAAAAAGTAATTATTGTTAAAATATCAGAAAAATTGTAGTAGTGCAGGATCTTCATCTCAGTAACACTAAACCGAAATCAGAATATTTTATTTGGTAATACGCATAATGGGCAATTCCAGTATTTATGTTTTATTTATTATTCGATTGAGGTATTCAAGAGAGGAATGTATGTGTAAAAGGTTTTTTATTTTTTAAATTTAATTTTAATGTTTGGCTTTTTTAAAAAGGTGTGAATTTAGGATGCGACGTCATTTTTAATCCGAAAAATTGTTTCAATTCTTTCAATTCACAAAGCTATTGTTAGTTTTCTTCTTAAGTAAGCCAAAATAAATCTGACGACATTCAATCCTGAATAAGTGCAAAGAGATTGTCTATTTTTATTTTTAAATATTGAAATAACTAAATTTTTTTAAAACCCTTTAACCCTCTGACTGATCATCCAGCTATTTCCCCGTCCAATTCAAGTGAAACAAAATCTGCTCATTCCGCGATTTCCTTTGTGTTTTTCTTCCTTTGAAGCGCGTCCCGTTTTTCCTTCAAAACTATTAAATTTCTGAGGTCTGGAAATACTTCGATCATATTGCTGAGAAAAAGCCTGTATGGACACACACCTAATTTTTTAAAATTTACCGAGAAAAAACCCTGAAAATATTTTTTTAAGTAAGAAAATCTCAAATCCAAATGTTTTTAAAGCAATTTCGGTCCATAAATGTAGCAGTCAGAGGGTTAAAGTCAATTTTTGAATTTAAATCTTAATTTTACCGAAAAATGCTTTTTTTTGTGTTTTAAAAACATGCTGCGATTTCCAATTACACAATCACAATTGAGGTGTGAAAAAAAGACTATACGAAAAAGTCAAAAACTGTTACTAAAATTGAATCGTCAGTTTGAAGAAGGGAATAAGTCCAAAAATCAAGTTTTGAGAAAATCGGAAAAAAAGTAATGGAATTTTCATTGTATGGTTATCGGTTTCACAACTTCAAGGGGCGATATCTCCCTATAGGGGTTAGTTATTTTCCCCCTCTTTTCACCCATGTGTAGGGCAAAGCTTGGAGATTGTTTTGAGCACCAAAAGTCAATTTGTCATTTTTGGACTTATTCCCTTCTTCAAACTGACGATTCAATTATAGATACTACATAAAAGCAAATGCCCGAGTTTACATCCATAAAATTTAAAACAATATCTGTAAACTTTGGGCAATTAATTTAGTCATGAACCTATAACAAAATGCGCGGTAGTATACGAAAACTGCCCAACTTCATCCGTCCCCTGGCGCCCTCTCGCCAACTCGGCGCCCGCCAAACCCCGCCAATCCCACCCTCCAACTCCCGCAGTCCAGTGCAGCGGCACTCCCTTGGCATTTCCTCGTCGCTCTCTTTGATTCTACTCCCGGGACATGATCCTCCTCTTCCTCCGGATCCGAGATGGACGAGAGGGTGAGTGTGCATTCTTCCTCTCCTCTGACAGTCCCTTCGCTCCTTCCTCCGCATCCTCCCTGGGTAGAGGGATGACACTCCGGAGGGTAGAGGTGGCTGCTCTCATCATCCTTCTCTCTGTGCATCCCCATCCTCTCTATGCGCGGGAGTAGTTGACATTATTACGTTTGGGGGCTGTGGATGGGGATTTGGTGGGTTTGCTTTTAAAAAGAGCTATTGGGCTTGGAAAGATTTTGTTGGAGGGGAATAAGACTTTTAGTACTTTGTTTTGTTTGGGATGTGCATTATGTTTTTTGTAATTGCAGAATTATCAGATGGAGAATAATGTAGATACTGGGGTGTATCGAAAAATACTGCTTGGAACCTTCAGGGTCAATGCGGGGCCTAAAGATATTATCTGAAAATTTCGAAAAAAAATCACAGGTACTCTCTGCCACCTTAGACAACTATCCCGCACTAATGCATCATCAAAATAGAAAAAAAGTTTTATTCGATACACCCTAACGTACACCGGTTTTTGAAATCCATGCCTCCCTAAAGCATAATCCGGTCATGATTTGAAACAGCTTTAGTTCTGAAAACTCAACTTATGAAATTAAAATAGCAAGTACAGTACTAAAAAAATCGTTGCTTTCTTAAAAAATTTAATTTAATTTTTTTATGGTGAGTTGGATGGAAATTGATTAATTTTAAACTATAGTTTAGATGCAATTTTTAATGTCCCCCAATTACGAAGCATGTGAAATACTTCTTTTATTGTTGAACTGATAGGGGGAGCAGTTCGAGAAATGGTTTAGAAATAATGTGTTTAATGCCTGGAGTTTAAGTCCTTGGAATTTGTGTTCTTAATAATGCATTAAAATAATTAACACCTTTTATTTTTAAATTCATTTTGCATTTATCCGTCAACTACTCCATACAAAATACATTACTTGCAAGGGGTGCCCTATGTATAATTTAAAGTAATATATACCCTATTGGAAAAAATTTTTCTGGTATTCCATAAACCAGTATGACTTATACTGGATCCAGTATCATTTATACTGGTCCCAGTATCATTTATATTCCATTATTATCATTTATATATCCAGTAATAATTCATACTGGTTTATGGAATACGAAAAAAAAATTTTCCAATAGGGTAATAGTTTTAAATTATTCATTTTTTTTTTCAATATTTATATTAGCGATATGCAAACTTCTTTAATTATCAAGTATATGTTATATGTATTTTTATAATATGTTAATGATAGTAAAATTAAACATTATCATTAACGTAGTTTTTTCTGCAAAATGACAGAATCGAAATATTTTTTATCATGATGGGGGGAGGCGTAAAGCCTTTACTTATTTCAAGTGTAAGGATGTTTTTTTCAAGTTATAATTTGTTTTGTTTTTTTCATTTTACTTCATATATTATATTTTATTTTTACTTTTTACCCTTAAATTAAAAGTTTTAACTCTTTTGTGGTATTATTGTCAGGTGAAATCGCTAATCAGTTCATTAGGGAATCAATAATTTAAAAAAAGATATAATATCTACTATTAAACAGCTTTCCATCCTCCAAACATTTTCTCACTACCAATGTTAATGTAATCAAATTAGCTAAATTATCTCTCTATATTAAAAAAAAGTTACTGTCACCGCCGCTGCCGCCGCCGCCGCTGCCGCTGTTTCAGAAAATTTAATTTTTCAACTCTTTGAACTCTCATATCGCAAAAACTACTTGATAGAAATTTATGCAATTTGAAATATTTGTAAAGGAATATTTGGGGCACATTCTCGAACAAAAAGCTAACTGATGTGATAATTAGAACTGGGGTATTTTTAAGGTCAAAGTTGAAGTTTTTCTTTTTTCGCCGCGTAATCCAGTTCAGCGAAATCTATTAGCAGCAGAACTATGATTTTTTGCAGCCTAATACTCTGAAGTATGAAGATGTGCAGTACGTCGCCCTTTTTTCGAATTTCGAATTTGGTTAAGAGTAATTAATTTTTTAATTTTCGAAATTTTTTACACTTTTTCGTTTTTTTCTATCTAAAATGAAAACTAATCACGGTATCAATATGATTTTTTAAACACTTATATTCTTATTTTTTAGAAAGAGATTGCCGTTTAATTCCTTAAAAAATTCTAATTAGTTTTGGAATTATTAAGCATCAAAGTTTCATTTTTTTCATAGTTTTAGTAGGTCTTTATCAGACGTGTTTAATTTTTTTTATTTTATATTTGCCTGTTCACTAGATTGTCGCGAGCACGGATATTTCAATTTAAAGTTTTGAGGTGCACATTTTTGCTCTAAGTTTGCAAGCGATATAGTATAGATTTGTTTAATAATCTTTTAAAGATACTTCGATATTTTTTGAAATAGTACTAGAGAAATTAATAATTTAGCTATTTTGAGTGTTATTTGTGCCGATGAAAGGAAGAGGATTTTAGAGAAGTGTGCTTTACTCTGCTAAAGATCGATTGCAGATATTACAGATCGCTTCGCGATCTGTAAAGAGCTGCATAGCAGTTACGGGGGTTGGTGAGCGTAAGCGAGCAGGGGGTGGTAGCCCCCTATCCATTAAATTATTGATAATTTAAAAAGGAATATTTCAGTAATAGTTTTATTTTGATATTTTCGTGGTAATGATCCGAATTAAGTTTTAGAAAAGTTTCAGAGATAAGAAGTTTCGATATTAAATGATCATCAACTACACTCTGCTCATTTAGAATTAGCGCCTGAGACGTAATGTATTAAAAGCATATATTAATCTAATTATCGTCGAAAAAATGTTCTTCTGCAATGACAAGTCAGCCTAAGCAGAAGTAGTTAAAATACTTTAGAAACAATCGATCATTGAAGTTGTCTGATGAGCGTTATTAAGCATTGTTGAGCGTTTTTGATCCTGTTTCAGGCTCCTCTTCTAAATAAACAGACTATAAGCAGACAAGTTCCAGGTTGTACTGGATAGTTGAGATGAATCAAGCGAGCTCTGCTCGCTAAGATCGCGAAGCGATCTTCAAAGAACTGCGAAGCAGTTCCGGGGGTTGGTGAGCGATAGCGAGCAGGGGGCAGAGCCCCCTAGTAATGTAAATCAATTATTACTTATTCATGATATTTGTGGTTTTGCAATCAAATTAAGTTAAATGCTAGTGTTTTTACTACACTAAAGCATTTAAAATTTATGCATAAAACAGCCGGAACAAACTCATTAATTTGACATAATACTTTTCATCGTAATTTGTATCGAAAAGAGAACTCGTCAACAAAATTGAATCTGTAAATTGTTTGAAAGTTCTGGATTAGAATGCAGAAAAAAAAATAACCCGATGTTGAATATTGTACCTTTTGTACCCAAAAAATATAATTTTTTATATTTTTATCACAATTGACTTTTTATTAAATATACTTCATAAATTAGGATTATTAAATAATATCACGTAGCATTTTTTAAATTTTGAAGAGGGGATATTTTTGTTATTAACATTTTTTAAATACATTTATGTCTTCACGTGTCAAAAAAGCTACTGCAATGTATTTATAGATTTCAGTTCTTATTTTTAAATAGCGATTTCTCACATTATTGAAACGAAGATTCGAGAACTTAACGGTACGCTTGCGATGAACAGAGACGACCTTCTTGGCACAGGTTCAAGACTCACCTCTAAGCTATTTGTTTACTACCATTATTCATTTTTAAAAGCAATTGGAGGGCATGAATAAGTGTTTTTGTTTTCTTTTTTCTTCGAAGTATTTTAGCCCTCGAAGGAGTGGTTAGTCATATTTACTCGTGTACCGAAAAAGCAGAGTTTTCTGGACTCGAACTCTATTGATTATCACAAAATGCAGATTAGTAGAAAAAAACACCCTCTTTGAAAGCTTAAAATACTTTAAAACTAAAATTTAACTTGAAGTATGGGTCTAGATTCTATAATAAAGGAACTGTATGGTAATGTATATACATAATGTTAAAAAATAATTTTTATATCCTCTCTCGATTATTCAAATGAATACTGTATTTCCTAGCAGCATAGCTAAGCTCATACCAAATATGTCAAGTTTACGTAACTGAAACTATACTAAATTACAACGTTTCCTGTCTGTGACGTCACGGGTTGAAGCAAGAACACGGCCCGCTTTCTAGCTACCTAAATGGTGAAAAAGATATAGTGAGCTAGACTCGCTTATTAGGTAGCTAGAAAGTGTGACGGGATCTTACGTCAAACGGTCACATCACTGTCAGGAAAGGTTGTAATTTAGTATAGAAATATACGAAAGTTTGCCTTTTTTAACAAAAATTGGACGTATCTTGAACCTATGTGGTGCTTTGGATCCAACTAATACCACACACATTATCATTAATTAACCCTGAATTATCGTACAGTTTGTAGAATATAAGTTGGGATCTGGTTAGACCACTTTTGATATAAGTAATTCTTTTTATACATCGGGTTCCCCTTCACCAAACTGAACCAAGTTGGTAGAAACGTTATTATCAAATCGAGGCTAGTTTCTTAGGTTTTGAAACAGCACCTAACACCTCATCAAGGAATACTCATACAAAAACTGAATGACTGACAAAATGAAGTGAAGCAAGATATTTATAAACAATATCATTGTTGTGTTGATTTTAAGTAGGAAAAGTGGGACGATTCGTTGATTTTTATGTGCTGGTTCATTGTTCATCTTCAAGTGTACAAGGTAATTTAAAACATATTATCAAACTGATTACTTTCAATTATTTGGTTTTATGAATATTGACCTTGGTAAATATCGAAAAAATCCAGGCCTGGGCAAAATTTTGGCGAAATTTGGTGTTGCCAATGACGTTTATTGGAGAATAAGCAATTCAACTTCTTTAGAACTGGGTTGCCAGAACCCACTATTTTATCGCCATTTTTGGCACAGGCCCGGGCTCATTGGGTGAACCTTACATCTTTATTTCTCATAACTTGTACTACGTTATTAATTAAAGATGCATTTAGTTGTCTTAATAACTTTGAAGTAAATTTAGTGGGATTTTATGCATTTTACTTTCTTTCCAGAAATATTGATATTTAATGATTTGATAAATCTATAGAATTTATAATTAATTGCTTTGAGACAAACTTTAAGATACTTATCTTCATATAAAAATCTTTTAAGTTCAGTAAATCATGATAAAATTAGATGTTAACAAATCATAAAAAATTATGGTACTTACGAATTATCCCGTCGACCGTTCAGCGGCCGTCTAATTCAGCGGCACAGCTATAGAGCAATCAATTGACTTCGATAACTTTTTCGAATTCAGTGGCATGGTCAACGGGCTAATACGTAAGAAGCAAATTGACTTATAGTAGGAATAGAGAATTATAAAAAATTCAAATCATTATTCCCAATGAAACCACCAAGATGTTTTAACATTTTTCTGCTTTTCTCTTCTGGGATGAATTCTTTTGTTCCTTGCTTTGGAACAAACAAAGCCAACAAAAATAAGTGAAGGGAAAATGATTTTTACAGCTGCAACAAGGAAAAATACACATCATTTCAGCTGCAGTTCTAGTGACTCCCGTATTCTAAATGTAATAATAATAATCTAAAATATCCTTTTTAAACCGAACAATGTGTTCTAAACTGTTCTATTTTAGTTTAAATATTATTTTCTATTTAAATTTATGTAAATTTCAATTTTAAAAGTGATTTAAGCTTGCTTTCAATTCTTATAGTTAAGGAGATTGTTCATGATTTTTGACAACCATTCGAATGGCAGGGGAGGCAGTATACTTCTTTCTAGTACACTTTAATAAGATGTTTTCTTTGGAACAATATTTGACAGAGTTTTATCTATTAAATCTTAGAACTCTTCTTAAACTTTTAATATTTATTAGACAAACAAAAAACTATCACCAAATCTTTCAAAACAATTAAATTCAAAGGTAATATTATTTTAATAGACAGAATGCATGTTATTTAAAAAGTTTCTCAAGAATGATCCGGTTACGTATTAGTATAAAAATATTTGGTATATAAAATCCAATGAGAAAATTCAATAAACTTCAAGACAGTGCATGTAAAATTATGTTTTAAAATTTAAATAAGAAAATTTTAATTTTTTATTTGAAAAATTTAGGAATAATCTGTCGTTTCTTCTGTCCTTTTTATGACGTATGTAACACGTAGATTTTGCATGTAGGGTATGGTGTTTGTTGATAAATTTAAATTTGAACATTCTATCCAAAAATTCTTGATCTTCCTGGGTTTGTATGCTAAAAACGTAAGATATAAAAATTTTCAATAATTTTGAGTAACACGCCTATTTTTACGATAAGAAAATCACATACTCATTTAAAAGAGAAGATCCAATCATAGTGGCACATACATTTTGGGGCTTCAGCCTCAACATTTATTTTAGATTTACGATAGCAAAGAAATTATAAAATAAATAATGCGAGATATGTGGAAATAAGTTTATTAAGATGTAGGTGGTACCTTTTTTGTGATTTAGAGTCACGTGAGAAACATATTTTTAAATAGAATTTTAAATAGTAAAGGTGGCCACACAGTTGCATTATCATTCAAAATGCTTAGAAGAAAAACGAAACATTAAATCAAGCGCTAACACCCGGATCATTAAACTTCATTTTTTCCATCCCCGCTTGGCATAGCATCAGTTCCATTATCAATAGGAATTTAATAATCCATGGGAATCCTGATGAGAGGTCGCGGGTTCTGATGCATTTTTAATTCGCACTCTTTTCTTTCTCTCCCCTTAGCGTAATTTTGTTTGGCGGTAGAGTTCTCTATTTCGGTGACGGGAGCTGATCGATTAATCGATTACGGCATCCCTCAACCCGTTCAGAGAGGCACCTAAAAATAACGAAAACCTTTCCTTGCTTCGAGTAAATAAGGCTTTAATGCCTTGTGGTCATATAGGTAGAGGTGGGTAGAATTTACGGTACTTGCCTATTATACCGTTGACCGTTCAGAGGCCGTATAACTCAGCGGCACATCAATACAAAAGTCAATGGGCTTTAATAACGTTTTCGAATTCAGAGGCACGGTCGCCGGGATAATACGCAAGAACCCTAAATTTTATTTTAGATCTTTGTTTATTTTAAAATAGTATTTTCAGACTAAAATGCAACTGTTCCTTTCTTATTTCTTTGTGGTTATATAAATGAGTTCTAAAAAACCATTTATTTTTTATATAAACATCAAATGCGAAATTGTTCACAAATTTGTAATTGAACTGAATTGAACCCTATTTGCCCTTAAGGGGACCAAGACGTTCTCAGCCATGCAAAATATGCTAATTTTACAATATTTCGAGACCCAAAGTTATATAGTAAAAGTTATTCAAATACTATAAAAATTGGTTGCGTTAACTAACAGTCTTTTTTCATCCTAAAATGACAAAAAAATTAATTAAATATTATCATATATTTTTTAAAATAGGAAGTCGGAAAAAGTATATTATCCTACGAATCTTCTGATGGATGGAGTTAGAAAGGTTAGCCTGTAGAAAATTCTATGTTGTTTTTACCAAAACAAATATTTTTCCATGTAGAGAAATGTATATTCAATTTAGTGAACTAATTTTTAAATCAATTTTATGATTATTTTTTTTAAATGTTGAACTTAAAATTTTAAAACGCAGCAAAAAAAAACAGCAAATTTCTCTCCTATTTTTGCTTAATTAAAAAAATTATTACAACGTAAACAGTATAAAATGATATTAACTGAATTCACTTATATAAAACGAATGTTTGTACCAAGTTTCATGAAATTTCATTGATTAGAATTTTGTACACGCTAACCTAAAGTTAAAAAAACAGGTTTTGAGAAAAATTCAAAAGAACTAAAAATGAAACATTAGTGTTGGGGATTATTTACATCTTGTACCCCCATTTTCTGGGGGACGTCGGTCCTTAAGGTGTATGTAATATACATTTTTGGAATCATCATGAAACCTATTAATTAAAAAACCGAAAAATTAAAAAATCGAATTTTTGAAGGTTTTGGACGTCTTGGTCCCCTTGATAATTTATATTCCGGACTCTATAGCGGTCCAACGATGTAACAGATTACTGAGTTGTTTTAGATGCAGCCAATATTAAATGTTAGAAGGAGGGTCTATAGCACTGAATGAACTATCCTGCCCAGCACAATTTTGGCAAGATTTTTCTTAAAATCTGAATGCAATTGCCTTAATGTGCACTTTCCCTTAGGATGGCATGCAGTAGATATGAATTTACTGGTTTAAAGAACTTAGTAAGTTCCAACCAATGCACCAAAAACACATTGCCCCACGAACTGCATGATAATGATAAGTAAAAAACAATGTATTTCTCTTAACATTTCTACTATTATTTACTCCTATTTATCTAAATTCTCTGTTGTTTTTATTATTTTACAACTTATGAAGTGCACAGTTATGCCGTGCTCCTAAAGTTTACTTTCCAAATAACGGAATTTTGTTGTACCTGCCAATCAAATGCTGATTTAGGTATACCTCTTCTGTTTACACAGTCAATTTGTGTTCCCGGAACGGCCTATCGAATGCAATTCCTGTCCACACATCCGGGCCGACACTAAAAAACTCTTCGATAACGCTCCGCTATCTTGCCTCCTGATAGCGGCCCATTGTGCGTCTCAAGAAATGGGTTGTATATCAAACACAACTAGCCTTTCTCCGCTGGAGCATTACCCCTGTTCATAGACCGTTTAGTGGGGATTTGGTGCTCACTATCACGAGCATTGTGCTCAAAACCCTCCTAGATTATCTAACACAATCTCTTAATTTACACGACTCTGGCTAATGTGGGATTTGTCGTCACCTTAGTATCAAAAACTACTTTCTTCATTCGGCAAACTTCGGGAATCCCGTTGGCGTTTAGATCATTGGA
Organism: Tetragnatha versicolor; assembly: GCA_024610705.1. NCBI lineage: Eukaryota > Metazoa > Arthropoda > Arachnida > Araneae > Tetragnathidae > Tetragnatha > Tetragnatha versicolor. The sequence goes on along the minus strand of JANDEH010000002.1, from coordinate 17,624,269 downwards.
GAATATAATTTGATTGGTTTGATCTTTTCTGCTCTATCAAGTCAGCGCTTACAAACCAATAAAACGAGCTTCCCCAACGATCTAATCGCCAAGAATCGGGATTCCAGAAATTTGCCGAATGGATATAGTAGTTTTTGATACTAAGGTGACGTTGTAAGAATCGCCAGTTAAAATGGTTGACACACAAATTTAGCAGTTGGTGCCCTATTGCTTTCTAAATCCCAAATAAATTATCTTCGGATGTGTTGTTTTTAGGGCATAATATACCATTATTTTTTTATTTCTTGTAATAGCAAAAAATTATTATAGGAAAGACACCTCTCTTGAGATAAAAAATGGATCTACACCATTAAATATTGATCGCATTCAAGTTAACCAGGGACTCTAGATAGACCGATACCCCAAAAAACTATGGAAAAAATTTTCCACAAGGGGATTACCGCTGAGTTAGGCAATGAGCTTTAAAGAAAGGCTCAACTGAAAGTCATACTATCCAAAACTATACTCCAGAATCATATTAGTGTTGGTCGGTATTTATGTAGCGGATGAATTAAGTAATTGCTGGTCGTCTTAGGATATTTCTTTCTTAAAAATTGTATTGGTATTCTCTCTCTCTGGATGCATTTTTATGAGATCATTTCCGTCCCAAACTATCTAATCTACAAAGAACCACTCTGATATAGGAATTGTGAGGCTTTAACGTTTATTTCAGCCCATATTGTTTAAAAAAACGGTATAAAAGCTACCTATGAGTTTCATGATGAATGGAAAAGTCTCGAGAGAGAAAAATGCACAACCACAAGTTGCAAGCAATGTCCAAGTTTTACGCTTAACCCCTTATATTGCATTTTTACTTCGGCCTTCCCGTTGTGGAGTCGCGGAAGATGAAGTACGAGTTTTCAAATAAAAAACCTTTATTGAAACAGCAAAGGCAAGAGTAAGAGATAGATAAAAATCAACAAAAACAAGTAAATGAGTTAATATATATAAAAATTTAAACAGTTAAAGTTAAAGTTGCACAGTTAACAAGGTTTAAATCAAGCCACATCAAAAAAGGTACTAAGGTTTAAATCTAGCCATATAAAACAGTTAATAAAGTTTAAATTAAACCACTACTTTACACCCGTTCACAAAAACCAACCAACCAACCTGGTCAATGAGAAGAAAGTACCTAGCCCAGTATACATCGTCCGCTGGTGTAAGAGATAAACTTAAGACTGCGTGGGGAGGCAACATGGTATCCCCAACAGCCCAGATTAGCTTCTTTCCCTCAATATTACGGAGTGTGGCTGTTATGGACACCTATAGATTCAAAGGTTTTTACCGATTTTCTCTGCCTCCTGACTTCAAAAAAGATTGAATTTTCAATCAGTTATCCTAAATACTACCGTAAAATGGGGTTAAATTGGATCAAATGGAGTGTTTTCTTTCGTCTTCAAAGCAAATAAAAGTAGTTAATCCAAACAAATTTGACACAGTGGCTTATAAATTTTTTTAACATGTTTAACTTCAATGTAAACCGCTTTAAAAATATTAATAATGCCCGTGTAATTCAGGAAAAGTGATAAATATCATTGAATTTATCACATTGCCTGGTTCATTTTAAGCTTTACTAACTATTTATCACTTTGATCATAATATAACTATTGAATGGAGAAGTCAAAACTAATCGAATTTCATACTAACTTCAAATTATACATTGTAACCAACCAGAATGTTTAAAACTATCGGGCAACAGTTAATTTAAATACTCGATATTTCTCTCCAAATTCATAAAATTCAATCCCTCTCGTTCAAAACTCGCACGAAAATCGATCCATTTTCCGAAAAATTCGAGTTTTTCATTTTCCATCCCATCATCCCCTTCATTCGATAGCTCTCTCTAGGCCATGGCCACACGCGACCGTCACCTACTAATGATCAGCCCCACCCACCGGCGCAGACGGTTCCTGCCGGCCGCCTGCCAACAACTCAACTCCACTCTGCGGCGCCGGTGGCGATCGTGTTACACGCGCTAAATGACGCGTTTGTGAGCAGCGAAAGGACGAGAAAGGGACCTTTTTCGGACCTAATCAATCGAGAGTGAATGGGAGGACACTTGAGTTCTTGCTTTGAATAGGTCGACAACCGGACAGGAACGAAATTTTAAGGTCGCATATGTTGTAACCTTGTCAATGAAATCGGATCGAAAGAAAAATACAATTGGTTTATTTAATTCATGGGAGTAAAATTAACTTCTCTTGTTTGGACGTGACTTATTTTTAGATGTTAGGGGCCATTCAGTAATTACGTAAGGGTCCCGAGGGGAAGGGGGGTTGGAAAAATCTCTACATACCCTTACTTGGGGAGGGGGTCAAACCCATTCTTACGTAAGATTTTCCAAGTTAATGTAAACAAATTCCAATTATTCTAACCAAATTATTATTGTATAACCCCAGTAAAACTTAAAAATGCTGGCGATCTCAATATATCATCGAAGCTTTATTTTTTTTAAATTGAAGGTATATATCAGATGTATCTTTTTTATTGGAGTAGCATTAAGTTAAGATAAAAAATAAAACTGTTAAATCCATCTTCCAGTTGTCAAAAGTCTAAACAAAATTATTATTGAGAAAACTCCAGCTCTCAAGCGTCGCCTCCAACCGTGGACCGATTTCGCCCTTGTTAGGGCTCATCAGCACGGAAGAGGAAGGTAACGCAAGAGAGCGGAGGGAGAGCTTTTAGTCTAGCCGACTATAACGGAAAAAGTGGTGACCATTGATTAGTCCTCCACTATCTGCCGGAATGAACTGCGCATTCCCTAGAACAGATTTAATTCCCAAAAGGCAAGGTATGAAAAGAAGAGTTCTTCACCAGTAACCTCTGGTTAGAGGAATGTATGAGAAAATGCCTCGCTGTACACAATTCTTTCACCAGCGTTCTTAAAACGTAAAACATCGGGGAATATTCTTCCGTTTAAAAATTTTTAGCGACCTAACTTTTTGACTGATATGCATACTAGAGAAATTCCCCACTTACTCCTCTCTTCTCTCACTTTCAAAAACGTTTTTTAATATTTACCCACAGTTCATTCGTAAATTATTGTAAAAGTACAGGGTGTTTCAGATTAATGTATCATAACTTCTGGAAATTGTAAGGCACACCTATAGGACTCGGAATCACCTAGGAATGGGGGGATCGGAAATGCACCCCTAGCGACCTAGATGTTTTTATAATCCGGCATAGGAGGTTGTATAATCCAAAGTGGAAATTGACACGTAACCTTTTATGATTGGATTAAAACCAGAAAAATCGTTCTATTCCGGCCATTTGTTACATAAAAATCGATTTAGGAATTGAAATCAGTGGTGCAGCAAGAAAAAAAATTTCGGAGAGGGTTATTGATACTTCGGGAGGTGATATGGGGTAGTTTAGGGGATTTCTATAGCCCAAAAAGGAAAATTTCTGAGTTTCGCCCCCCCCATCTGGCTACGCCCCAGGCTGAAATTTTAGCTATTATTGAATAAATGTAATACAGTATAACCCCGATTATCCGCAACGGGTGATCCGCGAGGCCCCGGAACAAATTTTTTAACGATGAGAGCAAATTTTAGATCAGATAAGAGAAATTTTAGATGTAGAGCAAAGGTTTCTGCTGTACTGTACATATTTTAAAAGTTTACACATCATGTTTTTTGCACAATAAACATAGTTTTTATGCTGAAATATTTTTTTCGTGTTTTCACCTCATTTTTAGTCTTTTTTCGGGTTATCCGCGATTTTCGCTATCCGCGGATAATCGGGGCTCTACTGTAAATGGACAGTTTATGGAATAAATACCTGAATAGATGGTTTTAATTTGATCTTAAAAGTTAAATTGTCAATTTCCACAGAGAATTTTACATTTTCCCATGCCCGCTTATATTATATAAAAGCCCTTGCTCGTTAGGGGTGCATTTCCGACTCCCCCTCCAATCCTACGGGATTCTGAGTTGACTAGGTGTGTCCTTTCCACCCCTTCTAAAAGTTATGAAACACTTATCTGAAACATCCTGTATATACGTTCAAAACAGTAAAGCTTTCAGGTATTACGACTATCTAAAAATTTTCTGTCCACTGTATCCCAAGCTCAGACACTTTGCCAAATACGTTTTTACTAACTAACATGCTTTATCTCAAATCAGAAAATTTTAATTTCAGTGCGAGAAACTTTTAAAGTGAGTTACAGTTAGGAATGAGTAACACACTATAAACACTTGGCTGAGTTTTTTGCAATGTAAAGTTCTTTCCTCGTGCCGTAACCTCCAAGTTCCATTCGCCGTTTAAAATAAGAATCTTCTTTTCACCGTTTCACAGTCCGCTGACGTTCCATTCTGATCGTGTTCTCCGATGCGTCGAATCAGCACGGTCCCAGTTTTGTTCCTAGTCATTTGTCAAGTGGGATCAATTTTTTCGCTCTACTTTCTAGGTAAGACACATTTCTACAGTGGGATGTCATTGGGATACAACAAGTAGCTCTTTGCATACTTGATATTTTAAAAAGCTTTATTTCAGGTAAAGCTGCCTACAATAAATAGAGATTAAGGCCTAAACAATTCAGGTATTTTTTCTAACTGCATCCGTAGTTTAGTTTATTTCTTTTAATTTCAAGGATGAAAACTTTTTATATCATTTGAAATTTATTACTGTTACCAGTACTTTTGGCAAGGTTGTCCACTTGACGTAATTTATGTAATAATAACTTATTTAGAAATTATTTAACAATACAAGAAATATCTATATTGATATATATATACTAGTCCAGGGTCGATAATTTTTGAAACGAAAAAAAATAATAGTAGGATGAAACACATTGGAAAAGGAAGAGAATATAACAAAAAAGAAAGGAAAAATAAATTACGGCCGATCTGAGGTCGGGAAAAGGAAGGGGGGGTAAAAAGGGGTTTTTTTAGAATAAAAAACGGTTTATCTCGATTTCCGGCAAAACTACAAGTCCTATAGAAAAAATTTGAATAGCAAAGTTGTAGGTAATAAAAAGATCTACAACTTTTGTATTCACACTTTTTTCACATAACCTCAAAATTTATGTGAAAAATTCAAATAATCAAGTTTTTGGTTTTTTATTTTTATCTCTTACAAAAAAAAATTTTTTTCACGAAATTCAGTGAAAACTTACCTTTTGATGTCCCAAACACACTTTAATTTTTTTGATTTAAAATATTTATATTTTCTCCTTATTTTGACTTGATATCAAAAAAGCACCCTAATTTTCAATCGAAAATTCTCACGTCAAAATATCTGCTTTTTTTAAAAAGTCGGTGGGCTTTTTGTTCGTTGAAATCTCTTGTAAAAAATATATGCATCACTATGGTAAATGTTCTCAGAAAATGCAAAGAAACAAAAAAAGCTCGAAGAGAGTTCAATTATAAAAACCATACAAAAATATCATTTTTGCAAGGAAATACCAGAAAAACAATGCAGATATGATACGATATTTTTGAATGATTCATATTTGAAACTATTAGACGTAAAAATTAGATATATTACATTTCAATAACCTGGCTTGAGAAAATAAATTTCATGATTATTTGAATTTAATTGATTCAAAAGGACCAAAAGATCAATATCATGTCCCACAACAGACAGTTTTATTAGTATCTCTGTCAATTTCTATCGAGGCCTTAATTATGTCAGCTTGTCTGTATTTTCTTCTGCTTGTTTACAGGAAAATCCTTGTGACTGTAATCTTTTCATTAACGGTTTTATTATTTTGTCCTTGTTTTTCTCGTTAGATAAAATTTTTTCTTGCAAAAATGGTATTTTTGTATGGTTTTTATAATTGAACTCTTTTAGAGCTTTTTTCGTTTCTTTGTATTTTCTGAGAACATTTACCATAGTGATGCATATATTTTTTACACCATCAGAAAGTAGAGATTTCAACGAACAAAAAGCCCACCGACTTTTTCAAAAAAGCAGATATTTTGACGTGAGAATTTTCGATTGAAAATTAGGGTGCTCTTTCGATATCAAGTCAAAATAAGGAGAAAATATAAATATTTTAAATCAAAAAAATTACTGTGTGTTTGGGACATCAAAAGTTATATTTTCACCGAATTTCGTGAAAAAAAAATTTTTTTTGTAAGAGATATAAATAAAAAACCAAAAACTTGATTATTTGAATTTTTCACATAAATTTTTAGGTTATGTGAAAAAAGTGTGAATACAAAAGTTGTAGATCTTTTCATTACCTACAACTTTGCTGTTCAAATTTTTTCTATAGGACTTGTAGTTTTGCTGGAAATCGAGATAAACCATTTATTATTCTAAAAAATCCCCTTTTTACCCCCCCTTCCTTTTCCCGACCTCAGATCGGTAGTAATTTATTTTTCCTTTCTTTTTTGTTATATTCTCTTCCTTTTCCAATGTGTTTCATCCTACTATTATTTTTTTTCACTTTTTACCATTTTGAAAGGCTTCTGCACTGGTCTATACGGTCAATTCCAAGCTAAAGTTGACATGAGAACTGTTTTTAAAATTTTAATTGTATAAAATTTCTTTCGTTCTAACCGATAGATTAAAGACCAAATTAAATAATAATTAACAAAATAAATTATACAACTTACATGTTTAAGGATTACTGGCATAAGGATTTTTTTTTAAAAACAAACATAAAACCCCTCGTGTTCCACACAGTATGCCACGAGGCTTACGAACGTAAGTAAAAGAAATTTTAATAAAAATCTAAAAATCTAAACAATGGACAAAATTAGAAAATATAATAAAAGTCTCAAACTTCCCAACAAGACTGCAATAAACTGGCGGCCACCGCACGAAAATGCTATTTAAATCTCTTCTGAATACACAGATCTACAATCTGTATGTAGATTGCAGTGCAAAAGGACATGCTCCACTGTTTCATCCCCACTGCCACAGGCACAACTGCCAGACGGTAAAATTCCAAACCTACACAGGTAAGTCCTAAAATTTCCATGGCCAGTTAAAATCTGAGTCAATTTAAAATCTAAGGATGTGGATGGTGGCATAAGGATTGGGAGAGAAAAAATGAAATTAGAGTGAAAAAACTAAATTTAAAAAATATTTTGCACCACATCTTATTTCCTTGACAGAATATTTTCGTTTTTCGGAATAGACGAGTTGACGTATCGGTCTCTTTAAAATAAAGTGTGTTAGTAATTAAAAAATTAACTCAAAAGGTTTAGTGAACCAGAAAGATTTTTTTTAGTTTTCGATTAAAAAATAACGGTAAATCCTTGATTGGTCAGGAAAGGGTTCAGTATGTCAACCTTTAGGTAGTTTTCATCTGCTAGTAAAAACGTTTGATTTGTTATCCCCCCGGAAAGAGCATTAACATTTCAGAAACTACCCTTTATCTTAAACTTCAAACCTTTTATTTAGTTCATTGCTGATTATAAATTTTTCTTACGAAATCCGTAAAACTGAAATTCATCATCGTAACTTGCAACTTTTTAACCGACTGTAAAATTTCTTCAGTTGATTCTTCCCAAGAGACTTCCGTGCAGCATTTTGCATGGGGGCGTGGGCGGCGGCTGTTTTTGTTTGGGCATCATCGATCGAGCCTTACAGACCTGCGGTGTGATTGTGGGACAATCAATAACAGCCACCTTGCCCCATTACGCTCCCTATACCCTCACGTGTGTGTGCGGCCGCTCGTGAATTTTCACTGGGAATAATGAATCAATGAATTTGGCACAGTTTGCATTAAGTTGTTTTAAACGAAATATTTGGAACTTTTATATATTTTTCCTCTAAATTGAAGATTTTTTACAAAAAGAAAACAGCTTCAGAAAATATTGAACATCTAAGTTTTTTATGAGGAAAACAACAATTGTAGTAATGACTTGCACATTGACATCGATATTGCACATTGACATACTTCACATAATATAATTAGTTAGAAAAAGTTTAACCAATATTTTAACTGTCAGGCTTTATTCCAAAAGAAAAGTGAACCAACAGCTCGCTTATTAACACCTGAAACTGACGGTTGGGGAACTTCTAATACGATATTATCTTTTTGTATGAATGTTGAATCATTACGTACTGGGAAAATAAAAGTTTCGTCATTAATTTAAACTTTTTCATCATTAATTTTAAATAAGCACCATTCAATTCCAAATTTTCTATTTGACGAACATAACAAAATTTTCATTTTAGTAGCAAATTCTACTAGAATAAAATCACATAAGTCCAATTCAATTGGTAAACAATTATCAGGGATATTTATTTCTTCAATGTTTAAATTTGGGTCTAAATTCCTTAAAACTGAAGATTTCTTTATGCTGTTATTATTATCACCAAATTGTGAAACAAATACAATAAAAAACAATTAAACTTCAAGTTATTAAATATACTGCACTTATAAACATATAAATCTGTTTCATAATCAAAAATGGGAAAGAAGAGGCACATTCGCACTGTCCGAATCTGCCCCATCTTTTGGTGTACGAATGAGCCCCATCCACCAGTTCAAGCTTACCACGTCCCCACAAGATATATTTATAATTAAAGCAGGGAAATAAAATCTTTCTAGAAACTTACTTTAGTAGTGCCTCTACTGAATAAAATGCTAAAAGTCCACTTGAGATTTATTTTTGATTGATATTTTACGCTAACAAAATGACAAGAAAATTTACTTTGCTGCTTCTAACGCTAGAAAATTTCTAGTACGTATACAACAAAAGGGCTCAGAGCTTTGAAAATTCATGCAGGATGTGGTAGTCATGCTTCCATCTACTGGTATTTTTTTTAGATTTTTAAATTAATAATTACTAGGGGAAATACCGTCTGTCCGAATGTGCCCCATGTGCGAAATAGCCCCACTCTCCCCTATTCAATTTTTCGCAAATTTTCTTCTCTTACAAAGTAAAGTTCTTTTAAGGTTATAGGATGCATAATACGGATTGAAGTTAAAAACTTATCTTTTAACTATGGCATATGAAAAGTTATCTACATAGAATAATTTATCGAAAACAATCAGAAATGCAACTCTCACACTTTTGATACAAAATAAATTAATCACTAGTTTCAAATTGGAATTTTTCTCATAATGTCATAATATTTATTACGTCAGTTAATCGTATGAAGTGTGTGAATGTGAGTTCGCAAAAAAAAGTTCAAAGCTTTACTCTATAAATAGTAATTTAAATTATCTTAATAAACACTGGGCTAAATTTTATTACTTTCCATAAACTTTTTTATTATATATTTTCCGTCGCAGTTTTCTTAAAAACAATCTTACAGGAGAGGTACAGTTCTCAGGGCATTTGGTTCTTACAAGCAGTAGCCCGTCAACCGTCAGTTTCAGTGATACGACCACAGATGAGATATAGAAGTGGATAAAGCATTCCCGTTGAATTTACCCCGAAAATAGTACCTCAGGCATGCGCCAAAGCTTGGTGGCAAAACGCGACGCCAGGAATGAACGCATTAGCAACACTGCAAGGTATAAAAGTTCAGAAGTGAAACAAATTTCCTGTAAGACCGCCGTCATGTGACGGGATTACGTGTTTGCAGTCATCATGTGACTGCTGCCTTCGGCATTCTTTCTGGAAATTATCTCTTAGTCAATCTTCTATCTTAAAAGTCACTCTTTAGGGTTATCATCGCTCTCCACCACTATCTCTCTTCTATGGGATTTACCTACGGAATAATAGAAATACCGGCATTTTTACCTAAATTGTACAATAGTTTACCTACAAATTTAATTCAAACAAATAGTTATTCTGTTTTCAAAAGAAATCTTTTTGAATTTATAATTAACATCGACGACCTGGATCTGTATTTCTCACTTTAAAGCAAATTTTTCATTTTAAATATTATTCAGCCTTTTGCCATTTATATTGTGTGTGATTTTGTCGTGGTTTTTTTGTGTTCATTTTATAGTTTTAATGTATTTTTCCTTTTTTTCTTTATTTTTGTAATTCAGTAATGTATTTAATTTCTATTACGCCTGAACGGGATTTTTGATTTCCCCTTGGCGTATAACATTGTTTTTCTGTATTATTGTTTATTTTTTCTTTAATTATGTTAATAAAATTATTACTATTATTTTAATGCACGCTTCACAAGGAATCTGGCTGCGCAGAATTTAGGCTGTTGAAAAACATTTGTGCTATTTAACATTGAATTGGTTATAAAAACTGAATCCAGCAAATCTCTTAACCCGTTTCATCGCAACTAATCCTTTACTACCCCCAGTCAACGAATTTTAGATACTCCAAACTTAAGACTAAAATAACTTCAACAAACCCAAAAAAATTAACCCTTCTCCCCCATAATCCCTTCGATCGATGCCACCCGTTCTCCTCAATTTTTTTCGTCACGCGTTTCGTTCGGTGATCTGCGCGTAACAGCTGAGAGGAGTCTTTCCCACGCGGAACGCGCCTCCTCCTCCATCTCCCCCGCCCCAAAATAACAACGCGTGTTTATCTTAGCGACGAAAGAGAGAACGAATTTTTTAAGAATAATAATAAAAAAAAAGAGGCGCTTCCTTCCGGAAAAGATTCGGCATTCCCGAAGGGATGGCTCACGGCGGTGGTTCGGCGGAAAAAAGCGGCCATTTTTATCGATTTTTTAAGATTTTTGTGGCTTTTATGCTGGTGGGAATTGAGCATACTTGAGATTTTCCTACTTGTGCCAATAGATGGTCTCACGTTAGACCAGCGGTTTTCATCTTATAGAACTCCGCGGACCACTAATCCTATAGTATAGCTGACAGTGGCGTAGCCAGGATTTTCCTATGGGGGGGGGTCCAGTGCGAAAAATTTACCATTGGATATCAAAAAGTTTCTACAATTAGTGAAATAAAGTTATAATTTCCACATTACTTTTAATTTTTTCTCTTTGTTAATTAATATAGTTAATCATTTATTAATAATTAGTGTAATAATTAAGATTAAGTATTACTACTTCGCGATTGAAAGTTATGATCCACATAATTTTTTATTAAGTACAGAGACCGTCAAAAAACAGATTAAGAGTATTCAGTAGCTCCATATTAAAGAGGGGGGTTTGGGGGTCCACCCCCAGAAAATTTTTGGAAATTTGAATTTTAAAAGGAGTTTTTTTTACTCCATTTATGAGGTAATAACCGAGGAACACCGCTCCTTGTAAGCTAGATAATTTTTAAAGGAAAAAATAGAAAATCGGACGTTTCTGAGGCAGTAGTTGATCCAGGGTTCGATTTTGGGGGGGCTAAGAATTTTGAAAATCAAATTGAATCTTCTCAACGAATATAATATTAAAAAGGTTGAAAATAATCGTGTTCGAATTACCTTAGGGGGGGTTTGGGGGACCTCCCCCAGAAAATTTTTGGAAATTCAAGTCTAAAAAGCAGGTTTTCAACTCCTTTTGGTACACCTAATCCGAATTTCGAGCATTATATTTTCAGGAATTTATTATTTGCTAGGAGTTTTGTATTTTGACGAACTCATCATAAAAAAAGTTGTTTATAATAAAGTCCCAAGGGGGGTCAGGGGGTACTCCCCCAAAATATGTTTGGAAATTTGACCCTAAAAACAGGGTTTGGTTTACTCTTTTAGTATAGTATTACTCTTTTGTTATAGAGACACCGGGGGTTCCCCCGGAAAATTTTAGATTTTAACATGCAAAATAGGTGGTTTTTAGACACTTTTAAGGGACATAGACGCCCTCTTTTGAGTAGGCACTGGAATATTTAACGCCTAAAAAAGGGTTCAAAAATTTTGGGTCGGGCCCAAGGGGGGGGTCCGGACCCGGGGACCCCCCCCTTCTCTACGCCCCTGATAGCTGAGCTCATACGAAATATGTCGAGTTAACGTAATTGTAACTTAAAAGTATACTAAATTTGGCCGTACGTTACAGAAATTGGACGAATCTTGGACTTTTGTGCTGCTTTGGAAGACTGATATTGGAACCTTTATGGACCACCCTTCATTTAAAATCCTTCGACCTCATAAAATTGCAAGATGAAAGGAAAGTTGATTTTCACAAAATGACCATAAAAATATCTATGATACTTTAAAATACAGCTCTATTTTAAGAAAATATTAGTTTTATCTCAGAACCAGGGGGTCCTTATTCAGAACCCTCAGATAGCGTCGCCTTTTGTGTGCTCTTATTTTGTTTAAGTATTACAAATGTTCAATATTTTAGCAATTTTTAAGGTGAACTTTGCTTTTAGGATTCGTATTTTCTAAATTTTTTATAAAATATGTTAACAGGTTATCTTTTTTTTGTCGTTTGCATACAAGGTGTCTCAATATAACTGTTCTCCTTAACTTTTAAACCCCTAGAGATGTAGTCATGGTGTCTATAGGTATAGTAGTGACTATGCCCTATTCAATGTGACTACTTCCGAAAATATATCGTTCTATATTACGAAATTGACATATAAAACTTAGCTGTTCTTTTCTCTGAAAAATATTAGTAATTAATTGATAATTCCGAGTAATTTTAACAATCGCCTTTTTTTAGATAAAAAAAAGGAATCAAGATAAATAACGTAAAGAAAATATTTACCACAGAAATATATATACGTACTGGAAAATCGTTATGAAACAACAGAATCTGAAAAAACAAACCAGGGGCTAATTATAAATTTGACAGCACATTTATAAGGTAACATGAAACTATCTGACAATAACTGTCAAAAAAAGAAAAGAAAAACAACAATAAGTCAGAACGTAAAGAAAGGGATACGCTTTGGGTACGATTAGGGGCAGGAAACAAGAACTGGCTTCTGCCAAAATTTAGGCGTAAAAAATACTAAACATGTCCGCTATTCATTCACTGTTTGCAGCTCTTCCCAGACGCCCGAGTAAATATAGAAATGCGTGTCGCTCCCAGAGAAATTGTCGAAATCACACACACACACACAACACATTCGAAGAAATTGCAACTAGTCTGTCTGCAACAAATTTTTGGAGGTTTCTCTGATGGTTAAACGAGGAGGGGTGATGGAAATGGCGACAAATGCTGTGTAAAAGGCCTCTAAAAGTAAGTTCAGACATGAGCTTTTATTTAACTAACTGTTATGAAATTTCGATGATAATGTGGCGAGACTTCAAGCTGGGAGATTGTTAGATCATTCAAACTACAGTCAATTTGTGTTTCACAATTTATGAGGTTACTAACTAACTTTTTTGGACAGGAATAATGTAAGCTTATTTTCGGGAGAAAAATATCCTTTTGTTTATTTTTTGTCGATTTATTTTCCTTGGTTCACCATCTTCAGGAGAACAGCTGATTTTGCATGTTTTTTTTCTCGATGTTTCGCTTGCTGTCTCCTTTCTTGGACATCATATTTGTTTCCATTTTTCATATTGAGCAATTTATTTATTTTAATTTATTTTTAAAGTACCGATGAGATCTCTATGGATAAAATATTATAGAATGTTCGTATTTTTAATTTAGTTTTAAACAATTTGGTGCAAAATTAACTCTTTGAGGCGAAGAACTCGTAAAGATTTGGAACTGAAAACACAAAAATAACTTGCAAATTATATATTAACAGTATCCCACGAGGTATTAAACCATTTATTTCCTGTAAAGAATACCAAATAAGCATTTAATCTAATGAAATACCATACAATAGTTTTTCGTCAGCGATCGAAGCGTGACTTACCATGATTTTTTTGCCATTGAGTGCAATAGGTCATCTCTATTACGAAATTGCGTTCCTTTTGCATTATTTGCATAATTTTGTGAATTAAAAGGATCGATTATTTTGTCAAAGGTTTTTAAAGACAAACGTAAATTAAGTTGATATGCGTAAAATTAAATATAACACTACTGCTTAACCAACGATAGTAAAAGGGTCACGTGATTTTTAGAGACGTTGCACGGCCGACAGTACTCGACTTCTATGAAATAAAATCTCCATATTGATATTAATCCAGGAGCGGAACCGTTTTTTATCTATATGGAGCTTTTATTTCAAACAAATCAAGTGCTATCCGCCGTGCAAAGTCTGTAAAAATCACGTGACCATCTTACTATCGTTGGTTAAGCAGTATGTCTTGTAAATAATAGAATAATTAAACATTTCTATGCTTATGAAAACGGTGTTGTATCTGGGACCCCCTTTCACATGTATAACTAGCATCTTCATTTTAAGAGGTATAGTAACAACTTAAAATGCTTTATACTCATCACGACAAATATACTCTTTCAAATCTTTTCAAAACTCCTTTCTCGTATTGAAATCATCAGAAAAACAACTCTTCCAAAAAAAAAAGCGGGGGAAATACTCCCCATCTCCCCGATCTTTCCTGAAAAAGGGATGACGCATTAACCCAGTCACGGATCCCCATTCGTCCAGCCAAAGTTAATGACTACACAATACGACTCGTGTACAGCCTGGTATCCCCTCCATCGTCTTTAATTGAAGTGGCTGTTCGTGTACATTGAAGAGGACCCTTGCAGATCGAAGCCCTGTTTGTCCGCCGGAGCCTCCCGATCTCCTTGAGACCGGTCGTCATGGCAACCGGCGTACCGCTGTCTCGAATCGCACGTCTCGGAGGCATCACGCTACCTTCCGTGAAAAGTGTCTCCGTGACCGTGCCCAGAGAGGGTAAACAAATGACGTCACGTGGGCCAGCGTTAATTGATTTTGGGTACAAAGGGGTGTCCTCATATTTGGTCATCTTAGACGGATAGATGAAGAGGTTGAGCGATTGAGATGGGGGATGGGTAAGTCGACTGAAGGCAAAATTGGGAGGTGTCTTATGCGGATTTTCCCATCTCTACTTTCGAGATATGAGTCAGAGCTCTGATTAGTTGTCTTTCCTTATATTGAATTACCAATCACTCTGTGAACAGTTTGATTAGCTCTCAAGGGTGGGGGGTGGAAATCTTACGAAGTGGAATTCGCATGTTAAGAGATATAATGAAACACACTCACAAATTTTTTCATAAGGAAAAGGAGGGAAAATTGTGTTTGCAAATTAGCATAGGAGAAATTTATCTAACATACCTAAAAGATTATAGGCATGAATTTAAAAAAATGTACATTGATTTTAAAAAGAGCAGCGGGATAACTTAAACCTTCAAACTTATGTTCAAACGTTCAAAATAACTAATGTCCAAAACAAGCTTCATATTTGTATTTTCAGCCATGATGCTTCCATGCTTCTAATGCCACTTGGAATATATATCCAAGCTCTATCCGCAAAGACGCACAAGATTTAGGGCAAAGGGGGGGCTCCTGAGAAAGTGAGGCCCATAAATGACAGGAAAATTTTAGCCGTTAAATACTT
This sequence comes from Tetragnatha versicolor, assembly GCA_024610705.1. Classification (NCBI taxonomy): domain Eukaryota; kingdom Metazoa; phylum Arthropoda; class Arachnida; order Araneae; family Tetragnathidae; genus Tetragnatha; species Tetragnatha versicolor. The sequence continues at coordinate 17,609,012 of JANDEH010000002.1, read as the reverse complement.
TTATGGTTTTTAAAAAGAATAAACTTAAAATAAGATTAAGAAAACCCTTTTTACTCTTTTTTATCTTTTACTAACTACACTTAATAAACACGTAAGCTCAACTAACCCTAACGTACCCAACTCTAATTGGTCTTCATATAACTCCATCGTATACCTATGTTTTCACCAAGGAGATGGACACATCCCGACCCAAAAAGAGAAGTGACCGAAAATACTTACTATATGAACCGATCTAATTTTATAAGCATCTTTATCAAATATGCACGCCCGAAAGTAGATATTTATTCCCCGCGAACCTTGCCGGAAGGGAGGAATGAACCTCAATCGATGAGGTAACTACCGGACAACATAATGCGCCGACATTGATTTTTCGGTTGTTTGGTCAAAGCAATGGTGAGGGTTTTTCCTGTGTTTAAATTTTACATTTACGATCGCCAGCAGGCAAAGCGAACACCATTTTCTGTTACGGTATGAATGTCGTTAGTTTGTCCATGTTCTAGTCTCCTGGCATCTATTTTTCTGAGAGAGGTTTTGTTTTTCCAAACACCGGCTGTATTCATCACTAATCCAACTCGAGATTAACATGGAATCAAAACTTTTAATGGCTGTATTCACTACTAACTTAACCTAAGGTTAACCTGGAATAAAGCTTCTTCGACAGCTCTGATTGGTTTAAAAATTGCTTACCTTTTTCAAAAACCTATCAGAGTTGTCGAAGAAGCTTCATTCCAGGTTAACCTTAGGTTAAGTTAGTGGTGAATACAGCCATAAATATCTGGGTTTAACGTTAGGAATTTGAGTTTTGTAGATTCAATTATACCCTAAAATCTCCTTGTTACTTCCTTACGTCTTTATTGAATCTCCTTACTGTAAAATGATGTGGAATGAAAGAAGGGAAGAAGAAAAGTGAATGAATGGAGTTAGCATAATTTGGGAATTAGAGATATAAAAAGTGAAAGAAATGAATAGAAGTTAATGAAAAAAAGAGAGAATGAATAGAAAAGGAGGGTGAAGAAATAAAGAGAATCGCCATGAGAGGCACGGAGAAGATGGAAGAATGATAAACAAAATTATACGTGATTATAAATAGTACCAAAAGAGAGAATGGATAGAAACGGTAGGAGGGAAAAAAATAAGGAGAATCAGTATGCGAGATGGGGAGGAATTGATAAATAATAACGAAATTAAATGATTGAATAACACTTAAAGATATAATTAAATGGAAGTAAAGACAAGTATATTTCAATTGGCCTCGCTGAATTACTGCATTTTTTGGGATTAACTGCCCATCCATATCCCCTCTCCAATTAATCCACCTGTTTCTCGACTTCCCCCGCTTCCCCCATCCTCTTTACTCGTATGAGGAAGATTGACGAGTAAAATAAAACACGTGCTGGAATCACACGAGATATATTCTCTTCACCTTCTCATTCATTCAAAAAATTCTCTGCAATAACTGGTGTCACTTCATTTTTTTGTCTTCTCATCATTCTCGCTCAACCATCTGCTCCCCACAACACGCGTGTCAATTCTTCGTTTTTCCCTCTTTTCCTCTTCTTTTTAACCCTTTCGGACCTTACCGCCTCAAATTTATCATTGGATTCAATGAAAATCTCGGGCGATGCGGGACTGACAGTTCCTTTGCTTTCAGACACTCTTTGAGACAATAGCGGCATTCACACTCGTCATTTTCTGCATGCTTGGAGGAAAACGGAATCTGATTTTCTAGATTGTGTGTTTTGTTTCTCCTTGTGTGTTTTGTTCGTGGCAGGATGGGGAAAGGTTTATATGACAGTTAGGTTAGTCCGTGCTTTCTTTCTCAAGGTTTCCGAAACGTTCTCACCTGGGTACTATCTCCAACTTCCTAATTAGGTGAAGGGATTATTTTAGTGAAGTTTTTAATGAGAATGCGTTAATACTCCAATGTTTACGTATTGACTTGGCTACTGTAGATAAAACGGCTGGGGTTAGAAGGATGGTTTCAGATGGTTTTTGTCTTTAATTCCATTTAATTCTCTCTTTTAGAGTTATTCAATCATTTAATTTCGTTATTTATTATTCTAGCAATTCCTCCCTATTATTCATGTTTTATTATTTAGATTTTAGTGCGTTCTTGAAAACTATAATTAATCATATGTTTACTTTTCTATGTTGGTCCTCAATTTATACAATGCGCTTTTTTTTCGCAGTCGGGGCACGTAAAACACATCTTCCGACTACGGCTCCTCAATTTATAATAATGTTCTGAAAGTGTGCATCAAAACAGACGCCAATTTCATTTTCCCAAGACGTAATACAAAAAGTTTTGTTTGAAGTTTTTTAATTTGTATAACTCAAATGGGGGGTATCAATGAGTTTTAAGTGCGCTTTTTCCAAATAAGGAATTAAAATTTAGAAAAAGGATGTGGTTTTAAGCTTTATTTTATTTATATCTATATTTTATATATTTTTACACTTCATGAAAGTTTAAAAATAGCTTTTGTTCTTACTTAGTCATGAATTAAAAACAAAAATCAGAATGTTTATAATTTAAGACATTTGAAAACTAATTTAGGGATCCAAAATAGTTTTTTAAAAGACAAATATTACGAAGCATGAAATAGAATAAGGAAGTTGCAAGTGTCAGATTTTCATAAACATTCAAGTGTTCCATATGGTTTTTAGTATGGTTAAATGAAATATCTAGTCAATTTTTCAAAAAAAAAAATATACAAGTAATTAAATATATTTATTTAAAAGTCGAGGGAAAAAACCTGCGACTGAAAACGCTTAAGGGAAAACACCGTCCGATGAAGTCAACAATCATACCATCAACTCCGCTACTTTCCAACAATGGTCACCGTATGATGACGTCATATCCCAAACTGTTAGCGTTTTCATGCGCTTTGAAAAAGGGGATTTATAGTTTTTTTGTTTTTTTTTTGCTATAAAAAATTTCTCGTTGGGCCTCAAATTTCAGGTACTTGCTTATTTTTGCATGATGAATCGATTTTAAAAGATATAAAAAATCATGCATTTTTCTCATTTCCAGGAGAAAAAAATATTATCTTTTACGCCCCATTTTGTGATTCGTTTCGGAAACAACTTTCGTTAACCGTACAATTGTATTAACATTAAAAGTGTGTGGAAATGGCAAAGTGTGTTATTCAATAGTGGTGAAATACTTGTAGTTAATTATATTCGTCTTGGTGATATTTGTAGTAACTTAGGTTCAAATGTGGCTAAACGAAATTCTTAACCATTAACTTGATATGTCTTCGTTACATTTTATCTGGTAATCTCTATAAGAAGTTTTGCCTTGAGAAAGCTTTAAAATAGTTTATTCTAAATTAAGAACATGATTCAGAGATAGTTTCTATTTTTTTACTTTTGGTATAAAAAATCTTACAGAGGGTGTTAAGAGTTTTGTTCAAGTAGCTTTGCATTTAAAGTGCCTTTATGCATGGGGCCATTTATATTATTTGTCTAACTTTCAAGCATTTTATCCCGTATGTAATTTATTGCATAAAAATTAAGTTTGGTGGTACTTATCTCATTAAATATTATTCATTTAAGTAAAAATTAAAGTAAAAAAACAGTATTCCATCAAATGAAGAGTAGCCAGATTATAAAAAAACGAAATTTTAAACTTTCAGTGCTAAAATATGCATATTCTCAGTCATCTCTAAAATTATTCACAAAGGTCCGTTGTGTGCAGCTTTATTTAGTACATGTAACAAGGAAATTCCGTTTACTTCTTCTATCTTTTAAGTTACCGAATCAGCACGATGTAATTTATCAAGCAAGATAAAACTTTCGTTACCCAACACCTACATAAGTGTTATTCAAATTCCAGGTACATTCTATTGTAGATCTTGACCCATCTAAAACAATTAATATTTCAACCTTCTCTCTTTTAAGCTGAGAAATCTCTTGCTTGTTTTGCTTATGGAAATAGTCTTCTTTTACACACTTGATACAGTAATTATGCTTATTGCTTCTACTAAACTATTGGGAAATAAAAATTCAATTTCAAATCGAATACAGAGGTTTCCTCTTAATAAACAGTTTCCCATCTAAAATACAGCTACGTTCAAATCTTTTTTGTTGGGTATCATAGGTTTGCGGAGAACCTTTAAGCAATCTAAATTGGATCTGTGGTTTTTCATCCTGTCTTGAGAAACGAAGACCTTTACTAATACGTTCGATTGAAGCTATAAATTCTTATTTATAGAAATTGAGAGACGGTTTTTTTATTCCAAGCTTAGTATTTATTGTTAAAAAATGTTTATCAATGAGTAGTGAAATATAAAGTTTTGTTAATTCTGAATTCAACCTCCTGTTTTGTTTTTAGCTATTTAAGATTTATAGGCAAGAGATGATTCAAAGAATTCTGGTGAGATATTTCCAAAGGCTTGATATCTCTACACCCTAAAATTACTAAAAATTTTTCATAATTTACTAAGTTTTAAACTAAATACAATAGCTTTCATCCGAACTGTAATGGCTTTTTTTCTCTATTATACACAGTTAAAAAGCAGTTCAATCTTTTACCAGTGTGTGGTAAAAGATTGCACTGTTTCACCACAAACTGGTTCAAATTTAGCTATACAAAGTTTTCGAAACTTTCACTAGTGAAATCAGGTGCTTTCACTAGAGAAAGCACGAAAACTTGGTGAAACCTTTTACCGAGCCTAGGTTCCAGCTAACTTTGAACCTGTTTTGGTGAACCTTTAAACTTGTTTGCGGTGAAAGGTTGAACTTTTTTTTAACAGTGTAACTTACATATTTGCTTACAACTTACTTGTAACTTACATTATTTATATATATATCGGTCTTAAAAACAAATTATTTTGAGCAATATTTTTTTCATTATCATTTATCATACATTATACGGAGTCTAATCTATTTATGAAAATATAGAAGAGATTTCCTTAAAAATCTCTGCAATGCAAATAGAAACCGTTCTGTTTTATTAAAATTGCCTCTTAAAAGCTAATTTAAGAGTTTCGTCACGTTCTTTTGAATTTTATAATTTCCCGCTTTTAAGGAAAGTGTTTCCTCTCTGAGATGCATCCATAAAATAATTCAAAACATACTAGTTTCATCCATTAATAAGATCTTTAGTTTTCTAGGTTTCGAAATACTCTTCTGAATAAATAATTCATATATGTTAATTAAGAGTAAATCACAGATTATACTGCATTTAAATGAAGTTCAATTTTTATAATAAATTTATTTTCTTCATGAATCTTGTTTTAAATGATGCTCATGAATTTTTTAGACGATAAGAAAGTAGAACTACCAACTGGTTTTCAATCTAGCTCAAGGTTACATCAGGGTAAACTTAAATTTTAAAAAATATTCCCATTGTTTTCTTATTTCTGTACATTATTGATTCAAGCGCCTCAAACTTTTTTAATAAATAATTAGTATTATACAGTAAAGTGACATGCAATGAGGAAGTTGCATGATTTTTTTATATTTTTTAATCGATTCTTCATGCAAAAATAAGCAACTACAACTCTATGGCAACTACCCAAAATTTGAGGCTGATCGAGAAATTTTTGATTGCCACAAAAATTAACAAAATCCCCTTTTTCAAAGCGCTTGAAAACGCTAAGAGTTTGGGATGTGACGTCATCGTACGATAAACATTGTTGGAAAGCAATGGAGTTGATGGTATGATTGTTGACGTCATCGTTACTTTTTAAGCAATAAGCGTTTTCAGTCACGTGTTTTTTTCTCGCCTTTCAAATTAAAATATTTAATTACCTGTACATTTTTTTTTAAATTCACTAGATATTTCATTACCAGAACCATACGAAACATTTGTTTGTTTTTGAAAATCTGAAACATGCAACTTCCGTATTCCAAAATATATTTCTTGAAAGAACTAAAATTTAGAAAAAAATACTTTGATTTCATTACTGCTAAGCATAGCTGTTGAGAAATATATTTTTTATCAGTAATAACCCTCTTAAAAAACATACAATTTTTTACTTAAAAAATACTTTTATAAATTTGTTCATTGAAGATTGAAAAATTTCGTGGTAACAGCTTTTCTAATTTCTAAACTAATTTTAAAACATCTCTGCAAAATACAAAACAAATCGAAAAAACTGTATAAGTAATGGAATTTTTATTGTATAGCCACCAAATTTTTACTGGAAGTTCAGAACCCTATTTAGAAAACAGAGCAATCATCAAAACAAATATATAAGTATATTCAAAAATATTTCACAGTCAAATTAAGTTGATGGACTTATTCCCTTCTTCCACCTTGTGAAATTTTTCTGATGAACAAATCTTTTAAAAACCTTAAATTCGCATTTAAATTATATTTCTCCTTAGTTTTCACCACAAAAGGGTGAAATAAAAAGAATAATACAAATAAAATACAAAATTATAGTGAAACTGTGTTATTAAAGCAGAATCAATGGAGTGAGTGACTATGAATGGAGTCAAACATTCCCTGCATAAAAAAATTTGAAAAAAAATGGAAATTAATAGAAAATTGTATCTTAACTTAGTTTACAGCAAAAAGAATATGAATAGAAAGACAAATTAACTTTCATTCCAAATGAAATTAAAAATACAATGAAGGGACATCGATTTCACAACTTCAAGGGGCGATATCTCCCTATAGGGTTTAGTTATTTTTCCCCTTTTTCACCCATATGTACAACAAAGCTTGGAGATTGTTTTGCAAACTGACGATTCAATTTATACTATGAATATGTCAGTTTATAACTGTGAATATGCAATTTTTATGTTATAAGAATGTCTAACGACATTAGTCATGAATAACGGAACATGTTATAGATGCCTTTAAAAAAATTTTTACAGTAGTAATGAAATTCGCTAAAAAATTTATATAGTTTACAATGGGTTCGAATTCCCAAGCAGCACGAACTTTTAAGATTCGTCCAATTTCTGTCATATATGGAAAAATTTCGTTTTATTCTACTTGCAGTAGCGTAAATTTGATGAGCCGTGCTACTCAAAGTGAAAAAAACCCAGCTGTCAAAAAACTTACGGTTAAAAACCATCAGTTGGGTTGATTGTGTAAACCCGTAAAAACTACAAAGTAAATCCGTGACAACACCGATTTTGTATTTTTTAAAAATTGAATGAAAACGGTAAAAACCGTTGTGGTTACCAATTTACTTTGTAATTTTTATGGTTTTAAACTGGCAGCTGGGGTGGCTGTGCAAAACCGTAAATTTTACGGGATTTTTTACAATGTGTCAGCTTAAAACCGTAAGAATTACAAACGTTTTTTTACCGTTTTTACCACTACTAATTTACTTCGTAATTTTTACGGTTTTGCACTATCAACTCAGCTGATGGTTTTAAACCGTAATTTTTACGGTTTTAAACTGGCTGCTGGGTTGTTTTTTTTTCTTATAGTGTAGGGTTGAGTGTACATCATTCAATATTTATTTCCCTCTTCAGGATCTCCAAAGAAGCAGCAGCATCAGGTGGTGAGCGGGAGGCGGCGGTGGTGAGGAGCCATGACTAAGCTGTACGAGTTCAACTGGCAACGGCCGGTGCCGACAGTGCTGCTCAAAGGAAACTTCTTCGACAGGTGGGAAGAGGTGAGCATTCAAGTCTTTATCGTTCCTAATCTTCTGAAGAAAAAATGCAATGGAAATCTTGTAAATTTTTGAAGAAAGTCATCGATAAATACACTCAAACCTGTTTTTGTGTGGGGAATAGGGACCACATAAAAAAAATAGCGTAAAAAAATTTTTGCACAAAACTTAGCGATTAGCTATAAAAAATAGTTTTCGCAACAAAATAAAAAAAATACTTTTTTATGCGGTGAATAGGAGCCGCATAAAAAAAGTCGCACGTAGGACCGCAACAAAAATCCCTCAGCATAGCTTAATTGAAAAGGCACTGTCTAGCTCCACGAAAGTAACAACTCAACTCTTACGAATTTCGCTATTGAAAGCTATAGCACTGCCTGGCTCTTCGAAAGTAACAACTTAACTCTAACGAATATCGCTAATACTTTAGCATGGGCCAACTTTTGTGGTCACTTCGAACCGAAAAACTCTTTATATTTGGACCGAAACGGAATCCCCACCCTACAGCTGAATTGAGAAACCGTTTCTATACTTACCGTAGGCTTTTTTCACTTACCATGTAGTCGCCGAAGACTGTAGATCCATGTCTCGGTAGCCAAGCAAGATTTTTCGTTCTATGTTCCCATTTGATCGAAATTTTCATACACCGCACAAAAAATGCAGAGAAAAAGACCACATAAATAAAAAATCGCACAAAAACAGGTGTGTGAGTGTAATTTTAAAATTTCTACAACACATATATCAAATACCTGCCAACCGAATTAAAGATTATGGGGATCTTCGTATGTTTGCATGCATTAACTCGCCTAACTCTTCAAATACTTTTAACTTCGGTAACATTTGCCTGACAAAAAATACAATTTCTAGCGGACAAAAGGTATTATCACTTTTGGAGGTAACCACAGGTAATGTATTTAAAGAAGTCGTAGTTCCTTTTTTGCATAGCAAAATCTTTTGAAATTTCACGCCCCAACTCTCAAGAGAATCAAAGAAGGAGATGACAGTAGTTATTACATAGTAACATATTAGTATAATTCTTTTATTACCAAAGTTTTCATTTTATCCCTAAACTTCCCCTTTCCCTATGTTACAAGCAAATACACGCTCACTACAATTGCTAAGAGTTAACCGCAAACTTTGACATTAACCTCACAGGCCCTGCTACACTACAAACGTCCACAAAATGCCAGGAATTTTCGCAAGCGTTCAGCAATCAATAAATAAAATGTTATGCAACAAATGAAATTCCAAAAATAGTAGAAGAAATTTAATAGAATTTCGTATTTTTAAACTAAATGGTAGAATTGTAAGGATAAAACTATGGTGCTTTTCAACAAATGCAAAGGTTGCAGTTGAAAAAAGCAACTCAATTTAAATTTTGTTCTTTCACGGGAGATTCTTCTTGACACAAAGCCAGGAAGATGTCAAAATAAATGACTTTTTGCTGCTCACTATAAACGGCATTATCTAAATCAGCCTTGTAATAACAGCCTCTTAAAGAATCGCTCAAGGCCCATGTCATTAGAAATTATGTTCCCTTCAAAATTTTAAGTTCTTTGTTGAGAGATTTACACTTCCCTTACTCAACGAAGCTCTAAATTGTCTAGTTAGTTTTCTTCATGTCCTGCATATTTATTTATTTATAAAATTAGCCCTCACTGTATTAGGGCTATTAATGTAACAGAAATTTCTGAAAAACTAACAATAAATTCCTCTCAATTTAATTAGTCAACTCAATTTTATGATTTTTTTTAAAATTTTTATTTATTTTATATTACATGGAACTAAGTATAATTTTATTTTACAGGAAAAAGAACAAGCTGCCTACGAGCCAAATGCTTTATTCAAAGTTGACGAATATGGGTTTTTCATCTATTGGAAAAGTGAAGGCAGGGTAAGAATTACTTTTTTGTGAAAAGAAAATAAACTTTAAATTGTTAATAACAAAGTTTATATTAGGGGGTTCTGTGCTAAAGTACCTAGTAGTGCTACTATATATTATTATTCACTCATTAGTTTTTTCCGATGTGATAGCAGTTTTTTATAAATACAATATTACATAATTAGAAAAATAGTATAATTGATTTGTTTGATTTACTTGAAAATTATGAGTTAAATTAATAGTAGTTAGAAATTTCCTATTATTTTGGTTTAAAATAGCTGAAATCAGTTTTCATTACAAAGCTTTTACTTGTACCGTTCTCTATTTGTTTTTTTTCGATCGAAAATTCATTAACAATTTGCCAAACAAACGCCCTTTGCAAAGGCTGTAATTGAGGAAAAAAGTAACTGTGTGTGGACATTTATCCGTTCTTATCAAAACTATTAGAGAGGTATCTGGTTCTATTCGAGGAAGTTCTTGGGTGTTTGGATCTATTGACGTCACATTAAAGCGAGTCAGATAGGGTTTCAATTTTACAGTAGCATTTTTAAAGGTATTAATTACCTTGCACTAATCGACCAGTTAGAAGTTTAAGCTTTAATTTTAACATTCAGTCAGAGAAAACTCAATCTGTTTTAAAGAGATTTTTTCTTTCATTTTTCCCAAATATGTACAGACTGAGATTTTTCTTTCACAATTTCTTTCATATTTACTACCTTATAAGAGAGCTTCTTCAATGTTTGAATTTCGAAAAAAAATCATAACAATTAAAATGTTGGATGGCTGAATTAATGGCTGCTCTGAATACATCTTTTTTAAATCCACGGGATCTCTTGAGTAGGATACTAAAATCATTACTGAAATTTCGAGTTTATATACATTTATTGTTAGAAAGTTTCATTACTCAAATAACTACTCTAATATTTAAAATGTGCACATATAATACATAAACTCGGGATTTCTTTTATTCCATTGCAGTAGTTCCTTTTTATTCCTTAGTTTGCTTGACAGAACGTTGACTATCGTCGGTATGATTGAGAACCAGGAAGCCATTTACAATTTATAAATATCCTTTATCATAATAAAAGAAAATAATATATGGAAATAGTTCCAAGGTGCAAAAATCCTTAAAAATACACGCTACTAGTGCTTTAGAACGTACAAATAAAATGTTAAAAAGCATGTTAGTTCTTGGATTATTCTGATTCAGTGAATAGAAGCTTAAGTATCGACTCAATTTTAAATTAGGGAATTTTTTTAACTTGCGCATACACACAAGGGCTATCATGTTGTGGATTTCCCTGTTCTAAGCGTGGATATCCCCTTTCAGCGTCTCGTTTACCAGAGCAACTGCCGTTCTCATCGAAGCTATAATAAGCTGTGGAATGTTTCCATTGCTAAAGAGTGATGTTTTTGCATGTTTGAAATATTTCAATATAGAAATGTGGGTTGAGGAAACGATTCAGAGAGAAGTTGTTTCTTAACTTCCACTCTTCTCCCTCGTGGAAGAGCGATTCTTTTAAAAAAAATTTGGTTACGTTTCTTCATCGACCATATATTTGCTACTCTTCTACTTAGTTATGCATTCTTTTTAGAAGATAAAATTCTTGTTGAGTAAGAATAAGTAATAAAGAGGGTTTTTATAGGAATATCCGTTTGTAAATCCAAAGATAACGAGATCAAGTAAGAGATTATTCAACATGACTTTTTTTTCATAAGAAAACAGTGTCTCAACTCCAAAAAATTAAAGAAAAGTTTATAAGAGCCGTATATGAATAGAGAACTTTTTCTGTTACAAACTTTTTTCTGTTTGTTCTGTGTTAAAAACTAGAATGCCTGTTAAAAACCGAACACGTAACACGTTTTAACTATCTAAATGTAGGTACTCTAGTCCTTAAGCATTAAAATTTGTCAAGTACAATGAAAAAACACACCAATATTTCCTTAATCATCCACTTGTAAATGACAAAAAAATGTGAGGAAAATCAGCAATAAACTACTATTGGCAAATAGAGAGCAAAGATATTTATTTTTCTATTATTTATTTCAATCGTAATTTTTTACAAACCTTTCTCATAGGATGGTCAAGCCCTTGAGTTATCACAGGTCAATGACATCAGAGCAGGAGGCGTGCCTAAAGTAAGCTTTTTTTTAAAGTAATACGTATATTTCGTCACCTTAGTATCAAAAACTACTATCTCCATTTGGCAAACTTCGGAAATCCCGATTCTTGGCGATCGGATTGTTCGAGAAGCTCATTTTTTGGTTCGTAAGCGCTGACTTGATCGAGTAGAAAAGATTAAAACCCATCAAATTATCTTCTCCAACGATCTAAACGCCAAGAATCGGGATTCCCGAAGTTTGCCGAATGGAGATAGTAGTTTTTGATACTAAGGTGACGATTTAGGAAAAGTTGCAAACTTAGACACCTTTTGACCCTGAACATTTTTATTCAGGACGCCAAACTCCTGGCTGAACTTCAGGCCAAGAACAATTTCAACTTGGAGGAGGTCAGCTTGACCATCTGCAGTGGCTCGGACATGGTCAACATCAACTATACCCACGTTATCTGTCCAGACGTCGATACTGCTAGAGTAAGTAAAAAAACATGTGTTGAAAAACATTTTAAATAGCACGGAAATGCTTCACGTGAAAATTAGTCACAACTCGGCTGCTTTAGATACTCCGAAAATACTGTTATACTCTGTTCACTTTGAACTGGCGCTTGAAAATATTTCCTTCCCCCACCACCGATCGGTAACCATAGCAACTATCCTCGTCAAAGTGACAAAGATGGCTTACTATTGGCTGCTCGAGGAGCGTAACTATGATTACGCTTCTAGCGTGGGGGAAAACAGTATTTCTCAAGCGCCAGTTCTAAATGAATAGAGTATAGTAGGACCCGTTAAAGGGAAAAATCACCCGAATTGTTCATATTGTGAAAGAGGCACCAAAATTGGCGGAGATAAAGTTTAAATACATGCTGAATCCAAAATCAACCAGAAGCACTCTCCCGAAAGTAAAAACAAATCCATTTTCAATCATAGAAAAGTTCTAAGCCTATATCCCCCCATTCTCAAATCTCCTTCTAAATTTTTATGGCTTGCTTCTCCACTGCTCTAAAACGCAATATATATCTTAAATATACATAATGGTTTGAGAGAAAACAGTTATTTCAACACAACAGAAGAGCTGTAACTATAAATAAACAACGGTGGATCTCTCCTGTAGGAGACATTTAAAAACTAAAGAACTATTATAGTGTAGCATAGCAGATGACATCACCTAACTGACCGAGTTCAAGATAACTTGAATACCCCTTTATATTTGGTGCATCTCATAACAACAATTCAAACGAGCTTCGGAAATACGCTTCCATTCATAACACTCCTCCATTGAGCAATGGGTCCAACCCTTCTCTTCTCGAAGCGACTTCCCGCGCGCTCGTCTCTCAAAGCCGGTCTTGTGTGCGGCCACAACAAAAGCAGTAATAGAAGCACGGAAATAAAACACTGGCTCTCTCTGAAACACCCTCCGACGATGGTTCTATTTAAAGCCACATTGGGCTGCACGCGCCCGAGACATGGCGGATGGAAATTCCAGTCGGTCGTAAATTGAGGATGACATATCTATAGATATTATGAATTTTCAATTTCGAGGCAGCTGTAACTGACTGCTTTTGTATTGAGAGGCCTAGGGTAATAGTACACTGCTCACAATAATTAAAGGGTATTGGTGGTTTTGGTACATATTGGCAAGCAAATAAAACATTTGCAGTGGTTCAAGCATTTTTCATAAACTTTGGGCCATTTCAAAGCTAAATCCATGCAGTTATCAAAATAAAAATTTTATTTTTACTTTTTTTTATCAAAATTGGAAAATGCACATTTTGTGTGGTTGAGCAAAAAAAACTGAAAAATCTATCAATACTTAATTGAAACCCCATTTTGCTTGGGGTATGCTTTCTCCTGACGTAAAACAACGTTGTGGGACTGTTTGCCACCAGGTTTGTTTGTTTATTTTTGAGGGGCTGGGGTGTTTTCTCCATTTTCCCCTTTTAGAGCATTTTTCAGCACCTGAGCTGTTTGGGAGGTATTGGACGGGCAGAAATTGGTTTCTCAAGCATGTGCTAGACTTGTTTTATTGGATTCCTGTAGATAAAACGTGCTGGTCGATCCCTTTCTAGCGATTTCCTCATCCTGAAGAAAATCATTAACTAAGGTAGCACAATGTTTTCTGTAATTATCATCCCTGAAAGTTAAATTATCACCGATTTTTCCTGCATGAGGGACAACAAGATGTGTAAGGATATTGACCTTATTATCCTGAACCACCAGAAACGGCCCCTTTGGCTGTGGGGGGTCTTTATTCCATAGATAGAGATGGTGCTCTATTTCATCACTCCACATCTTCAAATTTGACTCTCAGTTCATCCTAATAACTTCTGATTTTTGTCTGGTGGGTACAAGGAGCACAAAATAACCCCTTTTTTGTACATGAAGAAGTCATATTTGAAGATGTGGAGTGATGAAATAGAGCACCATCTCTATCTATGGAATACAGACCCCCCACAGCCAAAGGGGCCGTTTCTGGTGGTTCAGGATAATAAGGTCAATATCCTTACACATCTGGTTGCCCCTCATGCAGGAGAAATCGGTGATAATTTAACTTTCAGTGATGGTAATTGCAGAAAACATTGTGCTACCTTAGTTAATGATTTCTTCAGGATGAAGAAATAGCTAGAAAGGGATCGACCAGCACGTTCTCTCGACATGAATCCAATAGAACAAGTCTAGGACATGCATGCTTGAGAAACCAATTTCTGCCCATCCAATACCTCCCAAACAGCTCAGGTGCTGAAAAATGCTCTAAAAGGGGAAAATGGAGAATACCCCAGCCCCTCAAAAATAAACAAACAAACCTGGTGGCAAACAGTCTCACAACGTTGTTTTAAGTCAGGAGAAAGCATACCCAAAGCAAAATGGGGTTTCAATTAAGTATTGATAGATTTTTCAGTTTTTTTGCTTAACTACACACAATGCACATTTTCCAATTTTGATAAAAAAAAGTAAAAATAAAATTTTTATTTTGATAACTGCATGGATTTAGCTTTGAAATGGCCCAAAGTTTATGAAAAATCCTTGAACCACTGCAAATTTTTTATTTGCTTTTCAATATGTACCAAAACCACCAATATCCTTTAATTGTTGTGAGCAGTGTATATAGATAAGGCTGTGGGATTGTTGAGTTGTATTAATCTTAAGTTTCCACTTTAATATTTGTGTTGAAAGAAAAGAGGTTTCTTTACAAAAACCATTTTTGTAAAGAATAATGTATTGAAAGTATGCCTGATATGTGTCACTATGTTTAAACTTCCTACCCTCTTGAAAAAATAGCCACATATTCCCCCCGTGGGGTCTAATAGTACCCCATGCGTAAAATGTGCCTATGACTCAAATAAAGGGTAAAAATGCCTTAAATAGAAAATAATTAATATTTTTTTACTTTTAAAAGATGTTTCAGAGTAATTTTTCTAATTTTTTTTTGTATTTTTCTCATTTTTTGGTCCTATTAAGGCGTTATTTGGTTTCTTTCGATACACGTTTTTTCATAACACCTGAACCTTCAAACAATAATTAAATTACAGAAATAAACTATAATGAAGTTGTTTTACTTTAAGTGTTTATAATCAGTGCTGCTTAAAGTATACTAGCTGATACACCCGGCCTTGAACGGGTAGAATTTATCAGTTAATTTTAGTGATTGATCAGGCTGAAAATCTTTTCTTTTCTGTATTATGAGCTACTTGTCATCCCAGAATAGTTTATTTAGTAAAATGAAACATGTGAAATGTGGTTACTCCTTTTTAAAATTGAAATAATATTATAAAAAATGATCGGTTCAAATTTGGTGTAACAGGTTTCTCGCTTGTTTTCAAAGCGAAATTGGTTATTTTTCTTTCCAATTCTTCAAAATCACATTCTGATTTCAGTAAATACTCATAAATCTTTGAAAGCATTCTTATTTTTCCAATAAAACTGAAAATAAAAAACCTATTTACAAGCCATGAATTTATAATGTTTTTGTAAAGAATTCGTTCAACAGGAAGTGATGGCGACAGTTGTCTGAGTTTTTTTTGTTGCAACTGTTAGATAATCAAAAGATTTCTATAAATAGTATATTTTTCTTGGAATATGAAGGAAAAATTTAAGAAATAGTGAGTAATTCAATGTACTTTGCTTCAATCTTCTTTTTATAAAAAAAATGACAATTTCTAAGAAAACATCTTTCTAATACATCTCTAAACGGCTTAAACAAACATAAAAAACATGTTTTATCAATAATATAACAAAAAAATAAAATATAAAGCTTTATTTGATATTGTTTTACAGCCATTCATGCCTGGGGTCGCAGGAGACCCCAGAGGGGAATATGTGACTATTTGTTCCAGAACTCTTAAAAATTGTATAAAAATTCCAAAATTTTAACACATTGTACAAATGCACGCAACTGAGGAATACTAGCATCGAAAATCACCAAAGCTGAAATCCACTGGAGATATCACACGTCAAAGTGCGCTTGGGGTACTAAAAGACCCCTAAGGGGTAGAAAGGTTAAAGCGTCACTATAGAAAAACTATAGTAACTATAACTGGGCAGTTCCACGGGTAACTGACTGACATTTTTTAAGAAAAACGCTTAGTATTTTGTAATTTTCTTCCCAAAAATAAATGATAAAAAAATACTTTCCACCCAGTTTATTGCTTTCTTGTTAGTTTAATCTAATGGCACAATTAAATTTTCAAAATATGTTTTTATTGATTTTTTAAAAATTTTAAACAACAAGGTCTGACATAAATGTTTCACAAATGTCAGTCAGTTACCATGTCGTTTAAAATTTTTAAAAAATCCATAAAAACATATTTTGAAAATTTAATTGTGCCATTAGATTAAGCTAACAAGAAAGCAATAAACTGGGTGGAAAGTATTTTTTTATCATTTATTTTTGGGAAGAAAATAACAAAATACTAAGCGTTTTTCTTAAAAAATGTCAGTCAGTTACCCGTGGAATTGCCCAACTATACTACAGTAAAACTATAGTATAGTCACTATAGTAAAACGTATGTGTCACTATAGTTTAAAACGATTAGAGACATCATTTTGGAACAAAGGACCAAGATTAGATTGAGGTAGATTACAATATATTAAATTCCTGAAATGCTATCTATTGGGTGGTCTAAGGGCCGTATTAACAGCCGTCAGAGTTAGTGTTAAATCTTAGGTCAAAGTAGGATTCCACCAATCAGAGTCAGCGAAAAGCTAATTTTTCTCTCTTTAGCTGCTGGTTAACACCGACGCTAATGGCTGTGAATACGGCTGTAAGAGTGGTAAAATACCTTTAGCTCATACTTTGAAAATGAAATAGCTGTTATGGTCACTTAATTATTATAGCCTGGTAACCCCTACGGTATTAATTTTATCACACTACATATTCCTATTTAAGATTGTTTTTCAATGTCTTTTAAATGAAAGAGAAGTAAATCAAGGAGCTCATTATAAACAAGGGGTTTTTTATCCCTTAAAAAAGAGAAATAAATCAAAACGTTCCTTTGAAAAATGCAAATGAAGGTTTTTATTAACCTTATTTAAACAAGAAAAATAATATTTATGTTTCAAACTCCATTAAAAGTTTAAAATAAAATAATGAAGAATGAAGATAATATAAAGTTCAAGTGTTCAGATGTTGTTAAATACCATTTTCATAAAGCCTAGCCTATAATTTTCTATTCTTAATTATTCTATTTTAAAATTGATTTTACATGGATTAATATGCAAGAATTCAATTTGTTGTTTGAGAATGCATTGGGATTCGGCTTTTTTTTCGCAGGAATGGCAAGCTGGTCTCCGTTACATTACCAACAACATCAAGGCAAACAACGTCTGCCCAATGACATGCCTCAAAAAACAGTAAGAAAACAAAGTTTTGCTTAAATAGATTTTATTAGCTGTATTCAATTTTATAGTTTATAGTTATATATTGAAATATTTTAAATATGAAATTAAGGTCTTAACATTTTTTTATCAAGAAATGTACTTCGATATAGATTAAGAGAGTCAAGGGTTGAAATTTTTCCATCAAAACAAGCATCAAGCATTAAAATGTAAACCACAAAGCATGAAGAATTGTCAGTTTATAATACTTATAGTTTTAAAATTTATTTTTCTTTTTAACCAAGATAAATGAATTATTGGCATGATTCATTTAAAAATCAAGCATTCATACATCTTAAAATTTGATTAGTTCTTTTTCAATTTTCCATTTTTGCTTACTCCTTACTACACGTATTGTATTATTTATCGTATTTATTTCCTACCAAGAATCAAGCACATATATTCCAAAAGATCCTACTGTCAAACACTGTCTTCAGCATTTTCATTGTTAAAAATGTAACCGCTCGTTGCTATTCACTTCAACGCACACGACCAATACGTCTCTATTGGAAGCATTAATATTTGATGTCCTCTTCATCCATGCATGGTCACTTTCATTCAGTACTGTCGTTGTAAATTACTTTGGGTCGTCTCTCTCTCTTTATTCATGAAAACACGTATTAAGAACTAATTTCGGAAACCTAGTCATGTGTCTTTTAAATTTTTGTTTGTTAGGGGAGGGAATATCCTTTTTACACGTATGTCGTATCCTCTTTTCTATTTGAGTCCGTATTGAAAGTAGTTATTGAGCTAAAAATAATTCAAAACAAAAAACTCTCATAACAAAGTAAAATTTAATTAAGTAACAAAATAGTGAAGATTTATTTAAAAATAATAACTTGCATTAGAAAGGACTTGGAACACTTTGAGCTTTTTACAGTTAAATAAACAATGAGGAAATGGCATATTTTTTTAATCGATTCTTCTTGCAAAAATAAGCAACTACCCAAAATTTAAGGCCGATCGAGAAATGTTTTGATTGCCAAGAAAATTAACAAAAATCCCCTTTTTAAAAGCGAGCGAAAACGCCAAGAGTTTGGATGTGACGTCATCTTACAATAGGCATTGATGAAAAGCAATGGTTGACGTCATCCTACAGTTTAAACAATAAACGTTTTCAGTCACGTGTTTTTTTCTCGACTTTTAAATTGAAATATTTAATTACCTGTACATTTTTTTGAAAAACTGACTAGATATTTCATTTTCCCATGCAAAAAAACATACGGAACACTTGTTTGTTTTTGAAAATCTGACACATGCAACTTCCTTATTGTTAAAATTTCTTCTAATATACGAAGAGTTTATCAATGAAATTTATTGTTACTGTATGAGGTTTTTTTATTGGTTCAAGTCAAATCATAATTCAGACAACGCTAAATTGCTTTAACTGCATTAGTGAAAATTTTCAACTCTGTTCTTCATTATAATAAGTGTTTTTAAAGCAGCGAGTTAATAAATCAATATATGAAATACTTTAAAGTTGTTACTATACACATTATTGTATCATTTCAACGGAAGTCAAACTTATGATAGGCCTACCTAAGCAACATATATTTCTGGAAAACTGAAAAAGATTAAAAAACTATGTACAATCCAATTAGTTCCAGTAAAAAAAGCTTGTTATAAAATCATATTTCGTGATTGATACTTGAGTCATGAAAGTCAATCACTTGAATTTAATTTTTTTATATTTTTTTCAATTTTGTAGTTTTTGAAATAAAATTTCCTTTCTGTATGATGTTAAAAATAATGTTTTAGGAATTGAATTTTAGGACTGAAACTATTTCATAGAAAGCGTGGGCTCGAAATTTCTTAAAATTTATACAACTGTCAAATACTATATAGAACATTAAGAAATGAACTGCACATTAGATGATTACATTATTTAGGAGTTCAAAATGTAGAAATATTTTACCAAATAAAAATGCGGATACGAACTAACTTTTCAAATACTATATGGGAGAATAGTAGAGCACTGAAGCATATCCTCATTGAACAAAAAATCATGCTTGAAATTATTATAGAACTATAGCATTATATTCAAGGCTGTTTTATTACAGAAAGTAGATATAATTAAAACATTTCCCTATACTCTACAAATTTACGGCATGTGTTTTGTCATAAGCCAAGCATCTGTGAGTACTAAGCATTTTTACGTATTACTCAGTGAAAAAAGTTACGTTTCGTATGTGCTGACCCGTTAAAATATTGGTTCGGATCTTGCATATTTGAAAGTATTACTCCACACGAAATTCCCATTAGCGTGAATTATTCATAACGTTCAGTCAGGTGTCTATTACATGACTCAACCGGGGGTTTATGTGTTAACGACTGCCCACACGAACGGTCCTGAAATTGATCCAATATATGTCAATTTGGAAAAGAAAAGACTGACGCACTGAAACTGTAAATCTTACTCATTTTTGGCTGTAATTATTTGAAAATTGTATTAACTTAATCCATGAGTTACAAGAAATATACCTTGAAACTGAATACATTAGTGACTACTGTAATTAACTTTTATTAAATGTAGTTTTCGCACTTAATATGTTTTTAGTTTTAGACTTTTTGAAACATACATACGTATTTGACTTTATTATACTGTATTAACATGATTTTTTAGTATAAAAATATGGAAAGTAAAAATAATTATGATACTTTTTCATGCAATTTTTGTAACGACTGAATGTGCTTATAATTCAGAACTTATTACCAAAGAATTTAAATCAAACGAGATTTCAGTGCAAACGCAGGAAATTTGTTTTTTTCTCATTTATAACTTACAAAAGGCATATTTTGGTCTTATTTATCATTATAGTTAACTATTTCTTTTTTAGGTTTGGATCACTTATACTTAGGTTTAGAACTTTGTGAGTTAATAAAATCAAAACAAAGCAAAGGAATGTGACTCTTTAGGACTGTGAAACTATATTTTTTCCTACTTTTGACTCTTTTTGAAACTTACACGTAATGGTGTCAAAAATGTCTTCATTTCGATAGTCACGTCGGAATATTTCACTATATGAGCTGATTCTGTCCCTTTTTCTGCAAATATAATTCCATTTGCTAATTGCAATAGTTTTTTTAGAACTATAATTTAAAATTTGTGCAAACCAAAGAGATCACGTATTAAAGATACATCTGCCGGCGTACTGGTCTAGTAGTTAGAGCATCTGACCTCAAAGCCGTACGTCTGGGGTTCGAATCCCCGTTTGGCATGGATGTTAGTTTCTATCTGTGTGGTGAATGAATGTACCCCCTGTAAAAAGGGGTTGTGCGAGCGAATGGTGTGTGGCGAGGGTAACAGGGTAACAGTACCTCACCTCCGTGGCTTCGGTCCACAGGTGCTCGCTGGGTACTCATTTTTGGTACCCAGCGAAGTAGGTACTTCTTAGGGATAGTGTCCAGTAGTACCCTCCCATTAGAAAAAAAGATACATGAAAACTAAAATCTGTTAAATATTTCATTTTGAAACTTCTCTTTGTAGTTGGATGAAGCTTGGATATCTCGTAGATGCAGAAGGAAATCTTCCCATTAAAAGGTAGAAATGACTTCTGAAGTTCATTTTACAATTACTTAATCTAGTTTTTTATGTAAGAATTCAAATATAGTATATACTTAAACGTTATAAATTCTTTTTTCTTTGTCTGTCACTTTTCCCATTTTTAAAATGCAAATTTTTCTTCTTTAGAATTGCTCAAACTTTCGCATCCGGTAAAACGGAAAAACTAGTCTACCAGTGCATCGGAGAAGTAGGACTGCCAAATGGAAAGGTAGGTTTTAAATGATGAAAATGCAAAAAACCTAATTTTACATGAAAGATAAAAATATTTGAATAAAGTAAAAACTTTCTAAACCTTTTTAAAATTCGTGACTAAGGAAATATCTTTTTATTTGACTTCAATCAATTGCTTTATTTCCCACCCTTAAAAAACGAAGCTTCAAAGTTTCAGTTTAAGAAGTTATTTTTACACTCTTTACAAATATATACATTTTTTGTAGAATGATGTCATCGATGGTAGAGACTTCACTTTTGAAAAATTTCATCAGCTTTACAACAAGCTCTGTCCCAGAAGTGATATTGAAGAACTCTTCAAAAACATGTGAGTAAATTTGTAAATAAAATGTTTCATTTCATTCTTCGTAATGATATAGTTCACCATAAACCTCGTAGTGAATAATCCTATAATACTACCAGCTAAATTCTTCTTTAAAAAAATACCAATTACGAATAAATTTTGTGAAAATTGAAAATGTAAGAAATTTTATATTGAAATATCTTTCCTTATTTTTTGGTCAACTGTTAATATTTAAATTTTAAATTTTCGTTAAATAAATATAAAACTACCATAAATTCCATTTAAAGTATTTCATATATACTGTCGAACCAACGATAGTAAAAGGATCACGTGATTTTAACATACTCGGAGGGGAGAAAGGAAGAAGCTGAGGGACATTTGATCGAAAGAGAAATATACATGTACTCCTTCTAACCTTAGTTATACCCTCTATATACATAAAAAATCAGTATATTTTAAATAAATAAAAAATACTGAAGCAAAAAATCACGTGACCCTTTAACTATCGTAGGTTCAACAGTAGTGTAAAATTATGTTACAAACGGTACATTAAATCGACTAACTTTTATGGTATTTTAAAGTCAACACAAAAACTGCTAACATACAACTGCTAAACATACAAACTAAATACTAACTAATACTACTCTATTTAATACGAACTAACTAATACTACATAAATACTAACATACAAACTGCTAAACTGCAACACACTGCTTTAATTAATAATCGCCAATATGTATTAATCTTTTGTGCTATAGGTAATTGCTTTTGAGTCAAGAAAGATGTATTTATTATTCTTGAACCGCAAACCATGTTTTCTAAAATTGAAATTTGTTCTCACAGAACACAGGACAAAAGCGATACCATCACAGCAAAGCAGCTCATCAACTTTTTAAATAAGGCAAGTTTTCAATTTCTATACCATCGCAATACTCGTCTTTCTTTGTATCATACAAATCATGACGCTTGCAACATTTTTTTAAATTTCTTTTGTCTTCACAGAAACAAAGAGATCCCCGACTAAATGAGATTTTGTATCCTTTTTACGATGAGATGAGAGCAAGAGAAATCATTGCTACTTATGAGCGGAATTCGGAATTAGCTTCACAAGGTAAGAATTTAAGAATACATACATAAGCTTAAGAAGGGCATTTAAAAAAACGAGACAGTAAAAAACTGATTTCAAAACTTTGAAAAATTCTGATTTCAAATTATCTCTCTGACGAATTTTCCTGAGGCATTTTTTTACACTACCAAAATCCATTTTTAAAACCGTAAACGTGTGACATTTTTTTAAAACTTTCGAAATTAATTTTATATTTACGAGTACAAATCGAGTATTTTTAGGATGATGGTATATAAGCAAAGATGTCCTTAAATCCATGCTTATATGAAATTTTGTTACTTTGAATCTATGGCACTGCCTTTCTGAGCAGCTCAATTGAATTCAAGAAGCAAAAAGCATAGGTAAATGCTTAAAAGGTGACTCCATAAAACTGGGTTAAGTATAAGAAATAACTCTCAAAACTAAGTTGCCTCAGTCAGTAACTAATTTGTTGGCCTACAAAATATTTTAAACATACTCTCTAAATATATAGTCTTGGTAAAAAGAGGAAAAAACAAAGTGATTGAGAACGGCTGGGTTCTTAATAAAGATACTTTAAAATCCAATTTTTATGAATTCGTGGTTTTCAAAAATATATTATACATTTTTTATGGTAATAACAGTTTTCTTCCGGGCTGGTGGGCCGTGGTCGAATAGATTGAAAAGTTCCAGACGTTTCGTCTACTGCTATGGCAGACAAAATGGTTGAAAAAAAAGCTAAAACTACTGCTACTTTTGAGGTCTGAGGTTATATACCCGGGAAATGTCAACAGCACACAACAGGCTGTGATGTCAAATCCGATTCGATAACGATGGTTGTTGCTGTTGAACTTGACCCGATATCGATCGATGGTTTAGATGTCGGATTCAACTCAATTACGACTTCTTTATATGAGCCTCTAGGAAAGCTTCAGGGTATTTTTGTAGAACTCTTTCACAGTATAGGACATAAAAATTAGGGGTCTTCTTAGGACAAAAGAAACATGCTTCTTTGCTACGTATAAAGAGAGAGAAAAAAAGGTCAATCGAAAATAAGTTAAATAATAAATATTGGAGTTAAAAATTTCCTAGTAACCCCAACCGCTCACCCACATTGTCCACTTCTTTTTATACTACTTTTTAAGTACTAAATTCTTGCAAAATGGTTGTTCATTGTCAGGTCTTCTGAGCCAGGACGGGCTGATCAGGTACCTGATGTCGGACGAGAACGCGCCGGTATTCCTGGATCGGCTGGACATCTACATGGAGATGGACCAACCTTTAGCTCACTATTACATCAACTCCTCGCATAACACTTACTTGATAGGGCGACAGTTCGGAGGCCGGTCGTCCGTCGAGATGTACCGACAAGTGTTGCTGGCAGGATGCAGGTAATAATGCATGGCGAGAAAGACTTTTACACACCCGAATATACTATATTTGGCATTATCTTAACCCCTTAACAGTGTCGCCCAAACTGAGCTCGGGCAACTACTACGTGCAAAATTTGTGATTCCCGAACTGAGTTCGGGTTGGAGAAAAATTAACGTTTCCGTTTTGGGAAGCCCAAACTGAGTTGGTTTCGATGGTGATTTTTCTTCGTTTAGAGATTGGGAGACATTATGTTTGGATAATATTCCTCCTAATTGAATAAGATGTGTGTGTGTGTGTGTGTGTGTGTGTGTGTGTGTGTGTGTGTGTGTGTGTGTGTGTGTGTGTGTGTGTGTGTGTGTGTGTGTGTGTGTGTGTGTGTGTGTGTGTGTGTGTGTGTGTGTGTGTGTGTGTGTGT
Organism: Tetragnatha versicolor; assembly: GCA_024610705.1. Taxonomy (NCBI): domain Eukaryota; kingdom Metazoa; phylum Arthropoda; class Arachnida; order Araneae; family Tetragnathidae; genus Tetragnatha; species Tetragnatha versicolor. The sequence goes on along the minus strand of JANDEH010000002.1, from coordinate 17,584,613 downwards.
GTGTGTGTGTGTGTGTGTGTGTGTGTGTGTGTGTGTGTGTGTGTGTGTGTGTGTGTGTGTGTGTGTGTGTGTGTGTGTGTGTGTGTGTGTGTGTGTGTGTGTGTGTGTGTGTGTGTGTGTGTGTGTGTGTGTGTGTGTGTGTGTGTGTGTGTGTGTGTGTGTGTGTGTGTGTGTGTGTGTGTGTGTGTGTGTGTGTGTGTGTGTGTGTGTGTGTGTGTGTGTGTGTGTGTGTGTGTGTGTGTGTGTGTGTTCCAATACTTTTTATGTGTATGTTAAAATAATTAATACACTTGTAATTTCATTTAAATTTTGATTTTTGTAAAAAAAAATATTTTCTAGCACTAATAAAGAACAAAATTAAACAGTCAAAAAATTTCCATTTTTTGTCAATTTTTCTGAAATAAATGTCACTGTTAAGGGGTTAAACTCTACTGATATAAGCCAGCGGAATGGCATTTTTGTTAATATTATTTCCAAATCTTGTCTCCTTTATCCCTTAGAATCATGTTTTTTGCTAATAAATTCAATTTTAGTTAATTATAGTTACCAAATTATATCCCGACATTTTTATTTTCTGCTTACCCAGATAGCAATGTGAGGTTTTATAAACCTTGTAACCTTACGGCGGAATCCATTTTGTTAGGTTGTCACTGACAACTTGTAGCCTTGTGACAAGGTAAAAACAACCTTACGAAAAGCCCTTAAAATAAGGTTAGAAACTGAGGTGACGGGTTTTAAGAAGAGTTTTCTGGAATTTACTGTAATTTTTTTCTGCAACCTTGACATATAAACCCTAATATAGAGTTGCGGAAAAGTATTTTGCCGAACCTTGTTTTGGGAAACATGAAAAAAGGAAGTTAGCTGTAATGTCACAGGCTATCTTGGTATATGGATTATTTCCTTGAAATTTTAGTATTATTTTCAATTTTGTCATAGAAATTTTTCAAGATTGTTCAAAGTTCTATCCAAAACATATGCTAATAATCCTTTACCGTCGTCAACTATTTAATAATCTTTATCTATACTTCTTTTTTGATTAAATATTTCCCAATTCGTATTCAGTTAAGAGTGAATGCAAAAATTTAATGTTTTCATAAAGGTGCGTTGAGCTAGACTGTTGGGATGGAAAAGGTGAAGATGAAGAACCCATTATAACACACGGAAAGGCAATGTGTACGGATATCTTGTTCAAAGTAAGTGTCTTTGATATCATGATTCTGTTAAATACTGATTGGTTCTTACCTATTTGAATAAACGATCATTTCCAACTACACGAGCTAAAGCTATAGATATTATAGAGGTTTTACTGTGACCATAAAGCTGATAACTTAAATAGTATCAATATTATAAGTATCAAAAGTTGAATAATGAGGAAGTTGCATGATTTTTTTTATTTTTTTAATCGATTCCTCTTGCAAAAATAAGCAACTACCCAAAATTTGAGGCCGATCGAGAAATTTTTTGATTGTCAAAAAAATTAACAAAAATCCCCTTTTGAAAAGCGCGCGAAAACGCCAAGAGTTTGGATGTGACGTCATCTTATACTAAACATTGTTGTAAAGCAATGGAGTTGATGGTATTATTGTTGACGTCATCTTATAGTTTAAACAATAAACGTTTCCAGTCACGTGTTTCTTTTCTCGACTTTTAAATTAAAATATACAATTACCTGTACATTTTTTTGAAAAACTGACTAGATATTTCATTTTACCATACAAAAAACCATACGGAACACTTGTTTGTTTTTGAAAATCTGACACATGCATCTTCCTTATTGGATATACTTCGTCTTCTCTGATACCATTTTCTTTTTATTTCTTGTCAATGCTGTAGGAAACTAAAATGTTCCTGCAATAGAAACCTGAGAAATCTATTAAATCTCCTTCACGCCATAATTAATCACCAACGCTTGAATTTATGTTCAGAAAAATATATTGTTCTTTCTTTTATGTTCTTTTGCAAAATTTTTATTCATTAGATTATGTTAAAAAGTAGAGTTCTTGAATATTTCCTATTTTTTTTATTCAGGATGTCATCGCAGCCATCCGAGATTGTGCTTTCGTCACCTCAGACTATCCGATTATTCTCTCGTTTGAAAATCACTGCAGGTGAGTAATACAAATTTTAAAGTAAATTGTTCGTTGAATTTGTATTCGCAGTTTATCTCGTTAGTTCCTTTTAAATTTCTTTTGAATAATATAATTATCTGCGTTCCGCAAAGTTTTACACGGGGCTTACAAACAAACCGTGTAACATGGCATCAAAGTTTTATAAAATGAACAATTTAAGTAGAATTAAATGTAATCTCTTTTTTAAATTTGATAACAAATTATAAGCAATTTCAGTCTGAAGAGATCGACTTACTGAAATCTTGAAAACCAGTTTTAACGATGTTTTTAGAGCTGGTTTTAAAACTTTGAACATTAATTGATTAAATGAAATTTAATATTCTGTCTATCTTACTCTGAAAACATAGCAAAATGTCTTAATCTCTAAGAAATTGAAGAATAATTACTCTAACAGGTAAACAAAATAAGGGAATTAACGGTCATGATAAAAATAAGCTAACATTGAAACTTTGGATTTTGATGTAATGGGCACTTTAGTTGTAAAAGTGGTTGATTTATTTATTTATGATTTGATTAAGTGCAATGTCATTGGTCATTTCCAATGTCTCCATCAAACCACAATAAATTTACAAAAAGTGGTAGACCAGCACATACTACATCAAAACAAAATTTGGTTTCTAGTTATAAAAATTTCACTATTTACTTTTCCAGATGTTAAACATCCTATAATATCTAGTACCATCCATATACCATGCCTATCAACAGGACTCCTAAGGGTCAACAACATTCTTCGCGAATGCAGCTTTAATGAAGGCACTTGGCAGGCAACCAAGTTATAATGTCAGCCTTCTTGGGACAGGGATAATGAGTTGACCACTTTGGCAAGGTGCCAGTTTATGATGGTATCTAGAGCAGTGGTCCTGGTTATGGTTCATATACTCTTTTCACTAGGTCCAGGAACACGAGATTAGATAAGATATTTTGGGAAAGCAAAATAATAGGATTGGGTTTGGAGGGGAAAAGAGTAGAATTAGTACTATCCTTCACGTCTTCATAAATGAGGGTTCTGAAACTTGGTATTATATTACCATTATCTAATGATAATACTTGGTATTATATTACCATTATCTAATGATACTTAGTATTATATTATCATTATCTTTGAAACTATACTTAAAGTAAATAAAATACTTAAGTTCATGTTTAGCTATTTATTTTTTCAAACATATAGCCGTATTCCGGTTTATAATTCTAAAATTAAATATTTTAATCATAAGTTACTATTCTTTAATAAATTAAAACCTATCATATAAAAGCTGAATTGTTTTCAGGTTGCTCGATATCATAGATTCAATTAAGTTAAGGAATATTTATGTAAAAATATATTATAGTACTTACTTTTAAATTAATAAAATAAAAAATATTTTTTAAATTACTTTTCAAAAGTTATTAGATTTTCAACCATCTTTTTTAAGCTTTTGTAAATGGGAATGGTAATAAGACTACTACTTATATTCCAAAAAAACACAAATGATACTTGTAACAAATTTTTTATTATTTTATCGATCGCTTAAAGTTATGAGATACCTAGAGAAATTCATAATCTTGACTTAACTTTTGTGGTAGAACAAAAAAAAATATGTTTATATCTAACGTATTCTTCCCATGACTAATTTTCTATTCTAACGAAGCTACACTAAAAAAAGACTCAACTGTTTTCCATTGCGATAAAAATTGTTTGCTTTGAAATTCCTGTAATTGAAGTTCAAACCGATACCAATCTGCTCTCCATTCCAGCAAGAAGCAGCAATACAAACTAGCCAAATACTGCGACGATTGCCTTGGAGATTTACTACTCCGAGAGCCACTGCAAAGTTATCCGGTAAGTCTTCTTTATCTGCGAGTTTAAAGAGCTAATTTGGGCAATGAGATGTCATTTCTGCAGAATAATAGTTGGATGAATTACGGTTCACTAAGATCACAATGGCTCGGTCGTTTTTCTTCATTGTAGGGAAAGTCATTGATGATTTATAGATAGCTTTTTACGAGGCATAAATAGACTCATCTCGTACAATATACCAAGTTACGACAACTTACATTCGTATTTGTGGATTGGAAGAAATACGATAGTTTATTCAATTGTGAGTTATACTCAAGGTTGTTAAAGTTACTTTGAAATAGTATTTGAGTACAAATACAAGTATTTCAGAAAAAGTAACTAAGTATTAAGTACAAATACCACAAAAAAGTAACTAAATAGAGTACAAATAGAGTATATGAAAAGTATTTAAGACTACCTTCAGTTACTTATCCGAAAATTTTCAATTTATAAATTTAAAATTTAAACTAATAAAATTCATTTTAAAATAAATATTTAAAAATTAAAATTTTAAAATTAAATTTAATTCATAAAATTCATATTTGAATTATTTTTTTAAAAATTCAAATATAATTGTAATATTAAAATAAAATTTGAATATTTAAATTAAAACTTAATTGAGAGAAAGATGTCTTCTCAATTGGAAGAAGGTGGAAGCAACCGATGCACCAAATTTTTGAATTTTTGGACTACATAATAAGTTAATAGTTTAAACCATAATGTAAAAATAAAAGGAAATTTAATAATAAATTGTTAGGAATAATTATTTTTTTTCAAAAAGTTACATTTAACTATAAATTTAAGGTTACTTAAGTTTTTAAAGATAATAGTTTCCCCCTTTCATTATTATCCAGTTTTTTAATAAAACAATTATTTTCATAAGCTAGTTAAAAAAAGTATTTCATTGTATTTCCCCACTCTTTCTTTCGAAATTTAATTTAATTTAAAAATTGAAGCATTTATATTATTAATAATTTTGTTTTAAATGCTTTAATATCTCCACACATATTCTAAATTTTATTACAAAGTTGGCCAGATAATTGTAAAGAGCACTAAAATATAGTCTCTAATCTTTATATACAAGTAATTTTTTTATAAAAATTATATTAGCTTAAAATTCAAATTTTTAAAAAGATTTTTTGTCTGTAAAATTTAATATTATCAAAGTTCATTTTAATAAATTAATTAATTAACTAATGACTTAATCACCAAATGTGTTTTTATGTTATATAGCTATGTAATTACAATATTCATAGAAAAATGACCTCAACAAATGCCTCAAGTGTTTTTAACAGGAGTTTTAAAAAAGGTCGATTTTTATAAGGCCAAAAAATTTTTTAATATTAAATTTTTTTACTTATCAGATTTTTACCAATTTTAGTGTGTCATTATTTAGGTCATTTCTAAAAGGGAAAAACGTGAGAATTACTTCTTGAAGTACTTTATAGTTTTGAGCGATGTTTTAATTTCTTCGATTATTCAACTTTTGAAACTTATTTTTTAATTGATATTTTACCTTTTTTTTTTCAATTTAAACTGAATATTCATATTTAGCAGAAAAATTTTTTTTCGGACACTTTTAAAAAATTAAAAAAGGTAAATTTAAGTCTATAACTCTTCTATTTCTATTAGTTTTTCTTCAAGAAAGTGATGGAGACAGAATATTATAATAAACTTTCAGTGAATTTTTTCATAGAATCTTACAAGAACGCTTGCATGATAGTAGAAAGTTCTTTTAAAACGGCTTTTAACCCGTTTGGGCAAAAATGGGAGAATTTGTAAGTTGCATTGCATACAAATATCAAAACATAAAAATCCAATTGTAATTATCTAGATAAAAATATAAAAAACACATAAATCCTTAATCCCATACCTACTTTTAAAAAAATAAATATAAAAACAACCTATACCTCTTTTTGGGACAATATATACTTCTATAGTCTAAGCGGTACACGACGAAAAAGGGCGAAATACTGCACTTTTTGATGATGGTAAGCCACTTGGTACACTGATTCCATGGACCATAAGAATGAGTTTTCGATCAGGAGTCCGCCGAAATTTCCCTTAGAATTTAAAATATTTAAATTTTTGTGAAATTTTTAAATTAACGTTTTACACCTTAACTATCAAACTTTTCAACATGTAAGGTGACTTTCCTATACAATTTGAGGTCGTAGATTACAAATATGAAGTCAAAAATTTCAAAAAGATGCTATTTGAAATGTTTTTTTGAAAAAAACTAAATTTTAAAATTTAAAATCTTCAAAAACACAATGTTAAACATAAGTTGGTATCATGAAATTTTTACCAGTTATTAAGCTATTTGTAACTTTAAAAAATCCAAAATTTCAAAGCTTTACCTTTATTATTCACCGAGATATGAGACTTTAAATTTGGAAAATTTTCAAAATGGCGGCCATGATTGATGCGACTACTCATCGAAAACTTCCCATAACTCGGTAAATTATTGTTCAAAATGAACAGTTTAAACCTTTTTTGAAAGAAAAGCAATACCACTACACTATTAAGACATTAAAAGAACAATTAAACCACTTTAAGTTGGTTTTAAATAAACTCTAAGACAGATTAATACTTTACTATGACAAGCATGTTAAAAGCTTTTAAAAAATGCTTTCTTGGTGAAAAATTGTTCTAAATTTTTTATTAAATGTTCACCCTGATATAAATAGGCGACATTAAACCATTTAAAGGAAAATTTTGCCTTACAAGGGCCTGGGCGCAAACGCGAAAATACCTAATAAACGCTCGCTTCAAATAAACTTTTTCTGTCAAAGAATCACAAAATCGTGCTTTCTATTATGATTTTCTAACATTATTTTAACCAAATCATTCTTTCTATTATGATTTTCTAACAACATTTTTACCACTTCAAGTTTAAAAAACAAGCATCTTTTATCTTTTGTATCAGAAAATTAATGCTTAAAATACAATTTTTCCGGTTGGAAATTACCTTTAAAATGAGTATTTTCTAGAAAAACCTTTACTTACTGCGTTAAAACATGAAATATCAATGAGATTCATAATGTATTAAAATATGTTATACATTTAAACTTACCGAACACTTTTTAACAATTAGTAATCGTTGTGTATTTGCTGTTTTTATGAATTATTTTTAAAAATTAGAAAGCATAGAAGTTATGCGGAAATATATTATGCAAGGTGTCCCTGCAAATCTTCAGGAATACCATGTACACTAATGTGCATGAATTGTAGAGGTGAATGCCAAATATCAGGGGAAGACCTATAACTTAACCTTTTACGTTAAATTCAAAAATTAAATCAATACTTTTGAATTTGTGCTAAAAGAATAAATAAAATAATTTGAAATCCTTAAAAGGCTATTTAATACCTTTAAATCTTTATATAATTAATGAAATTCTTATCTTAGTGTTGTAATTACCTACTGAAAGGAGTATAGGCAAAGTACATGCTTTATTTTTTAAATCTAGCTAATATACAAAATATACCAATTATCAAGAGAGGCATACGTTTCTTAAAAGAAAAAATCTTGATCTATCATGGTACACATTTAATATGTTTTTTTACAGGAAAAATATATTGCCTCTACGACTCTCATTTAAGAAAAAAGCCTTACTTATTAACTATCAAATCCAAATATTTGTACGATGATTATTAATGAAAGATTTGGGCATTTGACTTTCCCGATATTCTTAATTTCTAATAAATGTAAAGACATTGAAACTAATAGTAAAGTTGTAGGTAAGTAAACAAGCACTTGAAAATACTATAAGTTTCTACTAAGTTGAAAATACTATTATTCATTATAAGGCTGGTATAATTTAAGTAAAGCCCTGGATACTCTACCTAAGGTCGTAGAGTACCCAGGACTTTAAATTTAAGTAGTCTTGTAGCAAACTAGCAGGACGCATACAGTCTCAATTAATTTTGTATACCGATTAAAAAATAATTGCTTAAAGTTTAAATGGTGTTATGCATTACCATATAGGAAATGATTAGATGTATTACCCTTACTCGATTTTCAAATACACAACGATTACTAATTGTAAAAAAGTGTTCGGTAAGTTTAAATGTATATAACATATTTTAATACATTATGAATCTCTTTGATATTTCATGTTTTAACGCAGTAAGTAAAGATTTTTATAGAAAATACTCATTTTAAAGGTAATTTCCAACCGGAAAAATTGTATTTTAAGCATTAATTTTCTAATACAAAAGATAAGGGATGCTTGTTTTTTAAACTTGAAGTGGTAAAAATGTTGTTAGAAAATCATAATAGAAAGCATGATTTGGTTAAAATAATGTTAGAAAATCATAATAGAAAGCACGATTTTGTAAAATTTGACGATTTTTATTATATGACGATTTAAAATGTGACGATTTTTTAAAGCTTTTAACATGCTTGTCATAGTAAAGTATTAATCTGTCTTAAAGTTTATTTAAAACCAACTTAAAGTGGTTCAATTGATCTTTTAATGTCTTAATAGTGTAGTGGTATTGCTTTTCTTTCAAAAAAGGTTTTAACTGTTCATTTTGAACAATAATTTACCGAGTTATGGGAAGTTTTCGATGAGTAGTCGCATCAATCATGGCCGCCATTTTGAAAATTTTCCAAATTTAAAGTCTCATATCTCGGTGAATAATAAAGGTAAAGCTTTGAAATTTTGGATTTTTTAAAGTTACAAATAGCTTAATAACTGGTAAAAATTTCATGATACCAACTTATGTTTAACATTGTGTTTTTGAAGATTTTAAATTTTAAAATTTAGTTTTTTTCAAAAAAACATATCAAATAGCATCTTTTTGAAATTTTTGACTTCATATTTGTAATCTACGACCTCAAATTGTATAGAAAAGTCACCTTACATGTTGAAAAGTTTGATAGTTAAGGTGTAAAACGCGAATTTAAAAATTTCACAAAAAGTTAAATATTTTAAATTCTAAGGGAAATTTCGGCGGACTCCTGATCGAAAACTCATTCTTATGGTCCATGGAATCAGTGTACCAAGTGGCTTACCATCATCAAAAAGTGCAGTGTTTCAACTTGTACCGCTTAGACTACTAGCAGTTAAACAATATTAATCCAGGAGGAAGGAAACGAGAAGCCTTTTGAAATGTCCCCCTACGAACAAGATAAAGTTTTTTTCCCCGAAAATGTACCAATAGAATGGGAATGGGACCTCCCGTACTCCTTTTAGCCCGTGTCGTTTTCACACACGTCGGTGTTGTCCAGACAAAGTCCGGCGACATTCCTTATCAGTTAATTGGCATGGGGCATCTCAAGAGAGGGAGGCTTGGAAAACCCCTGAAGCCATCTCCCACGAAGCTGTTCTGGGGGCCCCGGGTTACGCCGCTGCATCGGGCTATGCGGAAAGCAAGCACGAAGTAGTATGTTGTTTTCCCCTCCAATGTTAGGATTGCGTTTTTTTTAATTCTGGGTTTAGAAAGTAACTGAAGTACAGCATAGGTACTTAAGAGTACTCTTCCTTAAAAAGCCAACTCCGAGTCACGATAATTTGTAATACAGATGGCGCCCCGAAAACCTGTCAAAATAGCGCGCCCTGGGTTCCCATGGCGACGGCATTTATCCTTGGCAAAAAATTTCTCCCGCGGTCCGCATTTTCACACATCCCAACGGTTTGGTCCTGACGAGCTTAGTGCGCATGCGTGTGGACTTATTTTAGCTGTTTTTTTTAGAAATTTTAATAAAACAATAAATCGGGGATCCAACCCACGACCTACCGCATGCTTAGCACGCACTCTACCACTGCACCAGCGGGGATTCATTAATGATTGCAATTATCCGAAGAAGATCCTTTTTTTCTCCCCGAGCATGCGCACTAAGCTCGTCATGACCGAACCGTTGGGATGTGCGAATATGCCCGCGGTCCTGGTCATTACCGGTCTGATTTTGAAGGTTGGCGATAAATTCTATCGCCATTGAGTGGAGAGAAGAGCGCAAGAATTCCAAGAAAGAGGGGCATCGCAGGTGGCCCTACAAGAGCGGTATCAAGATCTTATCTCCTCTTTGGAGTACTAGACCATACGGGTTCACAAATCGCAAATTTTGAACTAATAAAGATATTGAAATAATTCTAACGGATTTGGAATCGTTGGAAAATTCTAGCCCAGTTTCATATAAAATTCAAATGGTTTTTCATTATTCTTTTAAAAAAATATATATTTTTACTCATTTTACGAGTTGTTTTTTTTTCTTACCATGTTCACGGTGATTGGGTTGACGCGAGGACGATCTCCGGAACCCTTCCTAGTCCGGAAGAGTTATGTTTTCATATCTCAGAAAGATCGGAAGACATCCTCAGTGGAAAAGGCGTCAAAACCATTGGAAAACTAAATAATCGACATCAAATCTGGGTTCTTGGGGAAGTTAAAATTTTTAAAATCTCTATGATAGCTATATTTTTGTGGTGTTCTTGGTTTGATTCAAACCAAATATGGTAACTGTTAAAAACTATAAATATTATAATCCATCACATCACGATACATATCAGTCGTTATTTGAAAAATACTAAGGACACGATCAGGGACTTTAAATTTTAAAACTACAATTTTACGGTATTTAATTTAATTTTTTAAAGTAATAAATTTATCCCCAATCCTTTTTACCTCCTATTCGTATAGCACGCCTTCAAATTTATACAGTTTCTTAAATTTATATACAGTAGAACCCTGATGATCCGCGGTGCGGATTATCCGCGAGTGCCACGAAAAAACTTTTTTTAAGATGAGAGCAAATTTTAGATGAGATTAGAGATATTTTAGACGCAGAGCAAAGGTTTCTGCTGTACTGTACATATTTTAAAAGTTTTACAGATCATGTTTTTTGTAAAATAAAACTTAGTTTTTATGCTGAAATTTTTTTTCGTGTTTTTACCTCATTTTTAGTCCTTTTTCGGGTTATCCGCGATTTTCACTATCCGCGGTACCCTTGCCATCCAATTCCGCGGATAATCGGGGCTCTACTGTAGTCTTAAATATGATTAGAAGAACGATATCTTTTTTGAAAAAAAAAATTTAAAATTGAAATTTTATAAAAAGGTGAAAGGGGGCTTTAAATTATACAGAAATTTAAGATGCGATCCCGAAGATCGGCAGATTGCCTAAGTGTGTGGTGATTGCGTATGGTATGCGTTTTAAAAAAAACACCCTTTCTCTGAGGCTCTATGGATCACGCACGGCGTGAAACACTGAATTTCGTTTAAAAACGGTCATTTACTAAACAACTGAACAATTTCTACAAAAGAAAGTATTAAAATAAAAAAAAATCATTTTTCAACTTTTAAAAATATGAATAGTACTTGAATTTTTCGGACATAACTCTTCGTTGATGACTATTGGACGGTGACGCTTTTCCTAAAAATCACTGCTTGCTTATCGACATCAAATTTGGGTTCTTGGGGAAGTTAAAATTTTTAAAATATTGTGGAAGTTTTTCTTGGCAGCCCATGAAAAACTCATTCAATAGATCCCCGGAACAAATGTATCAAGTTTCATAGCATCATCGAAATATACACAACGAAGTTGCACCTTCGACTACAATAAATGTGATATTTTGCTAAACTTCGGGTTGTACCGATTGGACTATGAATTCCACTGCTTACGACCCCCATTTCATACCCCAGACCCCAGTGTGAGGCGAGACAGGTTTGAAACACAACACCATCACCCCCTGACGAATCTTCCCCCCCCCACTGACCGAACGCAGGGAGGAAAACGGCTTCTGCTTTCCTGGCTGGTATTTCCATGATTCCACACACGCTTATTCCGTCCCTTGTTTGATAAGTTCATCGTAAAAAATGAGTAGAGTTGTAACTTTCATTAAAAAAACAATTCCAAATAATATATCCGTTCGTACTTTTAACGATTATTATACTCGTAATTAATTGACTATTCAACTTACTCTAATTTGGATTGAGATTTTTTAGGCTATATAAATACAGGGTGTCAACTTTTAAAAACCTTACTTTGTTTATTGGTTATTTTCCAACATAAATTAGTAGGACAAATTTACAATATGACCTCACCAGTCAGGTATTTCTGGAAGTCAAAACAATGTTGTTTTTGGCATTTTACAACCACACTAACGCTATATATAATTAAAAAGTATTTTCATGTAAATAATTAACACATGTCAACACTGAAAAATCCTCAGAAACGAGTTTATGTAGGTTTTGTAGTAATTTTGATGCTGATTTTAAAATAAATAAAGTACAAATAAATAAAAATATGAATAAAAACTAATATGAATTAAATAAGATTGTTCTTTTCTTTCAAATGTACAGTTATGAAAAGTTAACTCAAGTGATTTTGACTTGGAAATATAATTTTTACATTTAAAGTATTCCATTTATTTGATGATCATAACACGGCCATAACAAGACTTTTGTTTCAAGGTAGTTATCTAACTCTTTTTAGGGTACATTTGTACGTCAAGTAATTTTTGTAAACAATGAGAATTCCAAGTACAATTGGAAGGGGAAGTGCACCGCTCGGTGAGGAGGAAGGGCAGAATTTTCAAAGAAATCTATGCTGGAGTTTTCAACAAAATTTTAAGGGGAGTTTAGGGGCCCTACCCCAGGTAGTATTTTAATTCATATTTTAAACACTTTACAGAAAGTAAGGATCACTCCTATCCTAGGTGACAGAATTTTGAAAGAAAAACAGTTCAAAGTTTTGAGGGGGTAGGGGAAATTTTTGACCTTAAAATTAATTCATTTTGAGACTAGGTTACATCGCTCATTGTGAATCAATTACTAAAAATTTCCTACTTTTAAAGAATTTTCCTGACTTTTCCCTGATCTGTAGCCACCCTGTAGATAGGAGCATTTCCGATACCTAGAACCAGGAGGGAACCATAGAACCTCTTTATAGAAATGCGTACGAATGCAATAATTATGATAATGAACAATGATTATAATAAGGTTTTTTGTGAAAAGAAAGAATATATAAATTATCTTTTTAGCAATCACGAAATCAGAAAGCACAAAAAATAAAAATATTAAGCAACATAAATTTGTGAATTGTGTTTTTCAAGAACCATTCATAGAACATATTTTAAAAACCTTCCCAGTTCCCCGCTTTTTAACCTTTAAGAATAAATTACATTTATCAAATAATTAAAAAGTAATTTAAGAAAAATTTAAATTTGATGAAAGTGTTATCCTTATTTTTATTCTTGGATTAATTTTTAACAGGAATATTTATTTTCCCGCTGTATGTTTTGTTATAAACAAATATAGAAGTTAAATAACAATTGACTTAGTGCCTAATGTTTCGATCACCAATTTTCCATTCCGAGGTAAAAGCACTTTTATAAAATTTATAAAATAAAAAATTAAATTGCTTTTATGCAATTTAGAAAATTTTGACTTTAACAAACATTGACTATAATTAGTCCACATTTTTTGAGTCCACGTTGGAAGTCTTTCATGACGCCGTCGGTCTGCGTCTCCTATAACGGCGTCTAGGGTGTTGGCCTAGGGGGGTATCGTAACCTACCAGAATAATATTCTCCATTATGGGTGGTCATTTCGGAAGACCACAGGGAAGGGAAATTTTCCAAGAAAATCATCATTAGGGGAAAGGGGGTAGTTGGTTAAAGTAGGAAATGTTTATTTCTCACAGGGGAGGGAGGGTGATCACTAGGGTGTCTCAAAAAAAACTTTTTTTCGAAAAACCTCGGTCCCCAGGGCTTTTCCCATTCCTTTTGGTCCCAAAAGATTGTGTTGAAGTTTCAGCCCCCTATGTTAACTCTAGGGTTTGCCTGTAGAGCCCCATAGTTTGAAAAAAGTGGAAAAAATGACCAATTTTCAGAAATTTAAAAAATTATATT